>CAJHQQ010000023.1:0-593242 GCA_905132885.1 Moricandia moricandioides
GATGACGCAAACGCGAATCTAACGGAGTATTGTCTCTGCTTATCACATCTGAGTAAATAGACAAATCTGAAAATGCTTTAAAGTAAAGTCGTCACTTTGCATTTTTCACTCTCTCTCTCTCTCTCGTCAAAATTCGTCTCAGCTCTTTCATTATCATCATCCTCCGTTCTCTCTGTTTTTAATTTTCTCATCTTCGTGAGGTTGGTGACAATCTAATTTCTTGTTTTAAGTTGGAATCTGGTATATTATGAACATAAATGAATGTTTCACTGTAGATTAAAAGTTTTTTATTTTTCGTTGGTGTATCTGAATTTAATATGTTTTGGTGTTCGATTAAGGGTATGTCTAGTTGCTCCTTTATATTTCGGTTTGTTTCTTACAGATCTCTTGATGTACAAAAAGGAAGACTTTAAAAAAAAAACTTATTTTGTACATTTTGTACGAAAGATCTGGTGATGTTTGGAGTTTTTAAAACAGGAAGAAACAAAACTGCTGTGCACTTACCTTTACATTCTAGTAGCAACTTTTGCATTTTGGATATCGATTAATTGAAGCTAAGCTTGCTCGTAAATGGATTCTTTTTGTATGAATCTCTCTTCCAATAGAAACGACTTGCTTCTGCGTTTCCTTATAATTTTCTTCTTGCTTTTAACAGCACCGCATAGAACAACCCACAAGGCCACAGAGAGATGCAGTAAACTGTTGTGATATTCGACAGCTTTGTATTAGGTTTGTGAGATTAAACGCAGTAGTTTCATATCTTTCATGTTAACCTAAGCTTAGTTAATCCAAATGATGGTGCTTACTGTGACAGGAGGAGTTCTGCAATGGAAGGAGTCCCAGGGATGAATGCTGTTCCAAATCCTAACTATTATGACAAGTCGATTGTGCTTGATGTAAAGCCTCTGCGAAGTTTGAAACCTGTTTTTCCAAATGGTAATCAAGGTCCACCTTTTGTTGGTTGTCCACCTTTTGGCCCTTCTTCTTCTGCCCATTCACCTTTCTACCCGTTTGGAGCACAACAACCTACGCAAGATACTCCAGATCTCAACCAAACCCAGGACACGCCTCCTCCTTCCTTTGTTACACCTCTTCAATCATATAGAGCACCTACTGTATCAAATGACCCTAGCAGCTCAAGTGGGACTAAGAAAAAGGTTGGCCGTCCTAAGGGAACTACTGTATCAAATGGTCCTAGTAGCTCAAGTGGGACTAAAAGAGGAGTTGGTCGCCCTAAGGGAACTGGTAATGCGAAGAAAAAAGAGAAGACTGTGCCCAATGAGCCTAATTTGGATGTTCAGGTAGTGAAAAGATTCATTACAGATTTTGACAGCGGGATCAGTGCAGCAGAGCGAGAAGATGGAAACGGAGACTTAGTGAGTAGCGTGTTGATGCGTTTTGATGCTGTTAGGAGGCGGCTCGGCCAAGTAGAGCATGGGAGGGCCGGGACTTCGAAAGCGGCAGGTGTTTTGATGAGCAATGGGGTGAGGACAAACATGAAGAAGAGAGTTGGGACTGTTCCTGGAATTGAGGTTGGGGATATCTTCTTCTCCCGGATAGAGATGTGTTTAGTGGGTCTTCACATGCAGACTATGGCTGGCATTGACTATATAACAAGTAAGGTGGGTGCAGATGAAGAGCCTTTAGCTACTAGTATTGTTTCATCTGGACGTTATGATGGTGAAGCACAGGATCCTGAGTCTTTAATCTATAGTGGACAAGGCGGGAATGCAGACAAGAACGGACAAGCATCTGATCAGAAACTTGAAAGGGGTAATCTGGCATTAGAGAAAAGCTTGAGGAAAGGTAATGGAGTAAGAGTCATTAGAGGGGAGGAGGATCCAGCTAGTAAAACAGGAAAGATCTATATTTATGATGGACTTTATTCAATCTCAGAGTCATGGGTAGAGAAAGGGAAATCTGGTTGCAACACCTTCAAATATAAATTGGTGAGACTACCTGGTCAGCCACCTGCTTTTAGCGTCTGGAAAGCTGTTCATAAGTGGAATGAAGGTCTGACTGCAAGAGCAGGTCTTATCCTTCCAGATCTCACTTCAGGAGTTGAAAGTAAACCTGTTTCGCTTGTGAATGACGTCGATGATGAGAAGGGGCCTTCTTATTTTACCTACATTTCCACACTCAAACACTCTGAAACCTTTAACCAAACTCAGCCCACAATTGGTTGTTCTTGTCATGGCTCATGTGCACCAGGAAACCTTGACTGCTCTTGCATCCGAAAGAATGGCGGTGATCTCCCTTACTTTAATGGTGTTTTACTTGTTTCTCGGAGGCCAATGGTATATGAATGTGGCTCAACATGTCCATGTCATGCCAGCTGCAAAAACAAAGTGATTCAGACAGGACTGAAGTTCCGCCTGGAAGTGTTTAAGACAGCGAATCGTGGTTGGGGTTTACGTTCGTGGGATCCCATCCGTGCTGGTTCTTTCATATGTGAATATGCTGGTGAGGTCAAAGACAAAGGCAACCTTAGAATGGACCAAGAAGATGATGAGTTTGTCTTCGACACATCACGTGTTTATAACTCATTTAAGTGGAATTATGAGCCTGCATTAGTAGATGAGGACCCTTCAGATGAAATCCCGGAGGAGTTTAATCTCCCATCACCACTCCTGATCAATGCCAAGAGTTTTGGAAACGTAGCTCGGTTCATGAACCATAGTTGCTCCCCTAACGTCCTGTGGCAGCCAGTTATTTGTGAAGGAAGCGGTGAATCAGTTGTCCACATTGCTTTCTTTGCCATACGTCACATTCCACCAATGGCTGAGTTGACATATGACTATGGAGTCTCCCTTACATCCGAGGCCAGAGATGGGAGCCTTTTGCATGGAAAGAGGAAATGTATCTGTGGTTCTGTGAAATGCCGTGGTTCATTCGGATAGGCTGATAAATGTAAACACTTGAGTCCCACCTTTCTCTTTTCTATGTACTTGCAGATGTAACTCTGACACAATCCGTCTGAAACCATTTCTGTTGTCACAGGACACAAGATCTCAACGAGTGTAGCAAAGTGCAAAGAGGGCCCTTTGGTAAACTCTGTATGCATTTGCATGTTCTGTGGCGATGCATACACATGTAATGTACTAAATGTATTGTATTAGCACAACACTGGCCATGCTCATGGGTTTGGTAAAAATAAACTCTATAGAGTGATTGAGTTCTGTTTTAAGCTTTGTCTGACAACTTATCAGTAGACTTTAAGAATGAGAAAACCAAAAAGTCATGGATGTTTTGTTTGGTATTAATCATCAATGTTCTTCATGTACTCCTTGGAAAGCTTTGTTTCATTGATGAGTTTTTGTTCCTTAATGAGCGAGTAACCTGATTCCAGCAACGCTTCCACTGTTTGCTGTTTTCACACCCATGATTATCATAATTATGAAACAAACCCTTTATATGATCTCAAGTGGGACCAAAGCTTGAAATTTTGGTCAGAGTAAGCAAGTAAGGGCATTTACCTCAGGAGGAACGAACTGAGGAACCTCTTTGGTCTTTTTACGCCTGAGAAGAGTTTTCTCTAGAGTCTCTATTCCTCCAACTTCATCTACCCACTGTTACAACAAAGAGATTAGCCATTTTCCTCCGCAGAGGTGTTATCTGTCATGGCTGAAGTATGATACCTTGAGGATAGATCTATCATATGTACGTGACCTCAGAGCTCCATAGAAGTCAAGTGCTGCCATACAAAAGGTAGGGCTAAGGCAAGAAAGTTTCACACTGCAACTTCGTGTTCATCATGGAGATAGTATATATATTACCTTGATTTGGAAACTTATCAACAATGCTTACAACATCTTTCCTCGATATCCCATCTTTCTCGTACATTCTGCTAACAATGTTAACGATATCTTCACGAGTTGGCTGCCTGTTTATAAACACCAAACACTTAAGCTTTTTGTGAGAATCAAGAAAGATTCCATAGTTGTAGGATCAATTACCAGTAGAACTTCTCCATTCTTCCTTCACGGATCAGTGGAGCATAGAGCGTGGAGAAATCATTCCCTGTGACAATGAGAGGAACTCTGTTTACAGTGTCAGCTTCTCTCCAGTCTTGTCCAACACTTACCCTTGTAGGATTATCCGCAAGATTCATCAGAGTACCGACGACTATCTGGTTGTTCACTGTCATTTGTGTTTCCCCTGGACATAGACCAAGAAACTCGGTTAAGATCATCTCAGGGGAACAAAAGCACAGGAGTCACAACATAGCTTTAAGTTAACTGGGATTGACTATTTACCAAATCTACCAAGGCCAGCATCAATATCATTGATCATGAGAACACTCATCTTCCCCTGCATTACATGTCATCATCATCAAAGTTATATAAATATGTGTAGTAAGACTTGGAATGATAAGAACAGCTTCTAACTTGATTCTGAATGACTTGTGAAGCTGTTCGATAACGGTCACGTATGAGTTTTCCTGGTTCCCCTGTTAAGAAAATCAGAAATATTAGAACTTTCAATAGCACAATGGTCACTGAAAGCAACATAGACCAAAGTAAACAAAACTTTATATCAGAGTTGGAGAAAATCACCAGCTCTATCAGATTCCAACTCTCCTGCAGACATTATAACAGGTTCAACTCCCATGGTTTTGAATATAAGTTCGGTCTGAAACGTTTTGCCTTGTCCTTTACCTCCCCAGATACCTAGTAAGCATAAAACAACCTCAATGTTCAAGAGATAGTAGCAAAGTTTCAAAACAATCACTGGATCTAAACAGAGAAGTATGAGGGGCATTCACATTACCTAAGATCAATGGGATTTTGATATTTAGAGAACTAGCAAGGTAGTTCTTCACAATGTGAACAGCTGCAGAAAACAATACATGTTAAAGGCAAAGTTAAAGGAAAAAAAAAGAAAGATTGTAGCAAAGAGCATCTTGAAAGTTGCAGACTTTTGAGGCTGTTCATATATGAACCAACACTATCATCCAACTTATAATCTTCACCAAGGCTTAGCTCAGTTTTAACTTACCAACTTTATCCTGTCCAAAGGAAAAAACAAAAACAATAAAGATATATAAGCAAACCCCATTGGCTCAGTTAAGTGGCAGATATATAGAACACAAGTTACCATGAACGTTGGAGCAATGTAATAATCTCCTTGAAGATGTTCAAAGGACCTTGTAGCCTTCTGACGGTAATCAAACACAATATCAGCTGCAAAAGTAACAGAACAACAACAACTCTGTTAACTCCCACAATCAGAGAGACAGAACCAACATGAAGAAAGGAAAAAGAGAGACTTAACAATCTTTGCCAAGAAAGTCTCCGATGAATACGTCATCGATCATTCCAGCTCTGGCTCCCACGGCTATGTTAACGTTATCTGACTCTGCGCCAAGCCTGTAGAGATAGTCTTTCCCTTCGGAATCTTTTACATCCCACGATGACTGCTCAGATAACTTCCGCGGCTTAGAGGTACTGTCAACAGCTCCTTTGCCGCCGTCATCTCCAGACGAAGGAGAGGAGGGCTTGGAGCAAGAGATGGAAGAAGGTTTTCTAAGGGATGTGGAAGAAGAAGAAGGAGAAGATTGTAGTGGTGGAAACTTGAAACGCAATGATATGTTTGCGAGTGCCATTAAAAGCCCTCCTGATATGATAACCAACACGATCAAAGCTTGTACCTTTGAAAAAAAAAAATCGATTTTTTCTGATTTTTTTTTTTGTAGTTTTTGTTTTATCCATAAGATAGGATTTAAAAGAAGGAGAGCCATTTGTTGAAAGGATCTTGATTCTGTAAAGCAAAAAAAAAAGACATCTTTGCGTTCTTGTCTGATAGTAGCAAGCTAATTCTGTGGCTCGAAGTCTTGAAGACAAATACATAGCTTTGGTCCCACGTAACCTGCAGTTGTAATGGTGATTGGTGAATATTAATCTCTTTTGGATAAGGCTCGACTCTAAACAAAGGCGTTACTTTTGTTTGAAGGTGAATTCATACTTATATATTAACCCATCTCATTTATCTACTATATACTAGTTATAAAGTTAATCATACGTAAGATGAAGTAATTGAAGAAATTAACTGAAGATAAACACACAGAATGATTATTATAGAGTCAATAAAAACAAGTTTTTTGAACCTTTCAAAAATAAATTTATAACCCGTTGCTACGCAATGAGCATGGAGCGTTACATTATTATTCGTCATCATCGATTACGATACATATCCCCCTTATAATTACACAACAGGATCGATGATGTATCAGAAAAGTAAAGCTTCACACCCTTACAACAATAATTAGACTTATAGAGAACAGTTTTGGGATGTCGAGAGAGAGTGATCATCAAGAGAACCAGTTAATTAGCTGGTCCGCTTGGCTGCCAGCTGGAGGAGGAGGCACATCTTGCATGACCTTCTCTTGTCCCTTTGGATAGTATATTCCCGTCCCTTCATGTGGCACCCAACTATTCTCTGACGACGACGTCTCTCCGGTCACCACCGAGAAACCTCTCGTTGTCTTCATCTCCTCTCCTACTCCGCATCCAGCTCCATCTGTCTTCACCGTCTCCCTCACTATGTCGTGCGACGCACTCTTCTTATGGATCGATTTCCTAAGCATCGGCCTATACGTTCATGTGTAAGATAATCATTAATGTTATATATGATCTGCATTATCAGTATAGCATGTATAGACGTACTTGACGAACATGGTGTTCATCGTTTGTACACCACGAGCCGAGAAGGTGGGCGTCGCCATGTCAATCTCTCTTACAATAATGTGTGTAAATATATACAATATAATGTGTTTTATGTGTTGATAGAGTTGCATTTATATACTACACAGATCATCATCAAATGTGAATGGAATTTTAAAATAAAAAAATAAAAGAGAATGGGACGATATAGAGTGAGCTAATCCATACTCACATTTCCCAATGTAGATTATCGCTAGACCCATGCCTCTCTTTGGTCATCTACTCCACGTGGCATTATCCATGTCTTCTATATTTTGATCATTCCTCTACAAACAGTATAACACATACGTATGCTATAGTTTTGGTGTTTAGTGGGCTAGTGGCGCTATTCATGACCCACTTTGAGTATTTAAGCTATGATGGGCTTAAAGCCCATTAGGATTATGTGTATCGACTTTAAGATAAGAAGCTCATCTATGGCTCATGTAAGAATAATAATATTATAATAAAAGAATCTCTAAAAACTTAAAAATTCATACAAAATTTTTTTTACGAAAAAACTTTCGTTGAGTTTTTCAATTTCTGGAAACTTTCATGTTATAATATTATTATTTTTTGGTAAATGTGTTTTAGGATCTCTCTAGAGTCTAAAAGATTATTTGGTTTCTACAACGCTAACATTTTGAATAGAAGTCTCTTAAAAAACTCTAACAAAAAATAATAATGTTATGATAGAAGAGTTTTTTTACAAAGAAAATTTTGTATGCATTTTTCAAGTTTTTTTGAAAAAATCATTATAATATTACTCTTTTCATTTTAAATTAAATGATGTTTTAAAAGGTTCAGTGAAAAACTAGTTTCAAGATACTTCTAGTGTGGATGTTTTTGATGTGTTTGTGAAGCCAAAGTTGAGACCTCAAGGGCTTGATTTGACCGCCATTGAGGCAATGCAGTGTGGTAAACCGGTTTTGACGCCAAATTACCGAAGCACGGTTGGGAAGGTGGTTGTGGATGAGCGTTTTGTATTGGTTTATGTATCAGGTTTAATCAATTTAATAGCCGTTAAGTGCCGGTTCTGTTTATCTCCACATTGTATTATTTTCTCACAATCCTTCTTATTCTTCTTTGTACATTGGTAAGAAAAATATGGAATGTTGATAAAAGTTCTGTAGAGAGCATTTCAAGGTTTTTGTCCCTTAAAATAATATTAAATTGAGGCTTTGAAGGAGGATAAGATTAGAGACGTTGACTTCGAACTTAAAATGTTTAATTTCCTTAAAACCAGTTATTTTTCCTCAATTTTTTTTCTTAACTTCAATCACTATATCTCACTTTTCAATACCATAATGGTGGATATGAGGAGAAAGCAGTCTACTTTTCAAACAAATTTTCAATCGTATATCTACACGAGCCAGTACGTAGAGATTAAGGATAAATTAAGTTAATTTCTTTTTTTATCAAAAGTTAAATTAATTTAACCTCACTTTTCATACCATTTCTTTACCTTTTCTTGTTATATACTTTATATCCAAACGTCTACATTAGTCTCCAGATCCCAGTAGACTACTATATACCTATAAATAATGTATAGGGTACGTAAAGCAAGCAACATTTATAAAAACGTGTGATATTAACAAATGCATCAATTTATTTCTAGTTACACGGTGTAACAAGGCTAACATACATGCAAAACGGAACAATATGTTTTCTTCTAAACCGGTTCTCTCGATCGAGAAAAAATAAATCCCTGCAAATTGTTAAATCTACGAGAGTTCGTACTCGATCAGTGATGACGAGGGTCGGGACCTCCAGGGCTAAGTCTCATGGACTCATTGAAACCTCTCTCCATTAGCTTTTCCATATTTGCTTTCAACACTTTCTCTGCTTCTCTCATCATACGCCCAGCTCGTTTAGTTCCGTCTGCTCTTACAAGCGGCCTAGATGATGATGACCTAGACAAGGAAACGCATATCAGGAACAAACACAGCCAAAATTTCAAACTAGCCATCTGTTATGTGCTGGTTATTCAATATGAAAGGTGTTTATATATGTGTTTTATGTAAAATGATATTTACTTAATGGTGTGTGCATGTTTTCATCACACGGTTGAGACATTTATATAGAGAATGGCATTGTGATCTTGAATCTCACTGAAATGATTATTTTTTTGCTGTACATTATAAAATAGATAAGGCGGTCGTATAAAGCAAAATTATTTTTAGCAAAAAAAAAATAAAGTGAAAGCAAAATTATAATTGGCGAGTTTCCAGCTTCTGCAAGTGCTCGTTCGAGAGCACATCACTTCCAGTACATAAATTTTTGTTAGCTTAACATTATAGAAATATATCAAAGTGAATATATATATACACATACATATATATATATATATATATATATATATATCCACAAATACTTTATACAGGTTATTGTTAATCGATTTGGTACGTCTATGTGTGATAAATAAATAGTGTGTGAAAATGTTAATAATGCGAATGATTTTAAGATAAGATTGTAAATTATTTCAAGTATATAACCAAAAATTAACTGGTAATTAGGACATGTGTTAAGGTGCTTTGGAATGATAATCTATCTAAAACCTGATCAAATATGAAAAGGAAAAATATGGGAGAGATAATTCTCAAAAAGAAAAAAAAATATAGGGGAGACATATGTGAATGGTCTTTTTAAAAAATTATCGTAGGAAAGAGTCAATGAAAAAGCCATGTGGCTGACTTTTGCCGCCATTTTTCTTGGGTTGGCCTTTTGATTAGTTAACCATATGAGTTAATCGACAGAAAATAACAGACGATATAATAACGGGATAAAATAGTGTGTTTATTTATGCCGACAAAACAAAAAAATGGTGTTATTAATAATAAGCAAAAGCAGCTAAGAATCTAATATATAATCTGTGCATGGACTGATTAAACATTATAAAAAGAACTTAGAGAATATGCATGAGTGAGGTTCCAAATCACAAAAGCGTCTTTCGATTTTTTTCATTATAATTAAAGAGAGAATAGGACAAATTAATGACTCTATTTTACTGAAGTTAATAGCAAGTTGAATGATAAAAAAGATTATTAGCGGAAACGATTTTGGATTTTGTGGATGGCACTTTAGTTTATAGAGTAATTGAAGGCTGTGAAGCACCAAACATATCCTAATTATAAATAAGCTAACATCAGATTAACTTTATTAGTTGCATTTAATTTGATTAATATTTTAGATCTATAATGTATTTTTTTTTAAAAAAAAAAGGCTGTGAAGCACCAAGTCGAAGCTGTGGAGGAAAAGTGAATTGAACACTAACTTCAGTCCAACTTTTAGAGAGAGCAGTATCGACAGTAATACCTAATTTTTTAGATTACAAGAAAATAAATATGTTATATTGAATATACGAGAATCTTAGATTGTATATTTGAGATATGATTAATATAGATACTCAAGATCATCTTTTACCCTATATGCTGTTTTGATTGGGTAACACTAAGCTACTAGTGGATTTGATTTCCATATAACTGTTGTAGGGTTGATCTATTTGAATAACTACAAAACATAGTTTCTACAAATTAAAGAATTAAGAAATAACTGTTGAATCTGAATTTTGCATATCTAGAAATTGTAAAAATTTGCTGGTGGATTTAAAAGAATTTCTTTGTGATGAAGTCTAAGTTTGGCGAATACACGAAGATAAAATTGATTATACATGAACCTTATAAAAGACTGACTAAATAGTTTTTGAGAAAAGATCAAACCATTCGTATTCCTTTACATGAGAACTATAAGACTTTATACATATTGCACAGTTACAACAATTTTCAAAATAATAATTTTTTATTTTAATCAATATAATTTTTTATTTTAGTTTTATTAGTTTAAAATAAAATTATTAAAACAGTTATTTTTAATTTAATTTAACTATTTCAATATATATATTTATTAAGATTTAATTTAATTTCAATAAATGTTTAATTTATATTTTCTAAAAATAATAATTATATTAGATTTAATGGCTATATTTATTTAGATAGTAAATATGATTTTATTTTCTTTATATAAGATACATAAACTATTAGCATCAGTTTATTAATTAACATAATATGTGAATAGTTAATCGTTAAACTTAGATATTTTATCATGATTTAACGTGAATAAATGAATAATTTAGAAATTTAATTAATCTACACCATTTAATTTGTTCTGGTTAAAATTTAAGCAGTTTAACTATCTGAATTTTTTGGACTTGATTAATAATATCTTAATTTTATATTTGTTAAATACTTTTTAAATTTATATATATATATATATTTTATGTTTTTTATTTGTGAAAATATTGCTATATTTGTAAATATATTATTAGTTTACTTCTATTAAGGTTAATGATAATATATTATCAGAAAAATTACCAAAAATATAAATTTACATAAATGAAATTGTTTGTCACATTAAGTTTGATGTCATATCATATTTTTAAAAATTATGTAATTTTTGTGAGAATGAATGTGATAATAACATATAAACAAATCATTTTTAAATAATATTTTTTTATATTTTCTAAGTGTAAAAATATTTTTATATATGTAAATTTAATATTAGTTTATTTTTATTAATGTTAATGATGATATATGAGTTATTATCATATTATAAAAACTTATAAAAAAATATAAATATATAAATAAAATTGTTCATGTCACAATTAGCTTGATGTCATGTTATTTTCTTAAAAATTATATTATTTTTTTCTATGAAAAAGAATGTGGTGATCACATATCACTAATTACTTTTAAAATAATGTTTAGTAAATAAAATTAAGAGAAAAGATTGTTTGTATTACATTATTTATTCTCTCGGCTTTGTGTTAAAATCTCTCTATTTTTTCAGATGTCTCTTTATTTTGTATGTTTTGTTTTCTAATAATTTTCCCTTTTAGATGAATTGCCATGCTTTTTTTTTTGTCACTGTGAATTGCCATGCTTTTAAACATCTTAAAAGTTTCGATAAGGTTGTCAAACACATCTCTAACAATAATCATAAATTGGTTTTGAAAATATGAAGTGTTTCATGGTTATTTGTTGTAAAAGAACTAAAATTGTAACAATTTAGTGGTTTTATTGTAGTATAGTTAGAAGATGAGTTTGTAAATTACAAAATAGTTATAGGTAGTTCTTTTTTACCAATGTGTATCTTAATTGGTTGTGTAATCCTACGGAATGACTAATGAGTGGACGTGTAGAACTTAAAATCATTTTCTATATGTTTGTGGAACATTTTAACAATTTTCTCTCCTTAATAATATGCATTATGCGGAAGATAACACATCGAGTACACCGTTATGTTACATATTCACATTTTAATCCTAAATCTATTAATAAAATCTAAAATAACTTACCACTTCGATCAATCTACCACAATAAACACCATAGTCCATAAAATATATATATATATATTAAAGATCTCCTACTCACGCATTTTTTTCTTCCTACACCAATTCTATTTACCAAAATAATTATAAACAGCTTACATATACACATATATACAACATAAGTGTTTCCACTCCATGCATACGCATTTCTTCTTTATTACGTCAAGAATTTGACGGTCAAGCTAATCAAATTTTGTTAATTTTCTTTCGTTGGTCAGTAAATTAAATATATATCTTAGTCAAAATATATATGTATATATATATATATATATTTGAACTTTAGTAAATTTAATATTTCAACAGATAATATACATATGATGATATGAATATAAAAACCTACGGATAATATAGTACCAAAAAAAACGAACTTTTAATGAGGTTTAATAAGTAAAGTAATAGTCGGTCCTGTCAGGTGATTAAGGTTATTAATATTTAACTATGTACATCCCACCGTGGTCCACGCTCATCTGGTCGGCACTTTCTTACATAACGCACTCTATTCAACTTTTTCTTCCATTCAACTCAAACTATAAATAAATTATCACTTTTTGTAACTTTTGCTTACTGTATAGGCTTATCTATCAATTATATTTTGAGTTAAATTAACTATTATGGGATTAAAATGGATCACGATCGCTGAACTGAAGATAAACTAAAGAAATTTATAATGACGGTTAGATATGTATAGAGTCACTTACAAGTCACAACTTTATCACCACTTTGTTTTTTGCCGTCTGCAGAATTATTATTATAAAAATGCTATGAATGTGTGAATTTGTAAAGTCAAACTATTTTTAAGGAAAACTAATATTAGTTTTTTTGCCACCAACCTGCACTATAAGTTCGAATCCAGATAGTGATAATTCATCTGACCGTATGTAACCTAGTAGTTTAGATTTTAGCAAAAAAAAAAAGAAGAATAGTAGTTTAGGTTATTACTGTTATTGTATCAACATCTTAAGTTAAAAATTTGTACTCTACTGTAGTTTCCATCTCTAGTTGCAACATTCATTCTAATCTGAATGAATAGGTGAAACTGCAACATTCATTCTAATCTTACCCACAGGCATATAGATACGCATTGTGTCTCGTTCTATGGAAATTCTTCTTCAGCAATCTCATTAGTAGGAAGGACTATGGATCTACTGTTCCGTTGGTGAACTTAGAAACATCTGATGGTACCAACGAAAAAAATTCTTAATTAATTGCCTAGAGAGATGTAAGACCTTAGAGCATTCTTAATGGAAAAAATTCAGGTTTTAAATTTTCAAAATACATATGTATATATTAACATTTAATTATAAATTCTTCAATTTTGAGAAATTCAACCTAAAATTTTTCTGCAAAAATAATTTGAGTTGAGTTTACTATAAAGTAAAAAACATCATAATTAAATGTTCATATTAATATACATACACACATATATATATTGAGAATTCAAAATTTAAAATTCTCCATTAGGGGGTGCTTTTACGTGCCCATAACCTCTTTGTTATTCAAAAAACACATCTAATGTGTCTGTATCAATATAATTTTGCTTCTATAGACAGTTCTAACTCAATAAGGCAAAGAGTCTACCTTCTATCAACTACATTTTCGTGACTCTGGTACTAGTAAATATCAGGGGCTCTTTAAATGATTTACTTCTTACTAGTTCATAACGATATCTCCAATGGGATGTTCTGACCTTTAACTATTCACCATTTATACAGTTTTTTCGCTTGAATTACGAATTTACATATCAATGTCTCTGATAGTTTCATGCTCTAGCTAGGAGAAAACTCAGCAGGGTAAGGAACCATACGACGCTCATGTTGATGGATGCTCTAACAACGCCTAATCGAAGAAGCCACACCGAAGCAAGATATCAAATTCATTGGACATTAATCACATCACATTACAGTTCTGAGAGTAATAAAGATTCTATGGAAGTGGCAGAGAACGTTATGTAAACCGTTGTTTTTATGGTGAAACAACATAACTTTGATTGTTTTTTCCTAATTCTAAAAAAAATAAATCGTACTTATATATTATCTACTTGGCACACATGCATGCATAGTCAAAACAACACATACACAGACAACACACGCATGCAATTATAAATCTCGAACCTTCAAAAACTTACCAAGAGAAGATAAGGAGGTAGACGAAAATCAATTACACGAACACAAAACTCTTACGAAAAAAGAAAGATAGAAATCATGGTTAAGGTAAAATGCATGCAATCTAAAAGCTACGTGTCCATCACAGGACACTTCAAGTCTCACATCTGTCCTTCTTTTTGGCTTCTTTTAAACTCTCTCCATCTTCTCACCTCACATTATAATTTCAGAGTGTTGTGATTATAATGGCAACATCAGCTCGTAGAGCGTACGGTTTCGGTAGACCCGACGAGGCTACACACCCTGACTCCATTAGAGCCACTTTAGCTGAGTTCCTCTCCACTTTTGTCTTCGTCTTTGCTGCTGAAGGCTCTATCCTCTCTCTCGGTTTGTACACTCATCGCTCTGATGCTTCTTTTGTTTTAAGTCTTGATATGGCTTATGACTTGTGTGGTTTCTTTTGTCAGACAAGTTGTATTGGGACCATGCGGCTCATGTTGGAACAAACACACCAGGAGGACTAGTACTTGTAGCGTTAGCTCATGCGTTTGCTCTTTTTGCTGCTGTCTCTGCAGCCATCAATGTCTCTGGTGGACACGTTAACCCGGCTGTCACTTTTGGTGCTCTTATTGGAGGCAGAATCTCTGCGATCCGTGCCATCTTCTACTGGATAGCTCAGCTTCTTGGAGCCATCCTCGCTTGTCTATTGTTGAGGCTCTCCACAGACGGCATGGTAACACTAAATAACGCCACACTCTATGTGAGCTAGTATCTAAATTTGTGTTGCGATGTTTTTAAACATAGTCTATGCTGTTCATGCAGAGACCAGTTGGTTTCCGTTTAGCATCAGGTGTTGGGGCACTTAACGGACTCGTGTTAGAGATCATTTTAACATTTGGCCTAGTCTACGTTGTCTACTCAACTTTGATTGATCCAAAACGTGGAAGCCTTGGGATTATAGGACCACTTGCCGTTGGACTCATAGTTGGTGCAAACATCTTGATAGGTGGACCATTCTCTGGTGCCTCAATGAATCCAGCTAGAGCCTTTGGTCCAGCATTGGTTGGATGGAGATGGCATGACCATTGGATCTATTGGGTCGGACCATTCATCGGTGGTGCTTTAGCCGCTCTTATATATGAGTACATGGTCATCCCCACTGAGCCACCTACTCACCACACCCACCAGCCCTTGGCCCCTGAAGATTACTAGATGGGGGCTTTCCACTATGATCTCTCTGCTTCTGGTCTTTGTTTGTATGAAATTACACGCATAGAACCTCTGTTTTGATGCTACTCTTTGTTTGTTGTAATAATAAGAATAAAGAGAGATTTTGCAATGAGTTCTTTTGATATTTTCACCAAAACATATACGGGATACAAGTAACAACAATATCCTAATCTAATCTATATTGACTTTCTTGTTTCAAAAACCTGAAAAAGATAAAGAAGCTTCTTCTTCTCCATGTTCTAAACCCTTTTTGATAAAGGAGTTAAGGTCCTCTCATCTTCTCAACAATCTGTCTGCTTCTTTCCTCCATGTGACGCTTCTTCTCTTCAAACTTCTCCCCAACTTTCTTCCTAAAATCAAACATCCTCTCCTTTGTTCCCATTTTCTTACCCTTTGAGTTTGAATCAACCTCTTCACTTGACGCAATCGACCTCAACACACTAACCGGAACAAGCCCTCCGTCGTTGCCTCCTATTGCTGCTACTGTTTCCCGCTTTTCACTGCTTTCCAGAAGCGGAGCCTTGAGTTCCTCCAAGGATATGTCACTTTCTACAATAAGAGCTGTGGAATTAGTAGCTGATGGAGCCGCCACAGGTTCTTCCTCAACTCTTTGCTTCTGTGGAACGTTGGTAGTTTTCTTCGTTTCTTCAGCATTTGACGGCTTCTCAGCTTTAGTTTTGGCTTCTGCAGCTTCGAAGCTGTCGTGATCACTAGTTGAGTCTTGATTCAGCCACATGAATGGTGCAACACTGCGTTGGACCCAATCATCCTTTTCAGCTATCATCCATGGAATGGTTACGCTCTCGCAGTTGGGGAGCACCATGACCTCTCGTATCCCGTTCTGCAGAATGAGCTTTTGTCTTTACATATTTGTTTCCTATTCCTTTTAGAAACAAAGAAGGAGCAAGTGTTTTTTTTTTACCTTAAACCGGTTGATCAAGAACATAGCAACATGGCTGTTTGTGATTTTGTGTTCACCAACAGATGAGACAAGGTCGAATTCAATCTCGGGCATGCTTGTGAAGCCAAACCATAGTTGATCAGATGGAGGTGGCTTCATGTGTACACGCAGTGTCCCTCGAAGCGAAGAGACTCCTATTGACAAAGTAATTGGAACCTACAGTTGACAGACAGACATAGTCTAAGATACTACAAGAAGTGACTCTGAGTCTATTAATAAAACCAGGATTTGAGGCCAGTAAACGCAAAAAGCAATGAAAACTGTCTTGCAGAAATAATATAGAAACAAAGATTAACCTGGGAGACTTGCTCAGCGATGTTCTTCATAATAGACTTCCACTTAGATCCATTGTTCGGAGCTGCTTTTGATCCCTTTGATTCATCTGCAAAGAAATAAATCACTTTAGTATATCATCCCTGGTATAAATGCTTCTAAGCAGCACGCAAGATCACAAGCAAACTGTGTATATGAATACACAAACCCATCACTGTACTAACCAGCTTTATCGCTTCCTCCAACTTTCACATCTTGTGCATCAACAGTTCCTCCGGGGACACTTAACTGCTTTTCAAAATCTGCAAGACCTTCAAGGAACTCTGAGGGAACATCATCCCCAGAGGAATTTGGCTGCAGTTTTTCTTCAACTATGCCTTTCTGAAGATCTTCCTCTCGAGCATCAACTCGAGTCTCAACTTCAAGTCCCGCACCACCAGTGTATTCAACATCTAGTTCAAAAGCCCAAACACCATTCATCTCCATTGGAAAACTCCTTGTACCATGTATATAAGGTGGGAGACTCCCAATCTTTACATCACAGCAGATTACATCGCCTATGTAGCTGGGAATTCTCATGTTGGACAACACCCGCTGTTAAACCAAAAAAAAAAACGTTTGATAAGTATTAAACACAACCAAATCTTGATGTAGTAAGAGTTTTCATTTTCATGGAACCAGACCTGGATTCGTTCGTGCACTACATTCTTTAGCCCTGCGTTCTGTTTGGCATCAAAAAACAGCCGAGAAATCAGCAAGTTCCACGACAAAGTTCCTTCATCAGCGAAAAACTTGTCTTCCGAGTCTACATCCGAAGCATGACTGTCATGGCTCCAAGAACGTGAAAAAACGCCCACATCTGTTTCTTCAGGGATGTTATCTCGAATCTTTCTTGCTGGATTGCTCCTTCCAGAGCTGCCGTTGGACTGTGAATCTTGGTAAGGACGGGTTGAACTAGTCTTCTTGTCTTCACGGTTCGGTGGGGCTAAGTTCACTTTGGTTGAGCACTTTTTCGAAAACTTCTTCCAGAACAAACGAACTTTTGATGAAGGACCATCTATTTTAACTCCCTTGTCCAATGACTCAAAACTAAAACCAGCAGATGGTTTCATAAAAGAAGGATATGCAGCATTAAGTGAAGCCATATAGCTCCGGAACTCATCTTTCAGTTTGGTCGACCAAATAAACCTTTCATGATCATTGCAAGCAGCAAGACGAAGAGCTTTACACCAAGACTCCTTCTCCCAAGAAGTCTCGAGATAGATGTAAAACACACGGTTCCCCTTGTACAAGTCTGAAGTCTTGCTTTCTACTTGGATAGGGAACCTATTAGCCCTAATAAACACACAAAACAAAAAGGGTTATATTCACTTGCACAAACTTCAAGAGAAGCAATGTCAGAAGACTCAAGTACCATTTTCTTGTGGGGAGTTCAGACCCTGAAACAGCCTCAACGGAGCAACCTTTCAAAGTAATAACCGTCATGTTGCTATCAGCATCTGACAAGATGAGCTTGTGGTCTTTGATACGAGCAAACTTCCTAACGGGATGCACTTCCAAGAGATCGCTCTTCTTCTTTTGCTCTTTTGGTAACTTCTCCTTTAAACTCTCATCCAACTCCAAAACCCAAATCACTCCCTGAGAAGATATCACAAATGTTCATCACAGAGATCAAGAACTGATGAGAATCTAAGCCAAAGCAAGCACCTTTCTTCATCATCTACGCAAAGAAAGCATGAAACTTTACCTGCTTGTTGAGATTGAAATCAATGGACTTGGGAGGAGGAGATTCAGAGCCCTTCAATGTTGGATCGGAACTCGATTCCTGAAGATTTTTTCTCTTCCGATTCAACCGCTTCACAATGTACAAGAACGCAGCAACTTCCGCCGCGACGACGGCGAGGAGACCCAGCAAGAAGCCAGTGACGAAGGCGAAGCCAGAGAACGAAACCATCTCCAAAGTCTGTAGCTTTTCCACTTGAGAGTAGAGACGGAATCAAGTAGAGAAGAAGACGCGTGACGATGTATTCGTCAGTTTTGAGATATTTTTTTCCCAAAAAGGAATAATTTCTTTCAGAAAATGTGTAGTGTCAAGTGGGAATATTCGTTTACTGGTTTCAAACAAATTTCTAACTTCTTATTTCTTAATACAAAATTTAGGAGGATTAATCTCTTTTATATTGGATAATTTGTTTTTTAGATTTTGTTACCTATTGTTTTAGGAATGTGAATATTCGTTTACTTCATTCAAATCATTTCTGACTTGTGTATATTTTCAAACTTTAGTTTCCTTGTACAAAATTAGGAGGAATGATTTTTTTATTCACGAGGTGACTGGTTTTCTCGGTACCACCCGCAAACACAGCTTTTGCGGTTGGTAGCGGTTGTTGGCGTCTTGCAACAATCATACAAAACGCCATAAATCGCTTCAAACTGCTATAAACCTCTAAAATTCAAAAGCTAGTTCTAGCTAACGTTTGCGGTTGCGGCGGTTGCGGGAAGGTCAAAAAATTATTATTTTTTCAAAAAAACTATATAAATAAAAAATAAAAACTATTTAATTAAAATTTAAAATTGAATAATAAAAATAATATATATATATATATATTATATTTTAATTTATATTATAAAACTTTAAAGAAAAATATTTCTATATTTTTTTAAAAAATATATATAATTTTATAAATATAATTTTTATATTTATTCTAATAATATGATTTTCAATATTTTTATAATTATATAAAATATAAATATTGTTCATTTATATTTAACCACGTTTGCATTTGGTAGTTAACCAGTCATAAGTATCCCGTAAACGCAACAATTTTTAACCGCTTTACCAGTCGTCCAAATCTCTTAATAACGCATAAAACCGCAACCACCGGCATTTACAAACGCCCGCAACCACAGCCGCAACCGCTGCGGTTACACCAGTCAGTCCTTTAATATATTTTTTTCTAAGTTTGGTTGGATAATTGTTTGTATATTTTTTAACTATTTTGTAGATTCTTAATATTTTAAAATACATTAGATAACGCAGACGTCTACACAAAAAATGTTTTAGATATATATATATATATATATATATATATATATATATATATATATATATATATATATATAATTAAACATATATGTATATTTTAGTTTTAGTAACAAAAATTCAAATAAAATTACTAGTTTCAATTCAATAAAATTTTATATAAAGAGTATATTGTTATAAAATAAATAAATTGTCATCCTAACTGACTAATAAAAACTAATTTAACGTAATTATAAAGATGAATAAATATATAAGTTTAACTTATTTTCTAAATGGATTTAGTTTGGTAAGTTTATAAATTCAAATAAATGTTATTTAAATTAAAAATGTTAATTTCATAATGATATAAAATTATATTTTTTCATTTTTTTAAAAATTTGGCCACCTAAAATCTATCTAAACATCTGTCTACACCGCCTAATTTTTCACATGGACGTTGTTAGACGTCTGAATTTTTGTAAACCACTTAAAACATCACATAATATAGAAGTGGAACACCCAACCACCATCTAAGCAATCGCATAGGACACGTTTTAAAACACTGCCAAATATACATGACAATCTATATACATTCATTTAAAATTTCTAAAACATATATTAAAAATTCACTATTCCAATGCCAATGTTTTGTTTTGAATTTAAAATGGTAGATCAAAACATAATCTCTAGAATTCATTTCAACACTCGTTTCATACACCACTAAAATCCACTGTTCAACTGTCAATGAACTACACAGGCCAATCATTTTAAGATTCCATCGATTTTACTGTGATGGATGAATATGGTAAAGTATGAGTTCGATTATGGTTGTAAATGTCTCAAATAATTGAAAATATACGTATTTGCAAGATACTTGTAAATGAAGAACAGCGAATATAAAACCGATTAGAAGCAAAACCATCAAATTAACCATTTTGTTGGTACCATGGTGGAGCAAACTTGTTTTTTATTTTCTCAGAAACATTATATATTACCAAACCACTAAGATATGCTCTACATCCATATTTTACAAGAGATCAATATTATATTATCAGAGATTCAGAATCCCTAAATGAACAGTGAATACAAACTTAAATAGTAAAAAAAATGATTCTTTTTAAAAAATACAAGAATTTAATAAAACATCACCACCGATTATTTATGGTCACTATTGCATAACCGAACAGCTTATTTTAGAACATCGACTACTTAACAGTGTTCAGAAAGTTTTGACTGTTTCAGTTTGACGTAATCCAAGTCTCACCTAAGTCTTTATTCGTTGAGGAATGAGTCAGATTATGTCAGAACATGTCAGCTCTCGAGTCAAATTCAATTAGTAACTGAAAGAAAGTATAAAAGTATCTAAAATAATATAACTAAACATGGTAAAGAGAAGAAGCAATTGTCAAATCCTAACAATAAATGTGTTTTCATTTGAAAAGCTGGTGGATGATTTTTCAACTTATATTTTATTATATAGTAGTTTTTATGATATTCTTACTCATTTTTCCATTGACAGTATAATAGTATATGCTCTTACCAACATATAAGAAAGGCAGAGATTTTCATATATTCAGACAGAGAAGTACAAAACAAAGTTCACAGATCCATTTAGTAAACAAGAGACAGAAGAAAACAAAAGTGATAAAGTAGAAGAGTTAGCCAACTTCATTTACATGGTCTCACTCATGTAAAAAACACTCTCTTGTTTACGCTCATATCACCACAACACCAACAAAAAAACTATGTTCTCTTCATAGTAACTTCCATGGCTTGCGACATGAGAAAAAAAAACTCCGATATGGCGGTTGCTAACAAAAGCAACACAACGATCCAGACAACAACAACAAAGAACACACAGAAACAAGGAGCTTGAAACAACAAAGAACACTGAAAAGTCCGCTGTGGCGGTTATGCTTTTCTTTTTTTAGTGTTTGGAAGAAAGGGCAAAACGTTAAGAGGACCCCTTCAACTGATCTTAAAAGTTGGAGTTTATGAAGAAGTTGTAGTCATGGTGATCAACATTTAGCTGTTTCAGCCATGAATCTGCAGCGCTTTGAAGGTAAAGCAACCGATCCTGGTCAAATCTTGTCTTTGCCCAAAGATCTCCTTGCATTTTGTAAGCAGCCAAACCAAACAGAGGCAATGGGATTCTCTTGTTTACAACACAAGACTCTGTTTCTTCCTTGACTTTGTTGTTGCTAGGATCACCTTCCACCACATTATCTGCACTTCTTGAAGCAGTTAATAAAATAAACAAGAACTGGTTCTTGTTGCTTATGTTAATGAGCAGTGATTGAGCATCTGTACCTTGAAAAGAAGAAGACAAAGTATGATAAGTTAAGAAGCCTGTCGTTAAGTCCTTCTCGTTCTTGCAGCTTGGGATGTGATATATAGGATACCTAATTCAACAAACCATCACATATATCAATCTAAAAACTAAGTAAACGTAAGCTTATGTCAATTAACCAAATATGAAGGGTTGTATTAACTAAAGAATGTGATTACTTACCACGCAACAGCCATCCAACTTGCAGGAGACATATCAACACTCCTTAAGGTAATTAGTCCTGGATATTTCTCCACCAGTTCGTTGATCTGAAGACCAATCAAGTACAATATCTTTGTTTCAAAACCTAGTTCATTTAAGTGAAAAGAGGATGGTGTGGTCACGTAGGGAAGGGATAAAACCTTGTCGGTTAAGGGAACCCGCTTGTAAGGAGGATCTCTTTCCATGTACTTGAAGTCAAGGTAACCAAGTCTATCTCGCATCAGTAGTGTACCATCCGCATCAAAAACTGAGTCTTCAGAGACAGCATCCCATGTTTTGCTAGAATCGTTGCTGAAAGATCTTGACAACAACTTTTCGCTCTCACTATCGCTCCAACACTCACTACTCTCAGATTCAACAACCTCATTCATGCTCCTGCACACCCAAAAGAGCAGTCAGAACAAAAACCACGTCAAATAAATAGAGACATGTCATAAACAATTCCATTACCAAAACACTGAAAATCTAGATTCATCAAAATGGGATAAGTAACCTGGACATGACAATGGGTTTGTTAGTGTAGATTTGGATCGCAGATAGATAAGGGACATAATATTGCATAACCGTTTCGCCATTGCTTAAATCAACATGTGATCCAAAACCATACGCGCTCAACTCATCATACCAGTCCCAGAGATCACCAAGCCTGAAATACTCTATCTCCTCCTTCCCTTGATGCTGCCACAAACAGTAAAGATCATTCACACATAAATTTCAGTTCTTTACGCAATGTTATTAACACCTGACAACCCCATATACAATTGTGATCCTAAGCTGTTCACATCAGTTCAAGCGACTCAGCAACAACCTGATCTTTAGTTTGAAGACCAGCTTCCCTAGTATTGAACAATAAAGCTCTTTGATCCCTAATCACATGCGCACAGAATGAGACTGATCCAAAGGATACATACTTAGCGATGCATCAAGAGGATTCAAACCAAACCTCAAGTACACTTGCGCTATTTGATTAATGAATATAAAACTAATATTCTAAAGCAGTTCTGTCGCACGTTTCCACGTGGTAGTATTCAATCCATGAAAATGATGTGACCATAAAAAGTATTAGCTTTCTCGTATTTTTTTTTCCGTGATGGACCATGCAATTATTTGTCTGTCCTTATAGTCAATTTCATCTGAAAATTTAGATCAAATCATTTTTTTTTTAAACAAGTACAAGTACAAGTTCAAGCTTGTCTGATACATCACTATTGATTCAAAGTTAAGACCTTTATAAAACTCTGTTAACAGGAGACGATTTTTGAGGAAAATGAAAGTCAATTGAAATGGTTTTTACCTCAGTAAGGGTGAAAGAAGGAGGCTTGGGAGTGACTCCAAAGAGAAACCTCTCCAAATTTGAACGGCCTATTGTTGAAGAACACCACCACCACATTCTCTCTGCTCTTCTTCTTCTTGACTCAAATCTCTTTTGTGAGATCAGATCTTTATGCGTAATCTGTCCACACAAAAGTTTGGAAATGTAATAACTTCGAGTCCTCTCTCATTAGTCCCAATATGGTAGCTTAATATCACTTTCCAATAACTCTCTTTCCCATAAAACACCTTCTCTAAATCCCAATTCTCAGATTATTCCCCAAAATTTTCTCTTTAAAAAAAAAAACAAAACCCACCAAAGAACGAGAAGGAATCTTTCAGAAAAATAAGTTTTTTTTTTCTGTAGTGTTGTTCAGAAAAATGGGGGGCAGAGAAACTGAAGTGAAAGATGAATAAAGGTTACTGAGTGAGATTGCTTCGTATTAATGGAAGAAGGAAAACGAAGACGAGGAAGAAACGCTTCTTCTCTCTCTCTGTTTCACCCACTCTAATCCTTTTTTATTTATTAGCTATTTAATTTTCTCTTTAATTTCCCCACGTATGAAACTGAAGACTTTTGTTTGATATTATCTTTTTTTTTCTTGGAGTCTAATAAATAAATTAATTAATTAATTAAAACCAACTCGTATCTAGCAAAAATTAAAATGAAGATTGCGATATTTCTTATAAATATGTTTTTGTTTATTTATAGACGAATAGTTTTAAAATGTTGACACGGTTACATCATTACAACACCAAAATCCTAGTCACATTGCAAATTAAAAAAAAAGTAATTTGTTTTTATTTTTCATTTTTGTAAATTGTGATTTGTTTTCATTTTCGTTTGTAATCGAATATGCTCATGACCTTCTGCTTCTAGTGTTTCCTTTAGAAGATAGTTAACTAAATAATAAATATGGAATTGATTGTATTTTATGGAGATAATAACGAGGACGTTAGACATCACAATTTACTCTTTTGTATTTATGTGGTGAGTGACAAAAGCCTTCTAGAAAGCGACTTCATAAGAATTTTTATCCTTGACTTAAAATATTAGTGATTTTTTAAATATATAAACGGTTTCGTGAAATCAATGTTCTTAACTGTAAAGACACCAAATCAAAAACGCAACGAGATTACCTTTGTGTATTTCAACATATGTGGTAGAGATTGTTTTATAGGTAGATATTAATATTAGTGAAAATTTGTATAGAGTTTCTGGAGCTCTAGTATATACTCAATTGTGGAAGAAAATCGTTTAAATTTGGAATATTGAATAACCAAAAAACAAATACCAAACAAATTTGAACATTCCATTCTATCAATCTAACCTCGGTCTATAAGTAACAACTCGCCAGCAAATCGTTTCTTTTAGTTTGTATTTTTCAACAACCTATATAAATAATCAAAATACTAAACTAGTATTATAAATCTTCGGAAATATGCCGCCAACTGAAAATTACATACTTTTATTGTTGAATATATTTCATTAATCATATATCATTATGTACAGTACAATCGTATATAAGTTAATTACGCTATAAACATCTTCTGTATCAATTTCAACTCGAAAAGCTCATGTCTGATAAAATAAGAAAATAACTTAGATCAACTAATCTCTTTTATATAATTTGAACCGTGTTTTTGCTATGGTATTAGCCTAGTCCACAAATAACTCGAATAAAGTTTAGTGTTAACTCTGAAATAAATCTTGATTCAAATGAAATGGAGAAGCCAAATATCTAGTAGAATTGTGTTGAAAATGCTACATCAGAAAAGTAAGAAAGTGACATTGACTATTTCTTTATGGTGCACATTTTTAGGTGGATAATCTTTAAGATTCTAACCATTTTCAGAAGCATCAGCAGAATGACAATATGAAAGTTTTTGTAAGAGCATCAATACTAGTAATGGGTACACTTATAGTAATAACAGCCACACCTAAAACTCCATCATTGAATTTTCACCGTTTATTTCTAACCAGAGAAAGTCTTAACTTCAAGATTGTCTCCTTTTTATTTAAATGAGATTTTGACATTTTTATCCAAATTTATAATGTTTATATTGAAGAACTCTCCAAAGCAACAAAAAAAAGAGTTAAAAGGAATTTGATTTATAAATTATATTTTTGTCATCTAAAGGTAATATCTTTACTAATTATATATTTATAAAATATATCTGAAGGTAATATCTTTTCCAAATGAAAATAGTAACTGTATATACGTAACCTTTTTGTAACATCATATAGATATAATATTTATTTATTATTTTCGTTTTATATTTTATGTGGTTTCAGAAGCTTAGAACACCTCTAACGTAGAATTCCAAACACGAGTAACTCAAGCTAAATGCAAATGTGTACTTAGTACAATATTTATATTATCATAAATATTTTAATAATTATTATTTGACATATTTTTGATGCAGAAGTTTCATACTTTGAACATTCAAAATAATAAATTAATGATATTTGTTTCTATTGAATTTTGATAAATTTAGTGAGATGTCTCTGTAACATGCTCTTAGCTATTTAACTAATTTTTTTTGTCGACAGCTATTTAACTAAATTTAGAAGAACGACAACTATATAAATTGAAAATGATTTTTTTAAACGGAAATAAAAAATAAAATAAAAGAGGAGAATGTGAGAGTGTCTAGTGAAAAAGAGTGGAAAGTATCTGGACACTGAACACTCAAGAAGAGTTGTGTGTGGTGTCGGAGCACTGGACTTTCTGTTCGACGCGTGTTTTCCAAAACTGCGTCAGTCTCTCGCGTTTTGGTCCTTCCTTTTTTATACTTTTCTTTATCTTTTCTTTTTCACAAAATTTAAGTATTTATACATATACTCTCGTGCACAAAAAAGTATTTATACATACTCCTAGTACTAGCTAGACTCATGTTTAGTACAATAAATCTGTCTTAACGTAAAGTTAACTATATTATAAATCATATATGACTTCATAGATGTGATCAAGTTGGATTCTAGAGAGCTCGTAGCATTTCATTTTCCTCTTTTAATTCCTGTTTGCTTTTTGTTGCTGTGAAAAAAACATGTTGTGCATCAGTGATTTGAATTATATTTACACGTGGGGAACATGGTTCATTTTTTTGGCTCAAAGTGAAGTGGTTAGTTTTAGATAAAGACACGTGTTCCCACTTTGTCGTTTGCTCATCACACTAAACTATGAACGCTCTTTATCCATTGATTTTATAATCTGTGTACTATAGTCAGATTGTTATACAGGTAGTGTTCATGATTTATATATATGTGTTGGATCGTGTGATGCGACGAATATGGTCATTGTTAGTGATGTGACTATCAGCTAAAGTCATCTAAGTCAATAATCTCGCTTGCGTTAAGCTCAATTTTTTAGGCCCATTTGTTTTTTTTGTTGGATGCATCAATTATTTTCTTTGTTTATGCTGAAAAGAAAAGAAAAGTTGCAAGTAAGGCGATATCTCCACCTGGATCTGCCTGAGACAAGTTCCTGTCACAAACCCCGACCAAATAGTACCATACAAAATGCTTGACTCGGACATAGTTTGGTCGAACTTTGGGCCTAAAACCATTAAAAGCCCAATTAACATTTTAAACAAAATTTTCAAAATATGAAACGTATTTCACATTGTTACTTTATAAAATAATAATATGTTTTAGAATTTTCACAGATATTATAATATGCTAATAAATTTATTATTTTTTATGATTAGCTATTTCTTATAATTTTAACCAATCAAAATTAAGTAATTATAAATATCTTCAATTTACCATATATTAATTAAAAATGTGAAATATATATTTTTTTTCTAAAAACATTGATTATATTGAAATAGAGAGAGCACTTAACAATTTCTAAAAAGATGAAGTCTCTATCTCTGCGAGTGCAAATCCTCTTTCACCAATTTCAAAAGCTCGGGATGACGTAAAATGGAATTATGTATAATGAAGTTGAAAGAGAGGTTTATACATTAGAATTATAATCTAATTATGCGCAACCCGACATTTGTTTAGTAGATATGCATGTTCTGATAAAGTCATAAAGATCTAATGTTAAATCCATTACTCACTGAATGCATTCAAGTTTCAATATGTTTTCATCAAATTCAACAGAAAACGGATTTTGGAGGTTGAGCACCGAGTACGTTGGATATGAGATTACGTTGGTTTTGGACCAATTTGCAGATTTTGTATTCAAAGTTACATATATTTCTATTTATATAAAACTAAGTTACTTTCAAATTAACAAATGACTTTTTCTTTGAAATTGTATAATGTCTTATATTATAAAATAAATTGTTAGTTATTTATTTACTAAACTCAATGGTCTTTTTATGCTTTCCACTTTGTGAGTTGTGGTGGTAGTAGTTTCGACGATTCAATGACTTTATTTTATTTTATAGGTTTATATATTTAAAGATATGAGATCTCTCAATATTACATATACATATGATTTTTTGGTAGATAAAAATTCAAATGTGCTGCAGAAGCTGAATTCAACGGATTAAATAGCGTCAGGCACTTTTAATCTTTGGATTACAGGTGTCAAAAGCCTTTTAAGTTTTATTAAACTAGATTTATAAATGGATAATTTTTTCAAATAATTATTTTCAAGTTTTTGTCTTCGAAATAGTTTTTAAAAATGATCAAAATATATGTATATTTGAAAATTTTAGTATTTATTTTTATTTTTCAAAAAAAAAATATTTTTATTTTTTTTTAAAATTAAGATTTATGCTCGAAACTCTTTCTCATAACTTAAATCTAGATTAGTTAACCATATGTATATAAATGTATATTTATATCTTTTAATAAAATTTATTTTAATTATTTTTCTCCTTAAAAACTATTTTTGTGACAAATTATTTTTAGAGTTACGGTAGAATATTTCTCTTTATAAATTTCGTTTATAAGTATTATGAGTTGATAGATTGTGAACCAAGAGAATAGATGGTGTTCATTTGTTTGTAGATAGATATAAGAATGCCTAACTTTAAAGAAGCATTTGCAATGTTCCCACAACTCGTCATCCACTAATAATTTGATCAGATACGTATTCGTAATTTTTTATTAATGTAAAGAAGACAAATTGAAAATGGGTTGGATGATGATGATTTGGTAATTAGTATAGTAGTAGTATATATCGCATTTTATGTCGTGTCATTACTAGTTATTCCACTACTGATAGTGTTTTCGGTCTTCCTTGATTTTTATGCTTCTTTCATCAGGTTGATGTCATTACGAGTTATTCCACTTTGCAACATAATTTGATGTTTTACTAATATTAGACGACCAGACAATAATATTAGACTAATTATTTACCCATCTAGTTAATTGTATTTTTTTTTCTATCTCAGAATTTTTCTTTTCTTATTTTGACAGTCTTAAGTCTTTATTTTTATTGTAGAAATATATATATAAAAGACTTTGGAAACTATAGACATATACCAGTACAATCTCATAGAATATAAATAGAATATGCCATAGAGTTTTACATTTTTATTCGCATTCTGTTCACCACATGAACGTATAACAAAATCTTACGTAGTTTATCATCGGATACGAGAAAAAAGCACATGAAAAGGAGCTTTAAATTACAAATATTTATGTTACAGAAAAATAACGAATATTACTTTTAAAAGTTAATCTTAATCAAAAAAAGTTTGTGGATGATAACACACTACGAAGAACTGTCGTAAGAAAAGAAGAAGTGAGAACTAAATCCAAACCGAAAAATTTGGTAACCTATTTATAATCTGGTTTGGGTTTAAATACAAATATTCGTCAATTAAAATCTAGAAAATTCGGAAAAAAACCCCGGAGAACTCGCAATCAGTCCATGATCCAGATATTGGTTCATGTGGAGAGTATTCTTTATTTGAAATAATAATTTATCTATTTTGTTTTAAAAATTAATTAATTTGGGTTTTAGATTTAATGAAAATTTTGACATGCCATTTCGAAAAAATGAAAAATGGTAAGAGAAAAATTGATTATTATTTAGTTTACGTTATTGACAATTTATGGTAATTTCGATGTTTTGTTTTTATTTATTTTAAATCTAAACACTATAATTTATGTTAGACATTATGCATTTATTGGTTACAGTATTGATTTTATCTTATTTTATCCTACTTTGTTAATATTAGTTTGTTATTTATCATGTCAGATAAAAACTAAAAGTGAGAGATTTTTAAATCATATTTCTGTACATAGAGTATATATATATATATATATATATATATTAAAATTTATCAACCCCTCCTCAGATGAATCACAATGGATCTAATGATTGAATAATTTAGAAAGTAGTCTGCTTTACTATCTAAGTCGGATTTAAAAAAACTTGGTTCTAATGTTTGCATCCTCACGATTAAATTAAAATACTGCAAGAAACAACTGAAACTTTATCCTCCGTCCGTATAAAAAACATTGATATTATACATTTTTATTGTTTACAAAAGTTGATATTTTACATTTAACTAATACATTTTACTTTAAAATAAAATATAAATTAAATTCTAAAATATAAACGACTGAATTTTATTGGAAATTACATAAAACTTTAAACCAAGTAAATGTAAAATAAAAAATAATCAATAAAAACATTTTTTTCTTTATGTGTAAACAACTTTAAACATTAATCTTTTGTATACACATATATATTTGATAAACAACTTTTATACACATATATTTCCTCTCCGTAGCGGCGTGGTCTCTCCTACGCAGGACGTGGACCTATATGAAAAACCCTGATACATTATCATTATTTATATCAAGATATCACCTTAGAAAAACAACATTTATGAATTTTGGGTTGTATTTGATATATAGCTCGCAAAAGCTTTGTGAGATTATGAAACTAAGTTACAGCTTACAAGAGACGAAATATATATTCACATTCTAGAAAATAGCTAAGGCGGGAGCTACAAAAGATCGATTTGGACATCAAATATATAAAATATACAAAGTTTCTGCATCCTGATAGACCCCTCAACCCCCACGTAATGTCCTAATCTCCTACTATTTAACCCACTTTCTTCATGGCCTCTCCGGATGATCGCACCTATTTAATATACTAATCTTCTTTAATCATGATTAATATACTAATCTTTAATGATCCAATTGCGCACCACCCTTTTTAGTTTTTCTGTAATACCCAATAATCTAAACGGAAAACATGAGCAAGTTCAGTCTTCCATTAATTGTGCAAACCAATATAAAACCGAGCGCTAAAAGTTTACGTTTTATTATCAAGGAAAAAAAAAGATTACGTTTCTCATAAGTAACTACATTTTTAAATCTATTATCATTTTTTATTAGATGTTAGCTTTGGTTGTTTCATTTTAAAATAAATTTTCATTTTGATTTTCTGAATTATTAGTTAATTTTATTCTTCATACCATATTCATATATGACTAGTTTAGTTTACTGATTCGATTAATGGTTTTCTAGTACGTCTACAGATTAATAAAAATAATATTACATCATATTTTTATATAAGTAGAAAAGTGATACATGGATCCTCATTAAATAATTTTGCCAAAGTGAAATTATCATTGGTTAGTGATTCTCATAATTTGTAACAAAATAAAATGTATTTATATATAACATAGAGAAAGAACTTATAATTTTTTTGATTTAAGCAATTTTCATGATTGGCTTAGATTTCTTTTTACACAATTTACTTTCTTTTTGGTAAAGAGATCAAGTGTTAGAACCACATATTACGGATACGTAAGAGCAGGATTAACCGGGGTCTCTTAAGGTGGGGTTCTTAGCTTTTCTAAGAGACGTATCTTAGCTTTTAACTAAGAAAAGCTAAGAACCGTCTCTTAAATAAGAACCATAAGAGCCGTTTCTTAGCGGGAAAAATGCAAAAAAAAATAAAAAAAAATAAAAAAGACAAATTTTTCGTTAAGAACCCCACCTTAAGAGACCCGGGTTAATCATGGCCTAACACTCAACTACTTACGTTTTCTAATACAAAGAGAGTTTCTTCCGAAATTAAAACTCTATATTTTTTTCATGTATTATTCGGCCAATACCTGGAACTGAACCGAACTTAATTATTGAAAGCGCGATCAAACAAACGTCTGATGAGTTCTTCGAACCCACATGCATTGTTGACACATCAAAGAGTTAATTATGTACTTTTTCAACCATGTGTTCTCCTTATGCATCATGCATTTTTTTCCTTTTCTCGGCATGCCTCGTGTATATTCTAACCGTAACTTTTGTCATTTGTTATATTTATTTTTAAAATACTTCTTTATTTTAGTGGGATACTAAAGAGTTACGTGACACTTTTTTCTTGTGTTGAATTAACTTTTGGTAAAGAGTTATATATATACATGAATTTTAATAGCAATTACGAATGATAACAAAATATAATCATTCTTGCTTTATTTATTTTTTTATTTAATGCTCAAGGTAATGAATGTACCAATCAGACGCAATTGATAATATAGACACAGAATATTAGAAAAAGTTAACAGAACTATAAAAGAAAAAATTATAATGACTCATTACCCACAATCTCGTTTTATTAGATTGTTTATTGGAGAGTGATAAATAAGATGCAAAACACTGCTCGACCATGTGTATATAAATAGACACTTACATAAGACATATCAAACCAAGAAAACAAGATTATATATTTACACCTGAAACAACATAAAAAAAAATATGAAACCTTCTGAACAAGAAGCTCCCAAGCTTGAGGAGACACTATCAAACATATCAAATGATTCATCAGCATCCGAGAAAGGAGAAGCAACAAGTCAGCAACAATCCAACAATGGGTATGCACTCACAGTTGATGAGGTGATCGAGCAACATATAGGAGCACTTGGCTTTGCTCAGATCATTCACGCTCTCTTGGTTTCTATTGCTTGGACCTTTGATGCTCAGACCACTCTCGTCTCTATTTTCTCTGACGCTCAGCCCGCTGCAAGGCTTGTCGCAACTGGAGCCATCGTGGAGGGGTCTTTGATGTGTGGAATGTCCACTGGAGAGTGGGAATGGGTCGGAGGAAAGAGCGACACTATTGTTTCTGAATGGGATCTTATATGTCAACATAAGTTTCTTGTTGCTCTTCCATCTACCCTTTTCTTCATTGGATCTCTTTTCGGTAAGACTCCTAACCCGGTTTCTAAATTTCGGTATTTTACGGTTTGGAGAAGGCTGATCGAGAGAACCATCTTTTTGTTTGGTTCGGTTCGGATTCTACTCGGTTTTGGGATAATATTTTCATATAATTAAGGAAAAAACTGCCATTTAAAAAAAATCTATACATAAATAATCTCTTAACTTCCATTTAATCCATTTTAATATTTTTCTTTTCAAAAACTATTCATTTCAATTCTAATTTTTTGTTGATATACCCGTTTTGAATAAGTTGAAAGATATATTACAAAAATACATAATTAAAAAAAAAGTTTGGTCCAATGATTTAATTCAGTTCGGTCGGGTCATGTGGTCCAAAAATTTTAAATCCGTTTGTAACTCTTTACATGATTTTAACCAGCTTTCAAAAAAAAAAAAAAAAAAATCTTTACATGATTTTAACCGAAACAAAAAAAAACTTTTTACATGATTCTCACGTTGGCTTTTGTTTTCTCCGACAGGTTCTGGAGTTTATGGATATCTTGCTGATTCATGGTTTGGTCGGAAAAAGACTCTGTTTCTCTCTTGTCTACTAACGTTTGTCACCGCTTTAGCCATCTCCTTTGCCCCAAACATTTGGGTATACGCGTTCTTGCGGTTCGCCAACGGGTTCTTTAGATCAGGTATCGGATCTTGCTGCATCGTACTAGCCACCGAGGTCGTCGGCAAAAAATGGCGTGGACAAGTAGGGCAATACGGTTTCTTCTTCTTCACGTTAGGGTTTCTATCTCTGCCACTCATGGGTTACTTGGAGAGAAAGTCATGGAGAAACCTTTACAGAATCATATCCGTTCTACCACTTGGATACGCTCTCTTGCTCTTGCCCTTTGCTTATGAGTCCCCACGATGGCTTCTTGTCAAAGGACGTAACAAAGAAGCAATGGTGGTGTTGAAGAAACTCGCGAGGCTCAACGGGAAGCAACTTCCAGCTGATCTTAGCCTAGTTGATCCAATTCCGGCGAGGGATGATCAGACTTCGTCGTCGTCTGAGAACTTTTGGAAAACGAAATGGGCAGTGAAGAGGATTGTAATGGTAATGATGGCTGGTTTTGGAAGTGGGTTTGTTTACTATGGGATTCAACTAAACGCTGAGAATCTCAACTTCAACCTTTACTTAACAGTTGCGGTGAACGCTCTGATGGAGTTCCCTGCGGTTTTCATCGGAAGTTTCCTTCTTGGGGTCATGAACCGTCGTCCATTGTTCTCTAACTCATCATACCTAGCTGGAATCTCGTGTTTACTCTGCGCGGTTCTCTCGCTCCAACGTGTGACCAGAGCCATGCCCGTTGCCAAATGGCTGCAGCTTGCAGTTGAGGCTGTTGGTTTCATGGCGTCCTCAACGGCGTACGATGTTCTATATGTCTATGCAGTCGAGCTGTTCCCTACAAACGTCAGGAACTTTGCGGTTTCGCTTTTGCGTCAAGCGTTCATGCTAGGAGCGTCTGCAGCACCGTTGCTAGTTGCGTTGGGAAGGGAGAGCGCAATGATGTCGTTTCTTGTGTTCGGCGTTGCGTCTGTGTTGAGCGGCGTGATGAGCCTCTGGCTAAGAGAAACGCGAAACGCTCCATTGTATGAAACGTTAAGGCAGCAGGAGAAAGCTGAAGAGATGGAAAACAGAACAGAACACACTTGATCACTTTAGTGATGTTCTTAAATAATATTTTCATGTCCAATAACTGGGAAAATGTTAAATCTTTCGATTTTCCATCGCATTGTAATGCAACGTTGATGAAATGTTAGTCTAAATTAGTCAGAACCAAGAATCAGCAAGGCTATGTTGCAAGAACTGATTGAAACGACAGAACAAAGCTCGGTAAGCAAAATGCGATCTAACCTTAATAAAAGGAATTGCTGTCTGGACAAGTGATAACAAAAACATTGTCTTTCAGTTCGCAAAAGATTTAGAAAAAACAAGAATCTGACAGGTGCTCAAAAAAGGTGGAGGGTGAGCTCTTCTTCTTCTTCTTCTTCCTCTTAAGAAGCAGCAGCTTTGGGCTGAGCAGCTTCTTCAACAACAGGAGTCTCGAAAGTCTCTCCCACTACAAGATCAGGGACATCATCATCATCATCCTCTTCTTGGATAGTTGCTGGAACATCAGCTCCACTTGGTGCCTGTTTCTGGAATTGCTCTGCTAGCTTCTTCAGGTTGTCCAAGTTATCAGTCCCTGAAATTATCAGAGTAAGACATATCGGTTAATACAAGGGATGATTACTTTAGAAAAGACTTGGAGAGTGTGCATACCAAGCTGGCTGATAATCTGAGGAAGTATGTCTTGCAGTTCTGCAGGAAAATTCATATTCTGAGATCAGAATACAGACAGACCGAGAAAGAGCATTTGAACTATGTGTATGCAACCACTTACTTTTGGTCTGTGGAGTACCGCTTACAGCCCATGTGTTAGCAGCAATAGAGGCTTGAACTGTGTAACAACATAGAAATACTAACCAAGTGTGCATAGATTTATAACTAAAAAACGAAAAAAGTTTGGAGATTTTTTTTACCCTTAGGGTTAATGAACTGAATCACAACATCATCCTTAAAGATGTTAACTTCCTCAATACCGGGAATGGAGTTAACTCCAACTCTCTTGAGAGTGCTCTGGAGCTTCTTGTCATCGGTCGTGTTCGTCTTGTGAACAGCCTTCTTCTTCCTTCTTACTGTTCCTTTACCGCCAGTGCGGACAGTGTTAGCCATCTTCATTAACTTCTCCCGATTCATCTGTTGTATCAAAACACACACACACAGACACAAAAGGTAAACGCATGAGTATCTCTACTCTTGTCTAAAATCAATCAGGCACACAGACAATAAACTAATCATGTCATCATTGTAGAAATGAGTTAGATATAGATCGAACACGCTATGATTAAGAAACAGGGCAGCAAGAAGATTCAAAGCTTGTGTGTTTTTTAAACTATGAGCTTAACATTTTTCAATCGATTAGTTTATATTATCAGACAATACACGAAACATATAGTTAAGTTAATGGCAAAGACAGTAACACAATCTTAGATTAGTGAAGTGGGGGTGTTACCTTGTTATTCGATTTCTAGGGTTCTTCCTCCGACGAAGGGTATAAGAAGAAGATAAGAGAGAGTGAGAGAGAGATCCAAGCGGCGGTGGAGGGTTTTGCCCTTTTAGTAATTGCAATGCCTACCTAGACAGTCTCTATACCGTTTGGGCCATGGGCCTAAACCTATGGCCCATTTATCTTGTCAATAAAGTACATTAGGAGTTCTGCAGAAAGACCTCAACTAGAACTGTGTAACGAAGAAGCAAAATTTAGCAATAAAGTTTTGATTCCTATGTAATCACCAACAAGAAGATTATACGTATTTGTCCCAAAACTTCTGCAAAAATAATATATGATGGATTTCGTTACAAGTCCTTTCTAAAGTAACAGACACATTTTTCTTAAATCTTTCCATTAAGCTTGAAACTCTAGGAAGAGCTTAAGCTTCTGCAACAACATCTCGTTAGTTCCAAAAACCGGTTTCTTGCTTCCAATCCAATCTCTACCAAGAATCCCGGTTCTATCGCTGTTGACCATCTCATCGCGGAATGTATGAAGAATTTGGTATATAGATATCCTCAAAACATCTGAAGCTGCATATGCGTAAGAGTATAGCGCCCCACTTCTCTTTTTTATCGGCTTAACATCTTTTCTTACCATACTAGAGGTTGCCCAGTTGATACTGGCAGGTCCCAACAGCTGTTGCGGCGATTGCAGATTGTTCTTCTTCCCCATAAACGTTTCAACTGCTAGCAAAAGAGAGAGAAGCGTTGAGACAACATCTGCGTTTGCACCAGAGAGCTGTGCTACTCCAAGACTGTCTTCCTTGTGTGAGATTGAAGTGAGGGATGCACTTGTTTGAGCACACCATGCATATAGCTGCATGTACCAGACAGATTGCGTGTTCAGCTACCAGAAGAAAACACAGAGAAAAGGGAAAAGAATCTGAATCAGATTGTGTTTTACCTGGAACGACTTGAGTGTTTCACCAAATTTAGGATCGATGTATGATTCAGTTGACTGCTGGAGTGATGTCTGATAGCCTATTTCAGTAAAGGTGTGGTCTAGCCCAGCAGCTAACTTGGAGGCAAGCTCTTCTAAAGGCTTCAAGCATAGAGTGATTACTCTTTTGTAAGTCTCGCTGGACTCCGCGAAGAAAGCAGCACGACGCCAAGTGTCAACATTGTTCTGAGACACCATGTAGAGATCAAGGTATGCAAGATACTGCTCGAGGGAACCCGGAGGACTGCCTTCTAATGCAGCAAGAAGTGGCTCGCTTGGATTTGTTTCTGCTGCAGCAGATCCTTTTGGTGGAGCAAAAGCAAAGCGCTTTGTGTGCAGAACCTGAAACAGAAAATGACAAATCATAACAAGCCTCTTTTGTATGTAAAATCTGGAAACTGTGGCTCACATTTATGGTTTCCCTCAATACGATGAGAAGAAATCACAATGTTGAAATTAGTAAGTACATTCAAAAAGGCATGCTTCTATGCATACCAATACAAATGTCTATTAGTATTGCTACACACATCTAAAGACACGAAAGTACATGCAGCAAGTGTTTTTGACATTGAAACATTAAGAATTAAAGGAAGAACTAAATTCAAAGCAGCTAACTTGAAACTGGTTTTCAGATTCTTCTCAGTCGTGTTTTGCAACACTTGAGTAATAGTGACTTCTAACTCTTCTGTAAACTACACGTTACCTAGAACTAAGTTCAGTAAAACGTTAAAGAGATCTCTTTATACATTCAATCTCTAAGCAAAGCAAATATGCAAGGAAAGACAAGTGAAAGGCGATGAAAACAAACCTGATGAATATGGTGAGTCACTTCCCAAGAGAGAATCAGACAGAAACTCCCCGCATAAGAAATAACCTGCTCACCCAAGAACCTCGAGACAGACACAAGCCCACCAGACCAATCAAGCAGAAACAACAGCATTACCGTTGAGAGAACATACAGCACACCAGAGAGCTTCAACGCTTGTGTTAACGCGGAAGGGAGACCAATCTTGAAGCTGAAGAACGGTGGACGCTGTTTGAATCAAAACAAAGAGAATCAGCGGAAGACAACGATGAATGAATACAAGAATCACAGAGACACACAAAACCTGAATGATAGGGAACTCTAACACCCATCGGTTCTTGAGAACGAAGAGCACGGCGTAGAGCAATCCAGTCACAAACCCTCTAAACCCTACTCTCCCAACCACTCCAGTCTCCAAGCAGAACACAGCGGCGGAGCAGAATCCGGCGAAGCCAGTGGCGGATACGAAGAGCGCGATGCGTAAAGAGACGCGAGCGCGGCGGCGGAAGTCTGGATCCGAGAGGTGGCGGAGGAGGCCGAGGGAGAAGTGGAGAGGGGAGAGAGGGGAATCTGAGGTTGGGGAGGAGAGGAGAGCGAGTGAGATGGAGAAGATGAGTTGTGAGGCGTGGAAGACGAGGAAAGTGAGGAGGAAGGAGAGGAGGGAAGTGGTGGAGAAGAGGAATAGGTTGAAGAATAGGAAGATGGCGGTTGATGGGATTGATTGCCAGATGAGGAAGGCGGCGAAGCGGTGGCTGATTACCGTCTCTGGTATCGGAGGAGAAGGCATTTTATTGGGCTTTTTTGAATTGAGTTTTCGTGTCCGAAGTTGAGAAGAGAAGTTAGTGAGCGGAGGTCGGAGAGAGAGAGAGAGAGAGAGAGAGAGAGAGAGAGAGAGAGAGAGAGGGTGTAGCCGTGTCGCGTTTATTCGCGTGTGCGTTTTGTTGACGCTATCATTACAAGGCTTTTTTCAGCCCATTGGGCCGGATATAATTCAATATAAGCAAACGGTATAACCTTCCGGTTGAATTGGGTTTTAAGGCTCAGTAACGTATACAGATTTTTCGGTTTGGGCCTCGAGTTATATGCCTATGCCTAAATGAGAGATTGGCAACTAATTTTGATGTTCAGTTTCAAAACTTCAAATAATTTCATAGACTAAATTATATGATTTAATACTTTTATATAAACAATGTTTTTCTTAATGTTTTATAAACTCTGGTATTATATAATCATTCATCATGGTTTTTGTTTTGTTTAACTTCTCACACAAAATGTTTTTAAAATACTTTTATAAAAGATAATCAGATTACACTAACATATCCTCTTCATGGAAATATAAGTTCCTCATGTATAAAGAAAACAACCAAAATGTTGATAAGAAAAATCAATTCTTAAATCTCAAAGATAAGATAAATATCTTTGCACAGATAAGTTGAATAAATCAGTTATTAGCTGCACAAACATTCTCCAAATACCACTCATAAGTTTGGCGAAGACCATCTCTAAGAGAAACCTTAGGTGTCCACCCCAAAGAAGCAAGCTTGGAGCTATCCATGAGCTTCCTCGGCGTCCCATCAGGCTTGGTACAATCCCAAACAAGCTTCCCTTCAAACCCAACAACATCTTTCACCAACTCAGCCAACTCTTTAATCGTCACTTCAACACCACTCCCAATATTCACATGCTCCAACCCACTGTAACGCTCCATCAAAAACACACAAGCATCAGCCAAATCATCAACATGCAAAAACTCCCTCAACGGACTCCCCGTGCCCCACACCACAACCTCCTCCGCACCACTCACTTTCGCCTCGTGAAACCTCCTCATAAGAGCAGGAAGCACATGCGAGTTCTCCGGATGAAAATTATCGTTAGGTCCGTACAGATTCGTCGGCATCCCGGAGATCGCGTCCCATTGATGTTGTATCCTGTACGCCTGACAAGCCTTGATCCCTGCGATCTTCGCGATAGCGTACCACTCGTTGGTTGGCTCAAGCGGTCCGGTTAACAAAGCCGACTCAGTGATCGGCTGGGGAGCGAACTTGGGGTAAATACAGGACGATCCGAGGAAGAGGAGTTTCTTCACGCCGTGAACGTAAGCAGAGTGGATCACGTTGGTTTGGATCTGGAGATTGATTGAGATGAAGTCGGCAGGGTATGTGTTGTTCGCGAGGATCCCACCGACCTTGGCGGCTGCTAAGATTACGTAGACTGGCTTCTCCTGAGCGAAGAAGGATTCGACGTCGGCTTGACGAGTGAGATCGAGATCGGCGTGTGTTCGGAGGAGGAGATTTGTGTAACCTAATTGCTCGAGCTTGCGGACTATGGCGGATCCAACCAATCCCCGGTGGCCAGCGACGAAGATTTTGGCCGATTTGTCAGATAACGATGACATCTCTGCGAAATTATACAATAGAGAGGTCACAGGTTCGATCTCGATCAAAAGCGTTCATATGTTTTTTATATTCCATATCAGTTGAAAATAAGCGATGAAAAAGGGACATACCTGAGCCGATCGTCTCCGCCATTTACGAGAGATTGTGAAGTTCAACGAGGCGAAGAGACGAAAGGAAGAATCTGAGAGATCGAGAGACGAAGTTGGTCAGTGAAGTTGTATATTTTAACTGAATGTTAGACTAATCCAAATCACGTGGCCCAATATAGGCCCATTTATATTGAATAGCTAACCGTATAATGAATCACGTTAAAAATACTTATCGTGGTTTATTGTTTCGGTATTATTTTTTCACATAACCTCATTCATTTTGTGGATCATAACCAAACATAGAAATCGTAAGAGATGGAAAGTGAATCAGCAGATGAAAACTGACAGAGTTAATCTGTTTGAAAATTGGATGAACTCTATTGTAAAATCATTATCAAATGTATCGTTGTTCATTTATATTAATTCTGCAATTCATTGTCTTCCTGTTATTTTTTGTATTTTATATAATTTCACAATGTGTGAATAAATAAATAAATAAATATTGTTGTTAAAAGAAAAACCTCGTTCAACCCATGCACGGACAAGTTTTTTACCTACCAATCGTTGACCAGCACATTCGATTGTAACGTTGAAACTGATATATATAGTTCATTCTAGTTGATTTTGACGTTAAATCTATTATAATTCTTTAAAACATTATTTTGTCGAGAAATAATTACCCAAAATAAACTGATGTTCATGTAAATGTTAAGCTAAGCAGATACGAGATGTTTTATTCAATAATAGTATGTAATTTTCAAAGGAAAACAACACATAAGAGGTTTTATTACAAGTCAAAGTAAACATCGAGACTTGTCCTCCCCCACGTAAGACGTCTTACATAATCTTGGACGCAATCTCAGCAACGTTAGCTTTCTTGAAGACAACCAAAAACGGCTCAGAGCTTAAAGCCAAACGCCGAACGCCGATTTCATCAACAAATATTCCGACGTACCTACATCCGTCGTCACTAGACGGAGGACAGAACACAAACTTGTAAGCATCCTCTCCAGACTTCTCGATCTGGAAGAAACTCTTCATTGAGTCTTGTGGACCAGCCCTCACGAAGTACTGCTTCCTCTCCTCGTCGAACTCACCGACTTGCCAATACGTTGACTGGATGCAGATCGTGGCTCCTACGTCCGTCTCGATGTTAAGGTTCGTTGACTCGGGGACGAACGCAACTTTGATACTCCAGTTTGAGAATTTTACGGGAATACCCTTGTCGACCTCGGATGATTCTTGCACGATGTCGAAAGGACATGGCTCGTCACCGCGGCCACGTAGAGTCAGGCCGCCGCCTTGGCCGCGGATGACGGGGAGAACATAGTAACTGCCGCTGAAAATGGTGTCACCGTCGATGTCAAGAACCGCACCAAATGTGTTTGTGGCCAAAACTGCGGTTAAGGTAAGAACGAAGTAAAACGTAGGATTCATGGTGTTGTATTTTTGAGATTTTTTTTGGTGGTGGTTTGGGTGTTTGGTGGATGAAGAAAATATGAGTCGATGAAGTCTATTTATAAACGTACCAGTATAGCTATTAGTTAATGGTGACTGGATGAGAGGCGGCTTTTATATAACTTGTGAACTATAAACTCTCAATATTTATATGATTTTAAGCATACTACACATTGAAAAGATGATCATATCTTCCTATATTATACACTAGTTTATTTAAATTCTTTATTGTCTATTTTTGTCAAGCTCGATTGTATTTTTCGCTAAATTCACATTTTTCTTGATTTTTCCTTCAAACAGCATGATATTATTGTATGAAGAGACTTTTGTAACTTGAGTATTGAGAACTCTTATATTATAATATTATTATTTTTAACAAGAAAATCTTTTTTAAAAAAATTTGCACTACGGATACCCTGGAACTATGAAGAAGAGTCTCAAAATATAATAATACAATAAATAAAAAACGAAAAGAGAGGTTGAAAGAAAAAAAATTGAGAACCGATCATTTGTTAAAAACCCAACAAAAGATTTGAGAGACTCTTCCTCCTATGTCATCCGGGTATTGGTCTGATTTTCTTTAAATTTTAATTTTAATTTTGAAATAAATTATATTGATATAATATATCTAAAATATTCTTGCGGAAAATGCTCTTACTTGTCATCAGAATTACTATTTTCTAAGGTGAGGCTTCAAAAGGTGTGATGATGTTGTGTTTGCGTAGATGTCTTGGTTTAACAGATTCAATACGATCGAATAAGCCTTGAATATATTATTTGAGGCGAAAATAAGAAGTGTGCCCTAATACAAATTCTGATTAATAGTCTATACTTGTTCGTGGTCCGCACATGGTATGTTTAGGTGTTTCCCAGGGCAAGTTCTTCGTTACAGATAAAGTTTATTAAACTCATTGAATGGATCTCGCGACGTGGCTAAATATTTTGAGATGCGGATAAATGATAGTACCAATGTATATTATTAATGAAGACTTTAAGACTGTCTCTAATTTATTTTTTTGCTCAATTATCGTGTGATGTTAAAATTTGAAGAATCCATTACGACTTATGTGAGTAGTTGGTCGCTTTTCTTCGTGAAGAATTCTTACATACATATGTATTATTCACCAGACTACTTCGCCACAGGATTATCATTGTGTTGCGACCAAGGCTGGCTTGAATATTTTGAGCCTTCAAGCATATAAATTTTTTTTGGCCTTCGAACAATAAGTTATCGGAAAAAAAAAATCAAAAATGTACACATGAATTTAAACTTATGACCTATAAAATGTGTACAAAGATAATTACTAATAGAGATGTAGATATTTTATACTAATATAGTGACCCCTTAAAATATTATAGCAATTTTGGCCCCAATCATATGTTTGACTAACTTCTAGTTAGTAGTATTTGTTTTTAACATTTTGGTATAGTTTAAGTTCCAAATATGTTTTCAACAAGTTCACTCGATCGTACATGCATTATTCATGAATCGATCGTCTGTAAAATTTGTGGTGCAGTGGTGATAAGATATTCTATTTTGATGTGTGGTCATTCAAAAAGAAAAAATGTTTCAGTTTAATTTCCAAGTTATGTGAATCTTAAAAGCTTATGTCATATTTTATATGAAGTTCACATATTTGGCAAAAAATAAAAACAAAGAGAGAGAATTGAAAAAGAAACAAAGGAAAGATGTTTTATTATTATTTTTATTTTTTGTAACACAGAAAGATGTTTTATTGATTATTGATGAAAAGAGAAAACAGTGAAACACAGAGAGAGTTTTATTATTAGTAGTACTAGTAGGTTAAAACTCTTTTATCTTCTTGATATTGTAGTCTTTAATTTCTCTCAGATAATAGACATTGTTTTGGGCAAAGTGTCTCTCTCAGTAGCTTTCACGAACACAAACGGGAATGGCATAGTGCCTACAGCCAAACGGCCAACGCCATCTTCGTCCCTAGCTATCCCGACATCGTGGCAACTCTCATCCTCAGGACAAAACGAAATTTTGTAGCCGTTGTGAAACTCTCCAGTTCTCTTGATCTGGAAGAAACTCCTTGACGAATCTTCTCCATGTTCTGGCTTAGGACCAGCCGCTATGAAAAAACTCATAGTAGGCGAGTTAGACGGAGCAACGTACCAGTAGGTTGACTGGGCGCAAATCGTGGCTGCAACATCCGTCTCTATGTTGAGGTTCTCGGATTCAGGAACGAACCCAACCCTAGGCCTCCAGTTTGAGAATTTTACGGGAAAGCCCCTCTCGACTTCTGAATCTTCCTTCTTGATATAAAGAGGACATTGCGTGTCACCAATGGGGGAGAGAGTCAGGCCACCACCTAAAGGGCCGAAGATGGCGGGGAGAACGTAGTAACTGCCTCCGAATATGACATTACCATTAACGTCGAGAACTGGGCCGCCAGCGTTTGCCGTGGCTGCCAAAACAGTGGTTAAGGCAAGGAGAAAGTAAAACATAGGATTCATCCTCTTTTGAGTTTATGTAGTTGATTAGATTTGAGTGTTACTGGATGAAGACAATGTGAGTTCATGTGGTCGGTATTTATAGACGGATGCACATTGAGATGCCTGTCTTTTTAAATATTCATGCATGTTTCCTCCACTTCCTTACACGTTTCTTTTTTTTTGAATGAAACCTTACACGTTTCTTTGATTTGTTTGATTATTTATTACATATGGTTTATCCTGATCTTGGACCGTCCGTTAACGTATATGATTATGTATGTATATATATTCAGTTGTTCACTAGTATAAACTCTGGTTTTATAAGTTTTTGATTTAAACGTCTCGAAAAAAGGAGCACCTTAAGGCTCTACTTAGTGCTGTAGCTTCAGTTAATTTTCTTGGATCAATCTGGTTTGGTTCGAATTTGAGCTTCCTAATCAAATCTTTGGTTAACCGTTGATAGTTTCCACACATGTTTTTCGATTCTTCTGATATGAACGCACGTCTTTAGAATTAGAAGATAAGATTAAGGATAACTACAATGTTAATTAATAAGGAAAGACACCAAAGCCTTATGCTTATAGTATATATAGGTCATTTTTAGCCTCTTGTTTCATATATTCTAATTTATGATGAAATTGTTTAAGTGAAGACAGTTTTAAAAGCGTTAACTTCTTACTAAATACATACTTCTTTTTTGAAAATATTCTTATTAAAGACATATTTTAAAATTTTAAATTACCGTATTGCACTCAATTAGACATGAAACTTCCTTTTATCATCCAAACTTTACAAACATTGTTTGACCTAATCTAAAGGATTAAGCGGATTAGGATTGAATAATATTGCTTTCTATTTCCTTTCCATTGAATGAGAAAACTGACAAGTAAGTGGTTCTAAAAGGTTTTACTAGATTTTGATCGGATTATATTTGTTCACAAAATTTTATGTAATAAAAATTAGAATTACATCTATAATTTATGATCACTATTATATATATGTTTCTTAATTTAAATATTTAAAATTTAGATGAAATAATTTATGAAAATATCATTTAGCTTTATTACATGTCTACAAATTTACATTTCGGTGTTAAATCTGTAAAATAAAATGAAAGCATTAATTTCATATGTTAATATACTCATATTTTAGATTTATAAAAAGAAATAATAAATTAAAAATTATTTATAGTTATTTTATTAACTAACCCGTACTATAAAGTAATATCATATTTTTTTAATTTGTAATGAACTAATCATCATAAGTTTAATATGTATTGCGTTGATTTATATTATTTTTGTTTCACAGAATACCATATATTCATATAAAAATTTATTTGTGTTTTTAATATTTTATAGTTAATTAAAATTTTATATAAATATAACTATACAATAATCATAATAAAATAATTCACATATTTGGTGTGTCTCACATTTGTAGTTTATTTTTATCAAATTAAAATTGAAACAGAGTAATACATATTTTAACATGTCTCACATTGATCAATTTTTTATCTATTAGAAATGAGTTAATGTTTTTATTAAAACATTCTCGTATTTGACTGATGTATTACATGATTTATGAAATAACACGTAAAATCTATAATCGTAAAATGATTAATTGTAAGTCTGTAACAGTTGCGCTATATTATAAAGTAATATGGTTGATAATGGCTTGTGTTTTTGTTCATACTATTTTTGTTTTTAAATATGGACAAAATATAGCTGACTGTTTCTATTAAAATGGTATAGTATACAGCGAGCACGAGAAAACAAAGCTAATAGTAATACGATTCTTAAGATGGGGAATGATCTAATCCGCTCTTTCTCTTAACCATTATTTTCCATCAAACACGTGTTGACATCGATAATAGTTTATAGCTCTAATTTCTTGAAAGCTACTAAAAATGGTTTACAAAGAAAAAGTTTTAGCTGTAAAAAAAGCTAATACTGAAAAGTTTTAGTGACACTTCTCCTAACAAAATTAACCGGTACTTGTTTTTCAGAAAAGTAGTATTTAATTATTTCATCCATATTCTCATAAATTTAAACACGTTAGAACACGTCGAGAAGATGATCTAATATACACTCCACTTTCCAAGCACGATTAGATAATTATTTATTTTTCTTTTTCTATAATGGGTCAACTTTACTTATAAAATGGATATGTGCTTCACGAGTTCTATTTAGTATTAATTTAATATGTTAGCTATCTAAACCTGTTGATAGCTATCGAATCTCGTAATACATATATCGATTGATAGTCAATGCTTTGATATTCGTGGTTCAGCACATGCCATGTCTAGTTGTACGTCTGCAGTTATCTGCTCATTATGCATTACTTTTATGCAATGTAAGCTCTTTGTTACACATAAAAGCTTTATTAAACTTATATTGAAATGTTTTTGGATCTCGCGATCTAGCTTAAATTATATTTTGGAGATGCGCGCGGATAAATGATAATACTAGTGTATATATTCTATTATCTGCTCACTTCTCGTGTGATTTAAAAAAAAAAAAGAATCCATTACGACTTATATGGATAGTTGGCCACTTCTTTTGTTCGTCAACAATTAAACACGTACATTCTTCATAATTAATGTTTATTTCGCTCAAATATAGATGTCAAATGTTATTTGATCATAATATTTCAAAAGTACAATTCTTCACATTAAAGTGAGATACTGAATTATAACATGCGGATGATATCATTGAAATGTAATATAAATCAAATAGATTTTTTTTAAAAAAAATATCAATAAACATGACTCTATTCATCAATCTTATATTGACGTTCCATAACTATACATTTAGAGATTTAACAATCAAAGTTAATATTCAACGATTATTAATATGTAAATTTAGTTTCGCGCGTGTGCGGAGATAATCACCTAGTATGTTATATTAGCTACTGGTAGTACTCAAGAGGATTATCATTGTGTTGCCTTTTAAACTAGAGAGAAACGAAGCAGTGGGAAAATGTTTTATTCCATCTACGATGACTGATGAACAAAACAAAAAGTAAATACAAATATATATCTACTTAATTTTGTAATTACATATATCTACTTAATTTTGTAGTCTTTACTTTCTCTCATACATAGTCTTGGACGAAGTCTCTGTTCCAGTAGCTTTCACGAACATAACCGGGAATGGCGTAGGGCTTAAAGCCAAACGCCAAACGCCATATTCATCCACAAATATCCCAACATCTATGCAATCATTGTCATTAGGACAAAACGCAATTGTGTAACCGTTATGAAAATATTTAGTTTTCTTGATCTGGAAGGAACTCTTTGACGAATCTTCTCCAGGTTCTGGCTTAGGACCAGACACTATCAAGATCTTCTTAATGCCCATGTCGGACTCAGAGACCCACCAGTAAGTTGACTGATCACAGATCGTAGCTTTGACGTCCATCTCGATGTTGAGGTTGACTGACTCAAGAACGAACCCAAACCTAGACTTTCGGTTTGAGAATTTTACAGGAATACCCCTGTTGACATCTGAATCTTCTTGTCCGATATAGAGGGGACATTGGTTGTCACCACGGGGGAAGAGAGTCAAACCGCCACCGGAGAAGATGGGGAGAACGTAGTAACTGCCGCCGTCGTGTATGAACTCACCATCAGTGTCGAGAACTGGTCTGCCCGCGTTTGCGGTCGCGGCCAAAACAGCGGTTAAGGCAAGAAGGAAGTCAAACATAGGATTCATCCCTTTTTTTTGGTTTATGTGTGTTCATGTGATAGGTATTTATACACTGATGTGTATATATGCACATACAGCTTTTTAAAGAAGTTACGATTAGGTTTTTATTTTTAATTATTAACTTTTAAAAAGAGAAATATCATATGATAGCCATAAAATGTTTTTATCACAAAAATAACATTTAAAGAGAAAATAATCAAAATAAGTTTTACATGTAAATATACTAATTTATACTTATAGGATTAACTAATATAGACTTAGTATTTAAAGTTGAGATTCAGTTTTGGAGATAAAATTTAAAATTTAAAATAAATTAAAACTAAAAAATTTAAATAAAAAGAGTTAATTCTGTTATTTTAAGATTATTTTGGTGATAATTTTTTTTTAAAATAAATTATTTGAGAAAATTGCTCTTTAAAAAATTCCAATTGAAAGTACCTTGAGATTTGAGATTTGAGATTTGAGATTTGAGAAGATGCCTATTATTTTTTACTTCACTTTCCGTACACGCTTCTTTGATTTTAGTTTGTTTGTTTATTTATTTCTTATGGGGAGACAAGTGTGGTTCAAAAAAAGGGGGAGACAGAGTTTTAGCAAGGCCCTGGACCGTTGGTTAACGAATAAGATTACATACGTTAGCCATCGCTCTGGTTTTATAAGTTTTTGAAAGAAGAAGGAACAACTAAAAGCCCCCCTTAGGCGGCAGTTACTACGTTCTCCCCACCATGGCGGCCTGGATCTTGCTCCCCCTTAGTCGCGAACAGTGTCCCCTTTATGTAGGGCAGGAATATTTAAGGATGTTCAAGGGCACTCCTGTTAAGTTCTCAAACTGGAAGTCTAAAGTTGGGTTCGTTCCTGAATAAGAGAACCTCAACATCTTGATGGATGTCAAAGGTACGATCTACTGGTGGGCTGCTGAGGTCAGCAGATTCTATCAAACATCTCTCATTAAGGCTGGTCCTAAGCAAGGTGTTGGAGTAGCTTCTATCGACGCTAACTTCCAGATCACGAAAACTAAAGATGTTGACCTTTATAGTATTGCTTTTTGTCCTGTAAATAACTCAAGGCCAAATCTTATATTTAAAGGACTCTAAACATTTCTTTAAGAAATTTTATAAAAAAAATATTTTGTTATTTGGGGATCTATTGATTTGTAAAAAACTACAAAAAATTTTAAGAGTTGAGACCAATGTTTCATTCGACTGTGTTCAGATCCGGACCTACGATAACTTATGCGAGAAAGTGGGAAATTGGGCTTTTTATTCCCCAACTATTTGAAATCGACAATTTTAATATTCAACTATTGCTTTTATTGCAAATTGCACTCAATTTATATAAAAAATGAATTAATTAATATGAAAAACTAGTTTTTAGCATGAAACTTCAAATATTTTCAATAACAATGAATTTCAGAGTACTTTATGAAATGTCAAGTTCAATAACAATAATTTTAAATGATTTTTTTTAAAAAAAAATTCATGGTTAAATAAAAATGGATTTTTCATTTTAATACAAATCATCTAAAACTATTAGTTGAATACAACCCTAAGTATCTTGTATATTTGTTCAAATTGAGAATTTTTTTAGTTAAGAAATATTTTGAAAACCATCTTAAATAATTTTATAAACATGAAATATATCAACAATAAATACAATTATAATTATTTGTATTATTGTACATGTCACTATAAAACCTCAAAAATCTTTTTTTTTAAAGTAAAAATATTCTATACTGGTTATATCTAACTTAAGAATATGTTAAATTATGATTTTATTTTAAAATAAATTGTTGTTTTTAATTCCTCAAGTATTTTCGATTGGCAAATTAAATACTCAAGTATTATATGCGCATATTTATTCCTCAATTAAGCATTGACTGCGCAAAATTGTGATTGACCGTTAAAAAGTTGAAGGAAACCGTTATGTTTCCGTTAAGCAGTTAACGGTTGACTATTTCGGTCCTAATTTCGCGCAGTCAACTATTATTTGAGGAATAATTCCGCGCGAACAATAGTTGAATATTAAAATTGCCGATTTCAAATAGTTGGGGAATAAAAAGCCCAATTTCCCGCGAGAAAGTTGGGGTATTTATGGGCCCATATGACGTTCTATGTTTGGTTATGTCTGTATACGCTAAGCCATTCCTGGTTCGGTTTGTGAAAGCTTCTGACGCAGAGACTTCGTCCAAGACTGTTTATTGTATACGAGAAATTAAAGACTACAAACTTAAGAGTTTAAAGAGTTATAATAAAACTCAATCTGTGCTGCCTGTTTTGTTTGCTCATCAATCACATCATATATGGAATAAACCATCTTTCCTTTATTTATTTTTTCAGGTCTCTCTCTAGTTTAAGATTCACATAACTTGGAAATTAAACAGAAAGAGTTTCTCTTTTAGAATGACCACATAAAAAAAAATTATCTAATACCACTGCAGTCTGCAACGTCTAGACGATATACAAAAAGATAGGCATCACCGCAGATCTCAATGTACTTGCTTAAACTTTAAAGTCAACCTTAGGTGTCTAACTCTGTTGATATATATGTTATTTAATGAAAAGGATAAATTAAAAATAATCTTTTCGTACATAGGTCTTATTTAGACAAATTTTCTTAAAAATTAATTTGATTAATTATTTATTTCGATTCGAGCTAAAAAATTAGATATACATAATATTACCAATCAAAATAAATAATAATATTTAATATCTATTAAATACAAAATAATTCATAAATACTAATGCTTTTAGATATCACGTTATATACATATTTACATAAACTATATAATTTTAAATCTATTTTTAATTTATGTAAAATTTTTATTTATTTAATTAATTATTTAATTATTTTTAAAAGTATCTAGCTTTATTTTTTTTTGTAATGAAGTATTATTACATTATATCTTTTCTAAAAATTATTATTTTTTGATTGGATCAGATATGGAATAAAAATAGTCATTTTTAAAAATACTTGGAACACAAAATATTGGGAAAGTTATAAATCAAATTAAAAAGTTAATTATTTATGTGGATGGAACGAATGACAAATACTTTTAAAACTCATGATGTCCGGTAGCGGATCATCTAATATTTTTTTTTCTTTTACTCAGTTTTATTCTAATGTTAATTGTCTATGCCGATAGTGTGTTTGGTTGAACCTCCAAATTTTATACAGTAACAAGAGGAAAGCTTCTAAAATATCAAAATTATAATTTTTCTGATATTTTGATATCAGATACAATATCAGTCTTTAAAAGAAATAGTAGACTTAAATTTTCTTCTGATATGATCGTGGAAGGATTCATTTTAGTGCTTGACTCATCGTTCCAGTACGTAGATTATATCTCCGGCCATCAATAGATTATGTATTTTGGTGGCGTTATTTGAACATAAAGTCTTCAATAGTGTGTTATGTGTTCGATTCCCTATAGTATTTTTTTACATAAAATCAATTAATTTATGTATATGCCATTTTTATATCTGCTTTTAGCTATAAAATTACTAGAATCACCTCTGGTTGGACGATAGTTTTTAATCGGGTTTGATAACAACCAAAAAAACTCTTTTAAGATCTTGAATAAAACCTTTAATGGGCATGGACCGGTAATCAAAGGTTTGTACTCAACAAAACTCAGTAAAATATTTGATTTGACCTCTCTAAGTTGTAAAAACTAATATATATATATACATAAAATCAAGTCCTCAAAATTATATGATTTTTATTAAGATTTAGTTTAAAATATTTAAGTCCTCTAATTCTTTGAGCCGGTTCTACCATGGGAATAGTGGTTAAGTTTGGTGTGTCCCTGTAAATACACAACGTTTTTAGCAATTTCACTCGATCATATATACGCATGAACCAGTCGTCTGTAGAATTAGTTCTATGGTGCAGTGGTGTTAGATAATCTATTTTGTTATATGTGGTCATTCGAAAAGTGAATATGTTTTATTTAAGAGATAAAGACCAAAATAGACCTAAAAAAATTTTGTCCCAAAAATAGCACTCAAAAAAAAAAATGATCAAAATAGACTTTATTAAAGGATATAAATATATATTTATACATTTGAGTTAACTAATCTAAACTTAGGGTTTAGAGTTATGGGGTGGGGGTTTTGGAGTTGATTTTTAAAAATTAAAAAAAATTAAAAAAATTAAAATTTTCAAAATAAAAAGGATCTATTTTGGTCATTTTTTCTTTCAAGTGCTATTTTTGTGACAAAAACTTCAAAAAGGTCTATTTGAGAGATTTGACCTTTATTTAATTTCCAACTTATGTGAATCTTAAACTATAGAGAGAATTAAAAACAAATAAGAAACAAAGAAAAACTGTTTTATTCCGTAGTTGAAAAAAGAAAAACAAAGAAACCAGATACAGTTTTATTATTAGTCGTCAGTTATAACTCTTCATCTTCTTAATTTTCTTTCAGATAATAGACATGGTCTTCTTGAACGAAGTCACTGTCTCATCAGTAGAGTTCAGGAACATAACTGGGAATGGCGTGGAGCTTAAAGTCAAACGCCGAACGCCATCTGTTTTGTCCACAAATACCCCGACATTGATGCAATCTTTATCATTAGGACAAAACACAATATTGTATAACCATTAAGAAAATCTCCATTTCTCTTGATCTGGAAGAAACTCTTGGACGAATCTTTTCCACGTTGTGGCTTAGGACCAGCCGCTATTAAAGACTTCACAATGGGCATGCGGGATGATGCAGCGACCCACCAGTATGTTGACTGGACGCAGATCGTAGCTTTGACATCCATCTCGATGTTGAGGTTCTCTGATTCGGGAACAAACCCAACTCTAGACCTCCAGTTTGAGAATCTCACGGGAATGCCCATGTTGTCGTCCGATGGTTCTTGCCCGATATAGAGGGGACACTGTTTGTTACCAAGGGGGGCGAGAGTCAAGCCACCACCATCAGGGCCAAACAAGACGGGGATAACGTAGTAACTTCCGCCGAATATGCTCTTACCTTCAATGTCTAGAACTGGTCCGTTTCAATGTCTAGAACTGGTCCGCTAGCGTTCAAAACAGAGGTTAAGGCAAGAAGGAAGTAAAAGAAACGAATCATTCTTTTTGGTTTTGTTTAGTTGATTAGATTTGAATGTTACTAGATGAAAAAAATGTGAGTTCATGTGATCTGTATTTATAAACGGGTATAAACAAAGTAACCGACCGCTTAGAGCATCCCGATTTTATACAATATTTTTATATTTATATGAGACACTATAAAAATTTATATGAACAAAGAAAGCATAAATTTGTATTTCCGATTAGCGCATTACAAGTTTTTTTTCACAAAAGTTAGACAGGCAAAGATGTGTATACATGCACAATACAGCTTTGTATACGCTACCGTTAGGTTTTGAATTATTAACTTCTAAAAATAAATTACATAGAGATTTGAGAAGATGCGTATCTTTTCAAATATATTTGGTTACTCCACTTTCCTTGCACTCTCTTTGTTTTATTTTATTTTTTGCTACAAACTCCTCTTTAATTTGTGTATTTATCATTTATTATGGGTTGATAGAGCTTTAATTAGCCTGGTCGTGGATCGTTGGTTAACGAATAAGATTATGTATGCATGTTCACTATAGCTGATCAGGTTTTATAAGTTACGACAGAAGAGAACAACTAAAATCTCCCCTGAGTTCTGTCAGACTGTAACTTCTGTTAATGTTCTTGGTTCAATCTGGTTTGGTTCGAAATTGAGCGCTCTTGTCCAAAGTGTGGTTAAAAGTTGATAGTTTCCACACATGTTTTCTGATTCTTGTGATCTGAGCAAGTCCTTAGAAGATAGGATAACAGCAAAGTTAATTTAATTTTTATATTACCAAAAAAATGTTAATTTAAAGAGGAAATATACCAAAGCATGTGCTTATAGTATAAAAGTAAAACGAAAAAAACAATTTAGAATACCACGAGGTTCGGGTCAGACATATAGTTCTCCTAGATCCAAAACCACAATATTTAATATTAGTTTCGTCTCAACATCATTCGAACCGAAAATTTCTGACACAATGATCAAAATATCTTCTAAATTAGCTACTAGAGAGATCTTCAGATAATATTAGTTCATCCATTTGGATCCAGTTTGTCTCCTCTTTGTAAGTTAAATTTGATAAATTTAGAAAAGAACATTTAGATAATCAAGTTTACTTGATTTTGTTTTGTTTTTTTACTTCTGTTAAAGCAGTGAAATGCAACTGTACCAACCCTGAAAGACAACACTCATGTAGCTGCTTACAAACTAGATAACACATTATGAGTTTATTTCACTAAAAAGGCCAAGCGTTCATATATATTTGGAAAATGTGTACACACTTTGATAGAGTATTAATTTTCTCTTTTACAGAAGTTGGCCATTGATCCACCTTTGGAACATGATAGAGCTTTCCTCTGGTTTGTACTCTGGCGTGTGTCCACCTCCCTGTAATTGAAATCCATAACTCAGTAAATTAAAACCGCAATAAAAATGTTGAGTAGAAATAAAAAAGAAGAAAGCAGAGGAAAGACTTGCTTTGACAGTAGCAAATGTCATCTTATTTGCATAAGTCCTTGTGTATCTGTCAAGTATGAGTCAAGATAAGTAATCTCAACGCGTGTTTAATGGAATGAATGAACAAGAGACATAAACAGTTAATGAAACATGGGTGCATATATATACCCAGCGATTTGATCGTTGATCAACCATGGCCTCCAGTCATCAATAATGGAATAGTTGAGAGACCTTATCCAAGCTTCGGTTCCAAGGTAAGGCACTGCCATATCGTGATCACCACTGTTCACCAAAAAACCGCACAAAATGAATCTTGTTAGAACAAAAAGGAAAAGAAAAAAAAGATTACTTAAAAGGTTACAACTCTGACCTGAAGATGAGAGAACGATAGCCATTGATACTGTTATTCTTATGGTAAGGTACGCTGCTTATAATGTCATATGTGTAAGGAATACCATATTTACATCGTACCCATTCCCCTATACTCTCCTACCAATCATACATATCGCCTCATATAAAGACTAGACCAAATCTCTTAAATAATTTAATCGTATATATATATACATACCTCATTGATTTGAAGAGCTTTGCGTACGGTTTTGTCATTGGCCCAATAAGTAGATAACAAATAGCGATAATACTGCAAAAGCAAAACTTCTATTATTTATTTGTATACGGTGAACATATGGCAAGATGAATCTACTTACATAGCAATCTGGATTCTCAGGTTTGCACCAAGGTTGTCCTATAATATATACGTTTAATTTATCTATACACTACAAAAATTCCACAAAAAGAATTCAAAACTTAGTGACGATGATCATTAACAAAGCAGAAGACACAAGATCAACTCAAATCTAATTCCTGTCGTGTACCTTATGATATTCTTCAACGAGTTCTAAGCATTCTGTGTTACGTGGATCAACATCATCATATTCACCTTTGCATATTCTTTTCAGAGACTGCATATATGCAAGCCAACTGTTTGTTAATTATTTTTTAATTAGTGCATGGAATTGCAAAAGAAAATGTCATTGATGTGTTCATACCTCGTAGAGCTCATCAGATATGAGCGCCATACCATGAGCATATGGAATACGATGGTTATAATTTCTATCTGTTATTGGGTTACCGAGCACGTAACCCTATATATATTGTTGGCATTGATGAAAAATATCAGTTTGGGAAGACATATATTTATTATGAATAGCATCTCAAACTACTTAAAGTTCTAAAGGATAGTATTTGATTAGTTACTACTTTTTGCAGTGTACATACATATAAAAAAGAGTATGGTAATGCTCCGTTTGCACACGCTAATATATATAAAAGAAATATTAAAGAACCTGAAGATTTATTGGAGGACTGCAACACTGGTAATTTCCTGCATCATCATGTTTTCACTTATATAGAAGTCTATTGAGAGATGGAAAAAAATATTTACTCTATAAGAGGGCTTGAGGGTTAATATGATCTCATACATAAAAACAAACATATAATACCTTTTGAGATTTCTTGAACGAGAGCCGGAACAACCATACCGGAATAAGAATCTCCTCCTACATAGAAAGGGTTGGAGGAAAACTCTTGATGCTTGCCTAGCCACTGCACAACAACCACAATAGAAAAATGAAAAAGGCTCTTAATATGCACAAAGAACCTTCTCTTTTGTCATTAGTTTACCTTTTGAAGAAACTCATGGATCCGTTTGGCTTCTCCTGAATCACTAGGTTTGTTAACAAGATGGGTTTTTGAGTAGGAGAAACCAGTTCCAACAGGCTGATCCAAGTATATTATGCTTGAAGTCTGGTGAAAATGATCAAGAATTAATCGATTCATCCGGTTTTGTGATCATCATACATACACAGTTTTTGTTACCTTTGTCCATGAGTATGTAGTAGAGACCAAAGAAGGGAGAGTTCCATTGTAAACATCAAGCTTCATAGCCACAGGCCCTTTTGAAATAAATCGAGTTGTAATTAGAGACACAAAAGAAGAGTTAAAGAAGATCACTGTTTTAAATTTTACCATTCTCAAATAAAAGGCCAGAGATGGAAGAGCAGCCAGGTCCTCCACTTAGCCAGATAAGAAGAGGGTCTTCTTCAGGGTTCCTCTCAGATTTGATGAAGTAGTAGAACAACTGCACTTCCTCCTTCTCACCAATACCAATGTAACTTCATTCACAAGAAACAGTAATAACCTATTTAGAACATTCTTAGCACTTAAGGACTCAATTAATCCCAACAAGAAGAGAAAACAAACCCGGTTTCGAGCTCAAAGGGGAGAGGACCATCAAAACCAGGAAGAAACTTGACAATAGATGCAGAGTCAGCATGATGCTGACTCAATAAGACAAGTTGAAGAAGCAGAAGCAGCCATTGCAGAACAGAGGAAACATTGTCGTTAGCCATTACTTCTTTCCAAGTCAATGGCCTTTAAGGATTGGATCTTTACACTAGAAAAGAAAGTCGCCTACCCACTCTCCTTCTATCAGTTTTGTATTCATCATTAAACTTATCACATTATTTTTTTTAATAGGAACTTTCGTGGGGTCTTCAATAATTAATGTTGACAGAATACAAAATTACTTGTTAATGTTCTTCTTATTAGTTTTTTACATAAATAATTATTATGTTATCATATTCTAATTTCAATATGGTTAGTGTGATACGTCGTCGTCATATGTCGCTGTTAACAAACATACGACGTAATGTCTAACAAGATCTAATAAGGGGATGAGAAGATATGGATAACATCTTATCAAAAAAGAGATAAGGATAACATCGTTATTTGATAGACTGAATATTTGAGTATCACACAATCACTCGTCTTTTATACGTAAAAGCCACCCTCTTATTTTTACAGAGGTTGGCCATTGATCCACCTTTGAAACATGACTGAGCTTTCCTCTGGTTTAGACTCTGACGTGTGCCCACCTCCCTATAATCCAACCCCACAAACTCAATTAAGTTCAAACCGGAATACAAAGCAAGAAAATATCAAACAAGGACTTGCTTTGACAGTAGCAAATGTCATCTTATTTGCATAGGTCCTTGCGTATCTGCCAAGTAAGAGTCAAGAGTGTGCATTTGATAGAACGAATGAACAAGAGATGTAAACAGTTAAAGTAAGATGGGTGCATATCTATACCCAGCGACTTGATTGTTGATCATCCATGGCCTCCAATCATCAACGATGGAGTAGTTGAGAGATCTTATCCAAGCTTGAGTTCCAAGGTAAGTCGCTTCCATATCATGGTCACCACTGTTCACCCAAAAACCGCACAAAGTTTAAATAAAACGTTGAATCTTGTTGTTGTGAGAAAAAAAAAAAGGTTAAACTCTGACCTGAAGATGAGAGAACGATAGCCACTGATGCTGTTATTCATATGGTAAGGTACGCTACTAATAATGTCACTAGTGTAAGGAAGATCCCAATTACAACGTACCCATTCCCCTATACTCCCCTGCAATCATAGATACGCTTATATAAAATTTGACACTGTTTCTTTACCTAACTTCTTAAATGAACTTGTCTTATATATAACCTTCTTGATTTGAAGAGCTTTGCGTACGCTTTCATCATTGGCCCAGTAGGTAGCTAGGAGATATCGCAAAGCCTGCATAAGCAACCTTTTATACATTATATACATTCTTATCCTCAAAACCGTATACAGAGAGTTTAGATATGTATTACTTACATAGCACTCTGAAGTTGCAGATTCGTACGATGGTTCTAATATATTATAAGGGTTTATTTTCTCTGTACACTATAGAAAAATAGCCACAAAAGATCTTTAATAAGGCAGACACATCCTCAACTTAAAAAAGAAACTGACAAGTGTGTGTGTGTGTGTACCTTATTATATTCTTCAACGAGTTTCAAGCATTCTGTGTTACCTGGGTCAACATTTACATATTTTCCTTGGCAGATTATCTTCAGCGACTGCAACGATGCGTAAAACTAAGTGCTTGATGATAACTTGCATTATGAAAACAAGATTCAAACGCAAACTTCATGCTGCATACCTCGTAGAGCTCATCAGAGATCAATGCCATTCCATAAGCAAATGGGATGCGGTAGTTAAATTCATTTTCAGGTTCAGTTATCGGGTTACCGAGCACATAACCCTGTTGTTGGTAAGTGTACCAAAGTTTTTTTTAATGCTTCACACAACTTATATAAGAAGCAATAAATACCGATGAAAACCTGAAGGTTTATAGGAGGTTTGCAGCATTGGTAATTTCCTGTATCGTCATCATGTTTCTTCTGTTATATATAGTTGATTGAGAAAAAAAAGTTTGCTTGGGGGTTGGTTGATATCACAACCATACATACCTTTTGAGATTTCTTGAACGAGAGCCGGAACGACCTTACCGGCATAAGAATCTCCCCCGACATAGAAAGGGTTAGATAAAAACTCTTCATGTCTACCTAGCCACTGCACAACAAAGGAAGGTTCTAATATATTTGTAAAGACATTTTTTAAGTTTTTCTTTTTTACCTTGTGAAGAAACTCATGGATCCGTTTGGCCTCTCCTGAATCACTCGGTTTATCAACAAGATGAGTTCTTGAGTAGGAGAAGCCAGTTCCAACAGGCTGATCCAAGAATATCATGCTCGAAGTCTGAGGAATATGATAAAGAATTGATCAACAGGATTAGTGATGGTCACATGAAAAAACACACTGATTGTTGTTACCTTTGTCCATGAGTATGTAGTAGAGACCAAAGAAGGGAGAGTTCCATTGTAAACATCAAGCTTCATAGCCAGAGGCCCTGCTCATCATATACACATAAAACAGTAATCAGAGACGCATAAGAACAATTTTATCAATGTTTTAGATTTCACCATTCTGAAAAAGAAGAGCAGAGATGGAAGAGCAGCCAGGTCCTCCACTTAGCCAGATAACAAGAGGGTCTTCTCCTGGGTTCCTCTCAGACTTGATAAAGTAGTAGAACAACTGCACTTCTTCCTCCTCACCAACACCAATGTACCTTCATTCATAAAAAAAACAGTAATGTACTTAGATTATCTTCAAAACTAAGAACTAACATGGTCAGATTTAACTAATCACAACAAGAAGAGAAAACAAACCCGGTTTCAAGCTCAAAGGGGAGAGGGCCATCAAAACCAGGAAGAAACTTGACAATAGATGCAGAATCAGCATGATGCTGACTCAATAAGACAAGTTGAAGAAGCAGAAGCAGCCATTTCAGAGCAGAGGAAAAGTAGTTGTTCACCATTGTTTTTCAGTTCTGAGAAAGTCCATTCCTCTAAGGACTGGACAACTAGTGGACTTTTATACTGAAAAATAAAGAGTGAAAACCAAAAAAGGTCGCTACACACTCTTCATCTTTTAACTTTGGCTTCATCACTGAACTTGTCACCTTTGTTTTAATGGGAATATTCCGTGCCTGGTCTTCAAACCGTACACAATAATGTGTAGAAACAAGTTTTTATATAACATACAGTAATCTTGTAATAAATGTTTAGTGATATGTCTTGGTCATCATACACTGTAATCTGCAAACAAACAAACCTCACTGGCTAACAAGATTGATTAAGAGAAGAGTCATCAGCGAGGCATCTCTTCGTCTTCTTCTCAAGAGATAGTTTAAACAAGTCTCTCATCATCAATGCAAGAAGAATCAAAATTCCATAACTTTAGCCACTAACAAGAGTTCACGAATCATCTACTTATAACATTATCTTCTACATTGAAAGGGCTCAAACATGGATTCGAAAAAGCTGCAAACTTGATCATGATAAACCCTAAAAATCACATTTTTTTGCTATGAATCTCTTAACAGAGAAGTTACCAGTGAACAAAGAGACTGGAGAACTGAGAGTGAGTGGCCACAAGCGTCGAGACGAACCTCAAGAGGAGACTGAGAAACTAAGGCATTGGTAGCAAACGATGTTGGGCCTTGAATAGCCCATACGATTCCGACGTCGGAAACCCACCGACGGCTGTCACATCTCCTCCGTAACCACTCCTCCGCCGTATCTTCATCCGAGCGGGGCGCTTCGTCGTTGCCTTGGACGGAACTAAGCAGGACCTCAAAGTAAAATACAACATAATTTTAGGTTTATTTGTAATTAACCAATAGTTTCACGTTTTCTCCAATTCACCCCAAAGTTTTAGAAAATATATTATTAACCAAAATGACCACGCAAGCTTTTATTTAGGGCAGAGATATTTAACATACATACGATAATCAAATGTTTAATTTCATAAAAAGCGTTGGTTACATCACAAACTTAATATTGTCACAAGCTTTCTTAACATGCATACAATAACCATATATTTTATTTCATATAAACCTTTAATGACATCACAAACTTGGTATCGTCACAAGACCTCTTAACATACACACAACAACCACATGTTTTATTTCATATAATCCATTGGTTACCTCACAAACTTAGTATTGCCACAAGCATTCACCAATCCAATTTCACATTTTAGAAAAAAGGGAACATCCACGAATGAGGCTTGAGATGACAGTTGGAGTTAGAATCATCATAAGCCCTTTGAAACTTAACAGCAAAAGATTGATCATTACTAAGAACCAAACGTCGAACTCCAAGATCATCAATCTCTAGACCCACGTTGATACACGTAACAGATGAGACAAACGGACAATACATAATCTTGTAAGCATCTCCATCTTCTTGAATCTGAAACAAGCTATTCCCTTTACCTTTCTCACCACCAATGCTTACAAAGCTCTTCCTGAGTTGCACATTATGGTCTATTCTCCACACTTTTGATTCAGGGCACAACCAGACCGTGGAATCAAACTCGAGGCTGAGACTAGTTGAGAGTTGGACATGCTTGGTTTTGGTGTTGAGTGGAGAGAAAGTTACGGGAAGGCCAGATACGAAAGGAGACGATGACTGTACTATGTCGAGATTCAGACACAAGTCTTGTGTGTTTGAATCTCGGTTTGAAGGGATAAGACCACCTCCGGTTCCGATCTTAGCCGGTAATATGTAGTATTGGACATTGGACTGAACTGGATGTCCTGCTATGTCTAGGACTGATTGGCTTGGTAGAGCATTGGCCAAGACGGTTGAGAGAACGGTGAGAGTGATGAAACAGAGAGTAAGCATCTTCATTAGGTTAAGAGTTTGTGGTGTGTCTTGTGTAGATAGCTTATCTTTTGTATGCGTATCTTTATGTAACAAAAAATGCAAATAACAGTTGGAAATAAATTTATAACCAGACAATAATTGAACTTTGTATCGTACTATTATTGATGAAGAAATCATATCCACTCAATTTACGCACGTTTTTTCACCTCTCAGAATCTTGTGTAACGACTATTTTGTCATTTTGTAAAGATTTTCCAAGGAAACAATTATTGTTAAGACATGACATTACTAGTCAATGAAACTAACGTTTAGCTTATTGTGCGGTTTAAGAAACAATAATTTGTGACATTAGTAAAAATAACATGAGTAATATCGTTTAAAACATGAGTAACCAAACTGAAATCGATTGCACATCTAAGCTTTGATGGAACTATGAGTAATATTGTCGAAAACGTTAGGTCTTATAGAGAAAATAATAAGTTTATTTTTCTCATTGTCTCATCATGACTTGTATCTACATGTTTCAATCATCTTTTGAAGCACTTTGTGTCAACCATTCGTTTGATTGGTTATCGGAAACGTCTCTCAATGTTCTTCCAATCACAGCTAAACAATAATATTAGTATTGGGTGTGAAGTGTAAACAGTGAAGCGTGTAAGTTTGTAACAGTATGATTGAGCAACAAGTCAGTGGAGTCTCCGTCTGACTCGGAGGCTTTCTTCCCAACGCTTCTTACCCAAGACTGTCTTAGGGCATCTTTATCCCAAGTTTCTTAATGGGGTTCTTGCACTGTTTGCGGACCCCACTGACATGTGGGGCCCGTGAACAGTGTAAGAACCGCTTCTTAAAACTCCTAAATAAGAACCGTTTTTAGAGGGTTTCTTACACTGTTCACGGGCCCCACTGACACGTGGCGATCCGTAATTGGTTTGTTTTTATTTTTATTTTTTTTATTTTTTTTAATTAGAAAAAAAGAAAAATGAAAAAAAAAATAAAAAAAACAGGAACCCCAAATGGGGTTCCTGGGTTAATGATGGCCTTAGCTGCCTCCTACTGGCTACTAATGCCTATTGCATTACAATAATCTTATCTTATATTTTCATTACGCATATTGGCATATATTTTCACCGTCCTTTTTTCTCAAAATATCAACAGTCTATCTACTTTTTTTTTCTTATAAAATTACTAAAATAAGAAGAAGAAAAACTTGTAAACTGTATAAATGTTTCACTTAAAAACTCCAAACAGACCACGTTTGCGTCTAAAACGCGTTGTTTCTGATGCGGCCTCACAAACTCTCGTCGTGAAACATTATTATTAGCCAATAAGCGGCTTGGAACCAGACCTTTTTGACTCAGTTTTTTAGTGGCTCCATAAAGTTTGACCTTACCTCATGATTCCTTCATCGTCCCGTTAACCTAAAAAAGGCTACTTGAGGTCAAAGCAAACCTCGCAACACTACAACGACGACTCTGTATTTTCTTTTATAATGCTTAACATTATCACCTTCTTTTTTATTTTCCAAATTTTTAATATATAGTTTCTTCAGTTGCTTCTTACTTGTTCTGCAGTCTTAGCTGTAAACTCTGTATATAATAAAACTCTCCACGAACTCTCCACACACATTGAGACAGAACACAACAGAGGAACTGACTTTAATGGCCGAACATCAAGGAGAATCCTATTGGCTTCTCTCTGCTTCTGCATTAACCTCTTTTCTTGCCTTCATCATCATCTTCTTCCTCGTGGGAATAACAAGAAGAAAGAGAAAAGAGCCTCACGGGCTTCCTCCAGGAAGCAGAGGATGGCCTTTGATCGGTGACACATTCGCTTGGCTCAGTGCCGTTTCCAGTTCTCACCCTTCCAGCTTCGTCGAGAAACAAATCAAAAGGTTCTAGTTTATCTCCGTGCATCAATGAACCCATCTATGAAAGAAAAATCAAAACTTGCATGATGATAATATAAGTTCTGTTTTACAATGCTCTGTTTTGAAATACTCTGTTTTGCAATGCTCTGTTTTGAAATGCTCTGTTTTGGGATTAACAGGTATGGGAGGATATTTTCGTGTAGCTTGTTTGGGAAATGGGCAGTGGTATCAGCAGACCCAGTTTTTAACCGGTTCATAATGCAGAACGAAGGCAAGCTGTTTCAGTCGAGTTATCCAAAGTCTTTCAGGGATTTGGTCGGGAAAGATGGAGTGATCACGGTCCATGGTGAGCAACAGAGACGGCTTCACTCAATCGCGTCGAGCATGATGCGTCAAGACCAGCTCAAGACTCATTTCCTTGAGCATATCCCCGCGGTTATGCTTCAGACATTAAGTAACTTCAAGGACGGTGAAGTCGTCCTTCTCCAAGATGTCTGCAGAAAGGCAAGTGATTAAGATGATGAAGAAGAAGAAAGCCTTGGAGATTTCTTGATGTCTGATCTTTGTTTGGTTCTGTTCTTCAGGTTGCGATTCATCTTATGGTTAACCAACTTCTTGGAGTGTCAACTGAATCAGAAGTTGATGAAATGTCTCAGCTTTTCTCTGATTTTGTCGATGGATGTCTCTCTGTTCCTATTAACTTGCCTGGTTTCACTTACCACAAAGCCATGAAGGTAATGATCAGATAAAACAAAACCATTGGTAGATTAAACGCATTGGAGTTGGTTTGTCTGAGAGTTCTCTTGTTTCTTGTTCAGGCAAGAAAGGAGATCATAAGGAAGATAAACAAGACTGTAGAGAAGCTGTTGCACAACAAAGGAGCAGCAGAATCAGAAGCAGATACTGCTGGGAACGGTGTACTTGGAAGGTTGCTTGAAGAAGAAAGCTTACCAAATGAATCCATGGCAGATTTCATCATCAATCTTATGTTTGCTGGAAATGAAACTACCGCAAAAACAATGCTGTTTGCGGTTTACTTCCTCACTCACTGTCCTAAGGCCATGAGCCAGATCCTGGTAATAACTCGGTTTGATGATAACAAAGTAGTTCCTCTTGGTTCTCTGTTTTGTTTACCTTCTGAAACATTATGCAATTGAGCAGGAGGAACACGAGAAGCTTGCGGGGGAAACGCTAACATGGCAAGATTACAAGACGATGGAGTTCACTCAATGTGTAAGTCAAATCAAGAAGCTCAAAAGACTTCTCTGCTTCTCATCTTAGATGCTAAAGAACTCAACTGGAAACTTTCTTGGTCTCTCAACAGGTAATAGATGAAACACTCAGGCTTGGAGGAATCGCGATCTGGCTGATGAGAGAGGCTAAAGAAGACGTCTCATATCAAGGTACGTAATAGCGTGTTTGTTTTCTTGTGTATATGCAGCAAAAACATGGTTTAAAACTCGTATGTTTCTGGCTATGAGCAGATTACGTAATCCCCAAGGGATGCTTCGTGGTTCCGTTTCTCTCAGCAGTACACTTAGATGAGAGCTATTACAAGGAAAGTCTTTCCTTCAATCCATGGCGGTGGCTTGACCCTGAAACTCAGGTTTTTTTACTTAGCATTACTTCCAAAAGTCAAGGTCCACTCTTGTAACAATCTTGAAGCTAATATCTATTGTTGTGAATGAAGCAAAAGAGGAACTGGAGAACGAGTCCTTACTATTGCCCATTTGGTGGAGGAACTCGGTTTTGTCCAGGAGCAGAACTCGCTCGCCTTCAAATAGCTCTCTTTCTGCATTACTTCATCACAACATACAGGTCAGTGTACATGTTCTGTTTCAGTGTTTTGTCTGTCTGAATCAATCAGATATCTGATTCATCTGTATTACATCTTATTAGGTGGACACAACTTAAGGAAGATCGTATCTCCTTCTTCCCTTCTGCTCGTCTAGTGAATGGATTCAAAATCCAGTTGAACAGACGGGAGAATGATCATCCATGTCAATAATCACCCAACAATCTTCACCTCTGTAGATCTCTTTGTAATGATATGTATATTCACTGTAAAACGCAAGTGATTTTTGTTGTCATTATTGTAACTCCAGATTTGCATAATAGTGTTGTAACTCCAAATTTACTCCAATCCAACAGAACACTGGACTTCTCTTCCCATATTTTTTCATGGACATAACATGGGGACCGTATTGGCTTTGTAATCATCTTCATTCGATTCTCTGTTTCAAGCTCCAACAAACCAGTTTGGTTTCACAATTACAACAAGTGCAGGCCTAGATGACAAAATCTGTATTGAATCCTAAATCTAGATAACGAAATGAAGCCTAAAAGGGAGATAGAATCATATTCAGGGTTCATCACTCCACTCAGTCTTCTTCATCTGAACTATCATAGGCTAAACCCAACAAGCCTTTCGAAGAAGAATTTATACCTTGCCCCTTGCTTTCTCCTTTGCCATCATTTGGGTCAGCTCCAGGTTGCTCTTTTGGTCTGTTCTGTTTCTGCAACACTGTATTATCTCTGTGAACCTTTGTTGCACCTTTGTCGCTTCTAATGGGAGGTGATAAGCTGGGACTTGACGCTGCTGAGATTTTAGGACGTTTTGGTTTAACCTCCACGACCTTTTTCAGTAAATCTTGCTGCCTACATCGTAATAACAAAAATGGTCACTGATTCAAAACCCAGTTCATGGTGGAAGAGTTCACGTAGAAAGAGTCATTGCTACCTGATACCACTCTTTGGTTTGGGCTCAACACGAAGTGGCAAGGGAATGGCTGCTGGAGATGAATCTGCTTGGGTTGCAGCTTTGTGATTCATGGTCAAGAAAGAGGCATATACATGACCTTTTAAGTCAGGTGGCATAGTGAATGAAAATCATGATTACACAACAAAAAACAAACAGTAAAGGATATTTTAAAGGCAGCAAAAGCCCGTTTCTCAGTTCGTCTCAGAAGGCGTTCTGCATCCTCCTCTGCTTCCATCTGCTCCTTAAGATATAGTAAATCGTCGCTGTCCAAAGCTACATGACAAAAAACACTTCAACAGTTATGAAACACTTTCAAAGAGATGAGAGAAAATGGTACCGCCTCGTCCATGAAGATAGCCTCCACGCTCACCAGCAACCTCTTGCATCTAAATGCAATAACCAAAACATGTGGCGGGGCATGTTATCCCTGCCGGGGCATGTTATCAGAAAAGTCTCCTCCTCCCAATATTATAACAATCACTTAAACAGACATAAAATTCTAAAAAAAAAAAGAGATTAACTTTCCTACTTATTACATTCCACAACAATCAATACAACACACATATGAGATGACACTAACTAAAAATACAAAAAGAATCATCAGCTAACTATTGTATACTGCAACAGAAAGAGCAAAGAGTTCTCTCGAATACAATTTGTGCATAATATATTTCACAAAAGAGCTAACCTTTGCAACCATACGTTGGAATGTGACGTCTTCATCATCTATCTTACCCTTCCCTAACTTCTTATCTGCAAGAGAGGAAAAAAAGTAAACAGAGCTCAATCGAGAAAGCCTTGCGATGAAATCAAACCATATTCGATTAAAAGGTCGCACCTTTAGGATCGGAGAGATTTGTGTATTCTTTAACTTCCCTCCCTGACATCGTCTTCGATTAGGGTTCATACGTTTTCCAGGACTGGAGTTGAGAAGATTAACGGAAAACGAACAAGGATGACATCAATGGTAATGATCCTCCACACCCAACAGTAAGTATTTTGGTTTTGTCTTTCTCCATGCTGAACATATGCTAGTAGCCCATATCCAGGCCCACTATAACTATTAACCCAATATTCATTTCTACTTTCGATAGGGATCATTTTTATCAGGAAATAAATACCGAAATGCTGGAAAACATTCATTATTTGCAAACAATTTTTTACCTATTTAAAATTTAATAAATATATCATAAAGGAATACTTAGTATAACTCTAAAAAACTTTTAACACAAAATAATATTTAAAGGAAAAATGACAAAATAAATTTTATTAAAAGATGTAAATATAAATTTATACCATTAAGATTAATTAATCTAAATTTAAGGTTTAGAGTTATGAGGTGGAGTTTTGAAGGTGAAATTTGAAATTTTTAAATAAAAAATATTAAAAATTTTAAAATAAAAAAATTATTCCATTCATTGTTTTGAGGTTTTTGGTAATAAAAACTTTTTTTTAAAAAACTACTTAGGAAAATTACTCTATACTATATCCTAATAAAAAACAGTATATTTAGAAGAAAATGAGATCTCATTGAATTTGAAAACATAATACAAGTAAGAAATTTATTTCAATGTCACATTCGATTTTATTTATGTATCATCTACTCAATTTCAAATCCATACTTCATTTATGATTTTCTTTTAAAAAGTTCTGACGTGGTGAAGCTAAGACCTTAACATCAGTTTCAATAATTCAAAATTGATAGTTAGATACGAGAATAATTATCTGATTGATTTTCGTTTGAGCTATTATTGGCATGGACCCTAATTTAGATATAAAGTACATTTGCTATATATACATATGGATGGATCCTACATGGAAAAATTGTTCACAATTAAATCTAAAATCTAAAATCAATTTTTTTAAAAAGAAAATAGTTTTGTAAAAAAAAAAAAAGTTTTGTATGAATTTGTTAAATGATGGTAATAATAAAATAAGAAATATATAATAAACAGAAAAACAAAACCCGCACGTTGGACTGTTTTTGTTTTGGTCCAGGAGGAAGGGGGTTTTGAGACGTGACATGAATCTTCTTCACCAATAAGTTTTGATCATCATTAACTCTATTATTTAGATTTGGATCCAACAAGAGGAGTGATGTGTTTTTTTTTTTGGTCTGCACGAAGGCAATTTCCTTTAATAGCGAACCCAACCAAAAGTCATCAACTTTTGTCAGATTTCATTTCATCACCTAACCTAACCTCTCTTTCTTTCTCTCTCAACACCCATAACAACACTTTGATCAAAGAGGGAAGATTTTAAGCAGAAACAGACCATTTAATGGAGAGATGAACAAAGTTTTAAAGCTTTAACTGTAAAGAAAACAAAATACTTTGCAATAGAAGTCAATGCCCGAACCATACAAACAAAGTCCAAGTTGCATGGTGCGTTCTTGACTCCCAGTTTCTAACCAAACCAATAACAAAAAAAAAAGACACTAAAATTCTCATTACTTTAAAAATAATAATTTAATAGAAACAAAATGAAGAGAGAAGAATCCAGTTGGTTGTTTAATGAGGAGCACCAACATAAGCGAAGCAGAGTTAATGTGCTTTCTTCTCTGGTATTGAAGGCAAAGGAAGAAGACTTTAATTCTCTCCTCTGTTCCATCATTGAAGAGAAAGAGACACCCAGAAGAAAGCAGAAAAGAGCCTTTAATGGTGTTGTATCAAGCTGTAGTTGAACCACTAGGACAGTTGTTCAACCCGGTTTTAATTTGTTGCACAGTGGTTCCAATCAAGTTATTTACCGTTTCCACAGACTCCATATTCAGTTTTGCCGACGGTAAGTTGCTAACCATTATCTGAAACCCAACTGTTATCAATGACCCTCCTCCTCCTCCACCAAAACCGCTTGACGTTGAGGCTCCTCCTCCTAGCTCAGCTGCAGTTGAGCTATTGTGGTTTCCGTCTGGTGAGATTGCGAAACCTGATGACAAGAGGGGAATGTAAGAAGTATCATCACCGCTCATTGCGATGTTCAGTGTTGATAAATCCACTGGACCATAGACCACTAGTGCTCCTGATGAGTCTATTGAGGTTTCTTGTAGAATCAACATGTTGTTACTCTGTGATGCATTTGATGCCTAATAGCAAAAGAAAAAAAAAAGAACTTTCATTAGCTAAGAAACTAAGAATGTGATAGTGAGAAAGAAGAACGCTTACACGTAGAACAGATATGCAGCAACCAGGATGTGATCCGTTTGCAATGTGAGCAACTTCTTGCACAGCGTTTCTATTTGAAAGAACATCCCACTAACACACCAAGAACAAAGATACATTATCATACCATAGTGGGTTACTCTCTTACTTAAAGTTGTGTGTTGTGTTACCTGAGGACGAGTTCTTTCGTCTTTGAGGAAGTTGAAGACGTTTTGAGGAGAGTTTGGGAGCCAGAAGGTGGTAGCTGCACATAGGATAGTACCGTTTGGTTCAGGGCTCTTATGTGCAGTCACACGGACACCAACTTCGTTTAGTTCAGCAACAACTGTTGAGCGAGTGTTGTTAGATCTGCTGACACTTAAACAGTAGTTGCTAATCATTCTATGAGCAAGTCTCATCATGCTTCTCTTCCCTTCTGGAGATGGAATCACTGCTCAAAATGTTAAAAACAAGTTAGATAATAGATGGAAACTTGTGTTGATTCAACATCTTTGTTACCTCCACTGAGATCACGAGATGAAGTTGCTGGTGCCAACAGAGAGGCGAATCTTTCACACATTCTCTGTAGAGTAGTAACCCATCTTTCAGCTCCAAAAGCAATCCCTTTGTGAATCATCTCTGTGTAGAGCTCATGAGGCTGTTCTTTTTCTTCAGTTTCAATATGTTCAACCCAAGTAACCTGTTAACAAAAACATCAATATAGGGAGAGATGCTAACATGAAATACGTTAGAAGGGAGAAGAGAAGAACAAACCTTGGAATATCCATTAGGCATGTCCTGAATCAAGCATCCAGATGGAAATTTATAGGAGTGAGATTGAGACACAAACTGAGGAAGATGATATGAGACATTTAAAACTATCCAGCTTCCTTGTTCAATCTGCTGACAGTAGCGAAGCTCGCAGAACTCGCGTGTTGCTACCAGTGGAGAAAGCACTTCTATTTCTTCATACATCTAACACAAACCAAACCAAGCCAAGCAAAGTTTTTATGATATATGAGGAAACTAGAAGTCCTAATGTAAGTAGAAGGATGCTATCAGTTTTACCAAATGCAATGCACCCTCATGGGTACCTCCCATTCCTGGAGAGACCACTGCAAGTGTTTTAGACGATGCAACTATAGAAGGAAAGAGCTCTGCCCACTTGACCTGCAGATACAAAAAAAAAGACGAAAAGTTATCGAAAATGGTTCAACCATTTGTGAAAAAGAAACATGGTGTAATGAGGAGGATAGATGTCTCAGTTACTTACACAATCCATGAACATGTCGACAAGTGACATAGCATTCATGAAAACAATACCGGAAGACCTAGACGCCTCGGTTCTAAGGCTATGGTTCTTCCCTCGGTTACCTGATCTTGGAAAAAGATTTTCATAGCTTCCAAGATTGAGAACGTCTCTCCCACCATCTGCTCTAGTCCACAGAGGCTCGTTTGTGTTTAAAAGCCTGAGCAATTCTTCCATTGCAGTTAAAGCAATGTCGTTCATAAGAGGCTTGTCCATGTCTGATATGGCCAAGTTCGGCTGAGAATGCAGATTATTAGACATAGAACTCCCTGGAAGAAGATCAAAATCCAGTGAAGGACCAGTCAAACTAGTCATGGACAGATCCAATGGTGAGATGTGCATTGGATGTTGCGTTGAGAGGTGGGAAGAGATTGGTCTTCCCATGTACTTTGATGCAATGGTTGACATTCTTTCAAGCTGTGCAGAAAATATCAGATTTAGAAATGAGGTGGACTTGAATCATCAAACAATAATGGATAAAAAACAAAACCTCGTCTCTAAGATGTGCATTTTCAACCCGAAGCTTTTGTTCATCAAGGTAAGGATCTTCACTAACGGGAGGACCTCCACAGTTTGGACATATAGCATGCTTGAGAGCTTCTCTAATGGCTATGTTCTCGCATCTAATCTTGTCATTCTCGGCCTTTAGTGCATTGTTATCTGCTCTCTCATGTTGCGCCTATAGAAACAAACAGGATCAACAAACACAATCCAAAACTTATTCAGACAACATTTTAAACAGAGAGAGATTAAGACACAGAACCTTAAGCTGAGTTCTTCTGTTCTGGAACCAGAACTTGATTTGTCTAGGAGCCAAACCCAATTCTCTGCTAAGTTGATTCCTCTGCTTCTCATCTGGATGAGGACACTCCTTGAAACTCCTGCAAAGAATCAACGACTATTATGATGTCTGAACCAAAACAAAGGAGAGAGAAGAAGAAATTACGATTCAAGTCGCTGAATCTGTTGAGCGGTGTGACGATGGTAACGTTTCTTCTTCCTATCAGTTTCAGAGCCGTCATGATGTTGGCTACCACCACCACCGTCTCCTCCGCCGCTTCCACTCCCACTTCCACCGACGACGAAACTCATCTTTTATTACAAACGTCGAGACAAGGAAGAGAACAGTAAAACAGTATGTCTCAAAAACTTCTCTTTTACTTGTTTTCACACAACCACACAAAGTGTTAATGGTCCATTAACGCCATTAACGCAGACCCAATAGAGAAAGTCTCGAACTTTTTAGCACCCACCAAGAAAGAAAAAGGAGAAACGGAAGAGAATCTGGAAGAAAGATTCAGAGGCGATGATTACGGGAGGTGAAAGAGTTTTTGATTTTAGGCAATAAATAATTGATTTAAGCCGTAAAGATGTCTCTTTTAGATTCTACAGAGCCACCTAGAGAGAGAGGGAAGTGATGATCTCTAAGCTCTCATCACATCAAAGGCCTCACCTAAAGCCGCCATTAGTGCTATTCTCTCCTAAACCCTTTTTTCTGCAACATTCAATACAGATTCCAAAGTCTCTCTCTTTAGATAACTGATGGGTTTTAATGGAGTATTGTGGACAGATGAAGAGAGAGAGAGAGTCTATTGCTCTTTACCATTACTGCTAAGTACTACTCTCACCATACTCGGAGATGTGAGAGAGAGAGGACCGAACCAACTTTCTTCTTCTTTTTCTCTCTCTGTCCACAACTAACTCACTTTCTTTGATTTTTACCGGAAGAGAGGAGATGGGTTTGTCTCCGGCGAGGATTAAACGACGGTGGTTTGATAAAAGGAAGAGACTTTATCTACTTTCTCCGTCGTATAATGACAAAAATCAACTTTTTATTGGAGGTTCTGTGCTCATCTTCTTCTCTTTTAAACTGTTTATTATATTTCTCATTTCTCCAAATTTCTTACTTGGGTCAAATATTATTAAAATTTGCCCATGATTATTTTCCCATTTTAAAAAAATATATCAAAGTATCTTAGTATTATTATCAATCTATTAAATGATAAAGTGTTTATTTAGACATGGTATCTCTTCTATCTATATTGTTTTCCTTTTCCAAATATCACTTGTTATATAAATATAGTGAAGAAAGATCAAAATGTATATTTATATTTAAATTTTACTATAAAAATTTGATAATCATAAATATTATTCACTGAATATGTATAATGCATGAACAGTGCATTAATTTATGATTTTCTGTATAAGATGTGTTACTTGATTTAACCCCATCTTTTTTTATTAGCAACATCACACGTTTTTTCAAAATCTTGTCCAGTTTGGACTGTTTTGGTATTAAAACCTTAAACACCAACTCTTATAGATGATCATGTCTAATTATAATTAGCTAAATTTGGTATGACTATGCAAAAATTCTCGTCTGTCCTTTTTAAACATGTTCCGTTCTATCTTTTTGATTTTACGTTTTTATACTAAATTGCATTTTCCAATGTATGTTTTAAAAATAATACTTTTATTTATTCTTTTAGATATCGAGAAATGATATTTTTAATAAATTTATATATGAAAGTAAAATTTTTGTTTTAAGGTGAATTAGCAAAAAAATATTATAGTACTATTTGAAATCAAATATAGAAATGAGTTCAAAATTATTTAAAATTCTAACTGGATTTTTTTTTGCCATAAACTAACCAGTCTCCCAGTAGAATGTGGTGTGGTTCGATACTTTTGGTTCCAGATAATATATCCATCCTATTTGAATCATCAAAAAATTATTTATTTTGCATGATGTTCCAAAATTCTCACACCCTGTCCTAGTTCGATGCGTACCTCCAAAAGTCAAAACTTGTTTTACTATATACATAGAAATATATAAAAACTGTGGAAGAAAGAAATATGGTTGAGACTTGATAACTTGACAACAATGTGAATTTAATACTATAATATACTCCAAATTTTGATAATTTTGTTGACAAAGAAAGAATAATTATTATCAGCTGAAGAAAGTGATAAGAAGTTAATTAATAACCTGATTAGGTTGACGAAAAAATCCGATTATTAAAAGCATAATTGGTTTGAGATTATATCTTCTTGGTGATTTGAGATGATAAAGAAACGTAAGAGAGGAGAATATAAATGCCATAACCAAAATTTCAGTAAAAAAAAAAAGATTATAAATGCCTTAACGTGGTGAAGTAAATACACTGTTGATGAACTAAAGATAGTCTTATTGATAGAGATAATCATTTAGGAATAAAAGTTTTCTACATATTGTTTAGTACCACCACTCTGGCCTTTAGTTTACCACTCGTGTGTGTCTTATTATATTCCTTAATAGAGAGCCTTAAAAGAATATAAATTTCCCATCTTACCAAAGTTATTTTGGGACCGTGAATTAAGTGAAACTTCAGATACAGTTTCTGCATTCGTTTGTTCCATATAACTATCTCAGTTTAATTATCATATGGACCGATTCATTATTATTCATTTAAGAAATTAAACTAGATTTTGACCCGTACGAATGTGCGGGTAATTTTTCATTTTATTAATTGTAATTTTGAAGAATATATTAATGTACCAATTCAATATTTTTTTGTATTTCCTTCATATATTACTTTTAATTTAATATAATATAGATTATACTTATAAATTTCTAAAATATCATAGAATATGTTTATATAATAAAATTTTATTTTTATTTACAATAATATTATATTACTAATTACTAAATTAATGAACGTATTCATCTAAAAATATTTGAAAATCTTAGTAACATCTTGTTAGAATTTTTAGGAACAAAAATTGTTATAACTGATTTATTATTAATATCCTAATAATTATTAAAAATATTAGAAATGTTTTATATTTAATAGATTAATGTAATTATCAAATAGATGTAATTAATGAAATGAATCTAGTATGACTTTTTATAGTAGATAAAATTGTAGTTCTCTTTTAATAGATTAGATTCAGTTACATGTTGAACAGATTTTCATAATAAATACATGCAGATAAAAGTTGTCAAATCTGGTAACCAAAAACATTATAAAAATAGTAATCCCACAAAGTTTTTATTATTGACCATATGTTTTATTAATTAACTTTACATCGATGGTAATTTCATTCATTGTATATTTACAGCTTTTTGTTTGACTATTTAATCCTCTTGAAAAGAATCTCTGCTTCAAAACATAAAAGATGTAGAGACAAACCACAACAGACCAAACCAAGTTCCTAACCGTCGAAACTCCTTGGTTCTGTTGTAGTCTGCATAGCGGCTTCATGTTCTCAAGTCTTTGCGTCTCTTCAGAAGTTTCTGAAACTTTCTTCATCCTCATCTCTGATGCTTCAGCTGCAAGCAAGCCCTCTCTCACCTCTCCTCCTCCGACTTTAGACTCACTATGTTCTTGACCATCTTTACTTTCCTGTTTCATCTTTTCCGTTTCGTTCACTTCCTTCTGCTTACTTCCTACTCCAAGAGATGTTGGTTTCTTGGGAAGGAGGTTACGTAGTGAAGCCAATCTCAGAGGCAGAGATTTATCTTCAGGGATTGTCAGTTTCTTGGTCTACAAGAAAGCATTGTAAAGGTTAGTTTTGTACCTATCATCAATAGTAAGCTTCAGAATCTTTTAAACAAAATCTCACCAGTGGTTTGAACTGAAGATTGTAAAACATCTCAATGTATCTCTGCTTAGCTTTCTTTTGATCTTCATTCACCTGTCTCCAGAATCCATACATGCTTCCCATCTTCAACAACTTCTCTGCATAAATCTTCCATGTGTAGCTACACAAACGATTAAAAACCTAAAAATTAGCAAAATGTAATGTGACTTGCGTTCCAAGATTCATCTCTACTTACCACTCATAGATTCTTTTAAGACCAGCCTTAGAGATAGTATCCCAGTACAAACCATCTGCCCCACACTTGCTGAAGAAATCTCCAATTCTGTTAACAGATTCATCACCATTGTTTGGATCAATGTGGAAACCAGAGACACCATCAACGATAATCTCAGCTGGTCCACCTTGGTTCGTGGCGAAAGTTGGTAGACCACAGTTCATGGCTTCAATAACCGTTAAACCAAAAGCTTCATACAAAGCAGGTTGTACAAAGACTCCTTTTGTATCAGCAATGCACCTGTAAAGCTCACTGTTTCTGTACCTATCGGTTTGAGCAGCGATCCATCTAAACTTCCCCTTGAGTTTATACTTTTCAACAAGATCATGCATCTTCTTAATCTCAGCTTTTTCTTCTCTGTCATTGGACTTGGACATGTCAAAGAATCCAGCAACAACTACAAGGTTAGCCATCTCTCTTAGTCTCTTGTCTTTACCATACCATTCAACCAAACCAGTTATGTTCTTCACTGTGTCAAGTCTTGCCATTGAGAAGATGATTGGTTTCTCTCTTTCCGCAAGATATCCCCTGTTAGGACACAGTCATAACGTAACCTACAAGTTAGGTAAACTCAAGAATCATATGGTGTTTGGTTATTTGTAAGGAGACTACTACTTACATGTGTTCAGCATTGTCTTTCTCATTGTAAAGAAGTTCTTGTATTGAAGGATGAAACTGAGTCAATCTTTTTTGCGTTTCTGTGTAAGGGAAGTATACAGATTGATCAGCCCCAGGAGCAGCAATGTTAAACTTGGGATCAAACACATCAATGCCAGAGACAACTCTACATAGACCAGGCATTGTGAAGGCAGTGTGACTCTCATACTGTCCTGGCCTTTCCTTGCTGAACAAGTTGTAGTTTCATGAGTTTGGATCTTAATGTTTAATATGTTAATGATAGAATATAGCAAAAACAAGAACGAACCTTCCTGCGATTTCTTGATATGTGCTGGTGATGATGAAGTCAGTGACATTCATTGCTATTAAATCAGCTGTGAACTGGCAAGAGAAATGGTATTTAGGATCTAGTTCTTTCCACTTTGCATCTGAGTCTTCATACTTTGTCTTCTCTAACGCATGAGCAATGGTTCCTTGAGTGACACCGAGTTTGGTGGCCATTAGAGATGCAACCAAGTTCCCATCTGTGTAGTTTCCAATGATGAGGTCAGGTTTGCAATCAAAGCGTTGGAGAATCTTGCTCGTTGCGTCCTGTAAACAAGAGGGTTTTCCGTTTGGTTCTTGTGTTGAGACAATAAGAAGAAAACATGTATCATTACCTGTGTGAATCTCTCTAGGTAAGGGTAGATATCGAACCGTGAAACCCATTGACGGAGGACACCTTTCTCTGTAACAAAAGGAACCCTGAGGATATGAGAATGTTTGGTTCCTTCAATGGCTTCTAGTTCTTGATCACACTTTGTTCCTCTTGCTTCAGGTATTAACCTTGTCACCACAAGAATCTGAGGCTTGAATCCAAGACCTTGTTGGTTGATTCTGATGAGCAGCTCTTCCTCTAAGGCTCTTACTTGATCAAGAATGTAAACAACCTGTGTAACCATTAATACATCAAGGGTTAAACCAGTAAGGTTCCTCTTGTTAACTAGACTTGTTTGTGCATGTACCTGGCCTCCTGTATCTGGTAATCCAAGCACATCTTGCTGACCAAAATAGCCATGGACAGAGAATATAACAACGTTGAACACTGTGGGAAGCCTGCTAAAGAGCAAGTCTAGCTTCACGCAGTCTGGTGCCTCAAGAACTTCTGAGAGCATAACCATAGTTTCTTTCACTCTTTCCGATGTATTTCCCCAACCTTTCTCGAATCCCATTTCCTTCAACCTAAGAAAGTAACCTTTTAAATCAGATTCTTGTTCTTAGATAAAAGAATCTTGAGCAGTGTTATGTTACCTTTGTGAGAAAGTTTCATAAGGCGTGTGCTTAGGGTAAGTTGAGATTACATTCACAGCAAGCATTAGAGATCTCTGGAGCTTTGTAACTGTGTTGAGATCTTCATTGATTATGAGATTCTGCAGACATAAATCATCAAGAGTGAGATAAGTTCTGAAGAAAGCAAATGAATATGGAAACAAGAAAGAATGGTACCTCTCCATGATGGTTAAGTCTAAGCAAGTAGTTCAACAATGGTTCAAGTTTATCAGATTTGCCTCCAAGCTTAGAAGATATGAACTTAGAGATGTAATCAGCTCCATTTCCAATGGAGGAAGGAAGAGTAAGCCTAGGAGTTGTGAAATCAATAGCTCCAAAGTCTATCTCCAATGCATTTTCATCCTTCGCCCTAAAAAACAAAAAGTTACACCAGACGATGAATATCACTCTAAACGTTGTTATCTAGGTCTTTTACTAACCATGACTCATCAAAAACAGATTCCTTGAGCTTCAAGTAATCCGTGGCTGTGATTTCATCCACTGTTAAATCTCCAGAGTTGACCTTAACATACTCCCAGAAACCAGGGTTTGGTCTCGCGGCTAATGCAACAAATGGTGGAACCACTGCTGCTTCCTAAGTAGTTAAAACAGATGAACTTGTTACATATCTAAGAAGCTTGTCTGGATTGTAAATGGTAATGAAGATCATGTACAACTATTACCTGAGTACAAGTGAGAATGTAACCAAATAGACCCTCCATGATCTTCTTGCGTTCAAGGCTATCTTCTATACATTTCTCTATCTCATTCATCAGATTCTCACGCTTCATTAGCTTCTTTCCTCCTTTAACAAAGCTGAAACATAACAAAGAGAGAAACTAATCAAAACGTTACAAAGAGAAAGAAACTAATCAAAAGTGTGATGTTGAAAGTTTTTAAAAAACCTGGCAAAACATCTCTTCATATGGTACCGACTTTGTTTCAATGCATCAGGCATCTTGTCAGCGATAGAATCTGATCTTTGAAGCATAGCTGGAGATGAAGCAGAGGCCATGTTTTTTTTTTGTTACAGAAACAACAAGAAAGGATCAAACTTTCCTTAAGAAGATTGAAATGATTGAGATGAAGTAGTTTGATGAAACAAGGTGATAATCACATTGTATTTATAGGATACATTAAGGGTAGAGAATATGCTGTAGAACGGGACAGAGTAGAAGGAGAAGGTAGGGGGAGAAGATTATTCTTTAGAAATAAAAGTTGTGAAATCTAAGTGTACAAGTTAACAAAAAGGAATATATTTGTTGAAAGCAAAATCACATTTTACACATTTTTTGCTTTTGTTGGGATTCATGTGAAATAAACATAAAAAGGTATAGGGCAACAAAAGTTCCCTTCTTGAGGATGCTTTATAGGCAAGTTAAGTTGTGGCCCCTGGAGAAAGATCTATGCATATACTCACATCCTATCCAACTTAATAATATGGATAAATGCACATAGATTTCATCATATTGTACATATACATGTTGGTAAATTGTCTATGAAATGAGATTAGCATGTATGTAAATGAACTGTAATTTTACATCATTTCTAATGACCAAACCTTGTATTAGGGAAAACAAAAACAGAACTTAGCATATTGTAGAAAGAATATGATTTTATTGCACTAAACAAACATACAGAATACAGACATGTTCCCTTGATTTTTTTTTCCTGGAAACTTATACATATCCAATTTGGAAGTTTGCACACAAACGGATCTTTTTCTTACATATATTTTCAACATTTGGAGAATCATAAAGTGCAGTTTATAGAGCTTATACCATCTGTATTTATACGGCGGTTTTACTCTATAAGGCAACATTCATTCTATCCACTGATCTATCTTTGGTTGCCTGTAATGTGATTTGATGAGTTTTTAGTCCTGTCTTCAGACCATGATGCATCTACAGAAGGGAGTTGGTACTCATCTGGTTTCAATGCCAAGGCAAAATCAGGAAGAGTTGGCGCCGTCTCCATGATTCTATGTAGTTCACCATAAATGGACAACAATAAAAAGATTGATGAGCACAAAACAGAAAAAGAAACGAGATGAAACTAAGCAAACATTTCTCACTGAAACTCACTTTTCATATGAGTATAGATCACGGTTTATCCTGACTTTACTTGAAGTTTCTTTCGGTATTTTCTCTGATAGATACTTCATTGTCCCGAAAAGCGGTGGAGTCCTGAAAAAACGTAGATGGATATATTAATGACCAACAGATAGATAGATAGATACAAGTGATCCAACTACAAAAGGCACATGAGATGGGAGTTACCGTGACGTGGGTGAAGATGCATTGAACGCCTCACTTGCTTTCTTACTTTCTTTGAAACACTCATCTGCAGCTTGTAAGGCAGCAACCGCCATGCCATGTGATTTCTCTGTGTTTCCTTCATCAAGAATCAAGCCGTGGTAGTAGTAAGCTGCAGCCTGGCATTACCAATGCACATAGATACCAAGTGGCTTAGCGAAATAGAAGACAAAAATGAGCCTTGTATAGATAACTAGAGTTTCTCGTTCATATAAAGATCTAACGATGAGAATGATGTCCAAACAGTACCTTAGCTTCAACATATTTCCACTTAACAAAGAGCATATGCTTCTCTCCCCAGCCATTTGCTAATGGAAGATTCATCAAGTTATCTTGTGCCTGATCAGTGATCATCAAAAAGTGAGATTTCAATCTGAGGAACACATAATTAACTCTTCAAAGAGCCTCTTAGAAAAGAGGGGGCAAAAGTAATAATTAAAGCTTTCTTCTAGACGGTATTCTCTCTTTTCAGTAAATAAAGAGAGATATAGATTGAATAAGTAAGTAACTTTAGTCATATAATTCTATTTTCCCTCAAACATGGGTGATCAGCCGCCACAAGTTAGTGTAAAACTTCCGAGATAGTGATATGACCACTTTTTTTTTGTTCTTTTCATTTTGTTAATTGACCTTTTCCCCCATTAATCTAAGTTGATAATACACACTACTCCCATTAACAAAAACTAATTTATCGAGCGTCCCACTTCATTATCATAATGAAGTAATAACCAAAGAAACTATACTAGAAAACAAATTTGATGAGCTAAAGGATTACCTGCTGCCAATATTTCACCATTTCACATGAAAGTCGTCGCTTCACTGCGAGAGTGGCTTTTGAGCTATCAATCGCAATACCAAGTTGGATATCAACACCCTGAATCATAAACACAAAGATTTCAGACCTTAGAAAGAGATCTGAAAATGCTACTAAAATATTCAAAGAGTACCAGTCTAAACCACTGCTTCTAACCTAGGCTCACGAGAACTATTGTTCACAAATATACTAGGAAACAAATGTCGCACATCATAGGTAGTTATCTATATCCACAGGTTCTACCTGGCCTAATGCTTGCAGGCAAAGAGCCCGTAGAGCTCCTTCTGCCAGGTCAACAGGTAAACTTCTCCTGTAGGACAGGAGAAAACAAAAAAAAGGACATTTCAATAAGGTTGTTCACAGGTATCAACAGTTATCACGGTTGACAATAGAAACTTTATCATATATGAACCTTTGCTCGGCTGAAAACTGAGGGAGGACATGCTTGACAGCACAGTCAAGATATCCAGCTGCCTTTAAGAATATATCAATTGAAGCTCGTCTGTTTTCTATAATAGATCAGAGAAAAAGCATTACGTTAACCTTCTAATCCGGTGTTGGATGAATAAAGAGGACTCAACAGATCTCACAAATTCATTTCTGGAGAACAATGTGGTGCTTAAGAATTTTTCAAGAAGATGTGAAGAGGAAGCGAAATATAATGAGAAACAACCAAGATCTATGAGAATTTTTTTCTAAAAGAACTGAAGAAGTATGAGCAGTTTTGAAGATCTAACCTTCTGATACTTTTGGATGGTATCCATCAGATAAACCTCTAGGAAGCAGCAGTAAATTGGCTTGTGACATTTGTAGCATTGCCATTAGATGCAAAACCGACAATATTTCATACCAAACGTTTGACATGGCTGTTTCCTGGTAGAGGTAAATAATCTTGTCATATACTCAACAGCCTTCGAACGTAAAAGTTAAAATGAAGAACAAACAAAATAGAAAAGTTAAAGATAAACTGCTTTGATTACCACACCTCTTCCTCATCCTCCTGATTGATCCAGTTAAACTGTACTTTGAACTGTAATTGGGTACCTAAAACAAAACAAAAAATAATACATGTCAGAAGAATATATGGAACCAAACAGATCTCGGTTATGTAGCACATAAATGCAGTTTTACCATCTTCAGTTAATCCTAAGAGAACAGGTAGATAATCTTCCAAAGCTTGATGGAGATCTGCAAGCGTTGAACCTCCTGCAAGAAACAATTCCATTTGAATTTGAAAAAGGGAAGCAGAGAAAAGAAACACACTAAGAATTTACTCCCGTACCATGTTGTGTCTTCCTCCTGGTTCTTGTTATCGTTGGTCCTTCTTGATTTGCCATCACAACTATTCGCGTTCTCAAAGCCGTTAACCGCTCCACAAGAGTCTTAGGCAACTGATCACCCAGTGACTGAGAAAACTCCACGGGCTTAGGTATCCTTAAACCAGGTACATATACTGAAACGTCGCCGATACTCGTAGGCTTTCTTCTGTTTCCACCAGAGTCCTTGGGAGTTGATGCAAAGCATCCCATTTCTAGAGCTTAAGAAAATCTACAACTAAATAGAAACAGAGTTTATGAACTTGAATTTCACATTCCCCTTAACATTGACCAAGTTTTGATCAGTGAAGATTAGGGGGTAAGAGACAACAGGATGAACATGGTAGAAGGAGACGAAACTAATTAATATCATAACCAAAAACAGACCCAACTCCATTCTCGTCCACTAGATTCATAAGCTAAAAGTTAAACTAACTAACTCACGAGCCATCTGCCATACTACAATATTCACAATTGAAAGATCATCCATTTTTTTCCAATCAGAAACAAACAAACAAAATGAGGGTATCAGATAGATGTGGTTTTCGTAAACCGAACACAATAGAGACTAGAAGGAGTTTTGAGTTTCTCACCTACCTGTTGACGTTTATCAGAATTATTGGCTTAGCTAGAAGACAAGTGATAGCTGCAAGAAAAAAAAAAAGAGAGAGACTTTTAATGAGAGAAAAGGAACATGTGACTCACAGAGAAAGCATGAAACTTTAAATGTCACTGTGAACTAATTCAAAAGCTTAAACTAAATCCCTCAAAGAGGCAAACCATTAAAAACGAGCAATTTGACATTAAAAAAAACGAAGATTTTGGGTGAAGGGTCGTCAAAAACAATGCTAAATTAAATATACGAAACCTCAATTCATGAAAAGGGAGAACCTTTAAGCAACATTCGTCCCTGGAAGTCCATTGCCAAACCCTAAATCTAGAACTAGAGAACCTAGAAACCCTAATTCTAGAACGAAAAAGGGTACGAATCTGAAACCTTTTAGCTACGAAGAAGAAGGGTAGTGATGTTTCCTCATTGGTGTTGGATTCGAGAAATTCGCAAGGGTATAAATCGTGGGGTTTTGAAAAAGGAGTAATTAAGAGGGAGGATGGGTGCTGTAGAGAGAGAGAGAGAGTCAGAGGATGATGAAATTAAGAAAAAAATGAGAGAGAGAGAAGGGAAGGTGGAAGAAGACTTGAGGGCACAGTTTTCAACTTTATGGAGGAGATTAATGGCTCTTTCAGACTTTCGAGAGCCCAGTATGGCCTTATTATTATACTAGGGGCATAGCCCCGCGCAAGCGCGGAGATTTTGCCAAACGGTTGTAGAGATGGCGATGTTGAACGGTAAAAGAAGAAGAATAATGAAAACCTAATTTTTTTCTCTTTTGATCTATGAAAATCAAATTTATTAAAGGTAATACGGTAAGTGGATAACTTAGTAAATCAATAGAAAATGATTTTTAATGGGCATATTATCTAATAGTTTAAAATTAGATTTAGCTTAATGGGCATTTTAATTTATTTGGACCGGCATATTTGGTCAAGTGTTTTAGGCTGGGAGTTAGACAAAGTTAAATTGTATAATTAGGGGTGGACAATTTTGTGTAATTATAGATTTGATTTGGCTTAGGTGCGGTTTGGGTTTTAGTTTGGTTTGTGTTTGATTTGTTTTGGATTAAGTTTGGTTTGTGTGTAGTTTGGTTTAATTTCGTTGTATTTGTATTTATTCGGTTCCATTCACAGGTTTGATTCTCAAACATATAATTTATAAAAACATAACAAATAATCATTTGACACTAAAATTACTATTTTCTTCATATTTAAAAGAAAAACAAAATATGATACAAACATGTAGGAAAAAAAAAATTGTTTTTAATCTTGATTTATGAGATTTATATATAGAAATAAAGATCAAAATGGAACTAATAAAGTTTTTGCCCCAAAAATAGCACTCACATAAAAATACTGTAAATCATATATAGTTATACCCCTTGGATTAATTAATCTAAACATATGATTTAGAGTTATGGGGTGAGGTTTTAGAGGTGAGTTTAAAATTTTAAATAAATTAAAATAATATTGAAAATTTTAAAATTGGAAAGGTCTATTTTGGTCTTTGTTTTTTTAAATATATTTTTGTGACAAAACATCATAATAGTCTATTTAAGAGTTTTATCTTATATATATATATATATATATATATATATATATATATATATATATATATATATATATATATTAGTTAATGGTTTAAAATATTAAAGTTTGATAGAATGTTTAATCAAATATTTAGACTTAAGTTTTTTGTTTGGTTTGAGTCGGTTATATTTGATTTGATTTGGGTTTTTTTTGTCGAGTTTTATGGTTTAGCACCATCTAATAAGCCGCTGAATACGAAGTAGAAAAGAGACAATGGGCTTAATGCAGTGGGTGGAGTGGGCCTTTACAATAGAATTGCTTCAACACAATCTCCTGGACTTTTTTTTTCTATCCACTTCGTGATCTCACAATTTTGCTGTTGAATTATCTTTCTTTCGCCACTCTTTCTCTCCTTCTCCATCTATCAATGGCGGATCCTCTCTTTCTCTCCTTCTCAATCTAATCTCTCTCTCTCTCTCTCTCTCCGTTTCATACTCATCTCAAAACACCATCTCCTCCACCAAACCACCGCCTAATGGATTACAGACTCGCACTGATCCTAGCCGCCTCTGCGAGCTCCATCTTCATCTTACTCCTCCTCATCTTCACCATCTTCCTCTGCCGTCGCCGCCACGCCATCCAAAACCACCTTCGCCGTGACCAAACCCACCACCAAAGACCCCCGAACTCATCAACAGTTCTCAACCCCGCCGTGAGCAGCGAAAGCACGAGCTTCGATCCATCCATCTGCGAGATATCCATGTCGGAGCTCCTGGACCTTTTTTCTATCCACTTCAACACAATCTCCTGGACCTTTTTTCCTATACACTTCGTCATCTCACATTGCAGATTTCGCCCACCTCACACTCAACATCTGAAGATCCTTTTTTGTAGACAACGGAGAAGTTCAATCCATTGTGTCGTGAGGTTCGTCTGCACACTTATCTCATTCTCTAGGGTTATCTCTTCGAAGCTTTCGATTTTTCTCCCACCGTGTCGTCTCTCCGAAGGTGGTTTGCACAACAACAACATCGGAGGAAGCCATTTTCGAAGAATCTTAGAGAGTAAAGAGTTTGATAGACAATTTTTTGAGGACTCAGCCTTCTCTGAACTCTGCAATTTATAGATTTTACAGGGAGGATTCGAAGAGTTTGACATCGTTACAGGCTTTAATGAAGGTAACAATTTTTGGGAGAAATCAAGAATCAGAACGGGAGGTAAGGAGATGGGAAGATACGTTGAAAGTAAAGGACGTTGAAACGACGATGGCGACATATAACCCTAATCACTTCTCATACAACACTACACGCTCAACAAAAGACTATTAACAAACTAATGGGAATGGGCTTCAATGGGCTTAAACCTAAACCCACGTAGAACATAACGAAACAAAAAAAAAAGCAAAACAGAGGTTACAAATACCAAACTTAACCGGATGAAACTTGGGTCCCACAGCCTTTAAAAATTGCCTACGTGTACATCCTCAGAAGAGAGAAAAGAGAGGCATTATATATATGATTTTGTTGACAAAACCAGTGATTTTATTTAAAACATTTTTAAATGATTCAGGCCAAATTTTTCTTTACATTAACTATAATGAATTTATGTTTTTCTTCATTTAAAGTGTTACTTCCTTTCCCTTTTCAAATCGAAAGATAAATATTTTCAAAAAAATGTTTAGAAAAAACAAATTTTATGCATTTTCTTAGTTAAAAATAACAAATTATAAATTTTAATAATTATTGATATATTTATAATTAAAATAAATATGGTTTATTAATATAGAAACAACACTAAATTCTAAACAAAACGAATATTTTCGCTATGATATACTACTATATATATTAATTTATTTATTGAAAGTATTATATACTAATTTTTGAATCTTAATATTAAATCAATAATCTGCAAAATGTTGGTTGGTATATAAGTACACGCTGCAAATAAACAGTTGAAAAAAACAATTAAAATACTAAAGGTGTTTTGATAACTTTTAAACGTTCAAGTTAAGAAAAAAAAACCATAGAAAAGAAAAAGATAAATCATGCGCAAAAGGTGATATGTATGGGTGCTCTTAACTTTAGAATGGTTTGGAGTATTTATCTTATTAGTAATGTGCATTTGCTCTCTAAGAAAATAGAAAATGGTTTCAGGTCTTTTAAAAAGTTTTAAATTATAAGTTTATAGCTGTATGTATAACATATTACATTGATATAATTCGTACGTTAGTACACGAAACATGTTGCGTTTAATCAATCCACATGATAGTTTTTGTGGAGTAAATGCAATGCATGTAGTTTCTCCTAAGTCCTAATACATGCCATCAGCCTTTGAGCATGTGTTAGGTAACTGTAACTAAGATATGTGCATGTGCATGATGTATTGTTCCTTTATATGCGTATGTTTTCCTCCATTTTAGAGCTTTCACAATGTACTAATATGTGAACATCATCTTTGTGTGAGTCTTTACAGATCATGATTTATTTACCACACTATAATACCGTATATGATAGTCATTGCCAGAATATTGTTCTCAGAATATTTTCACATTAGTTATAACTTCTGATAAACCGTTAATATTTAATTAGTTATAATATTCTCCTTTTGTATAAAAATGTATATGATGTTCCAGCTTTTATCTTGTTTGCGAAAAATGATATTTTAGGATGTAATCAATGCATTTGTTTTAAAAATTAAAACATAAATTAAAAAAAAAACTATGAGTAATCAAAAATTTATCGATAAAACTAAAAATTAATAATTAAAATATTGAATTTATCGTTCTTAACATGTGTGAGAAATCTTAAACATCAATTTTTTAAATAAAGAATGAACAGTATTTAAACAGTGCACAAAAGAAATCCAGTAATTTCTCTGGAGTTATGTATCAAAATCCTAATTAGAAAAAGCTTAGTTAGCTGGTCATAGTTTTCAATTTACGAGCATGTATGAACCCAAAAAGACAAAAAAAAAAAGTTCAAAAAGACAAACTTACCCATTATTTCAGTGTATAAAAGATTATAAACTATAAATCGACAAAAAAAAGTTATAACTCTAAATGAATGTTATCTGGAGGATGAATTCCAACATTACCACATACTTATACTCCACCGTCATATAGTTCAACATTTTATGGGTTTTAAAGTAAAACAGTTCTGAATCCTTAAAATTCATATTTATAAAGAATTATGAAAACTATTTTATAATTAAAACAAAATATACATATAAAATATCTCCCAACCCTTTTAATAGATATATAAATTGAAATTCTTAATTATTAAAAACACTAAAAGCTGGTTTTAGACTATGACAATTGGCAAACACACCTAGCTCTTATCCCCTATAGCCACCGGCCCTGCATGCATACGCATGGATATGGCTGGTTTCCATAATTCTATGATATTAAAAGCGGAAACTACTTGCCAGTACCCTCTCAGAATCATACCATAAACTTTTATTTTCTAATTACCTTTATATATGTAATGCAATATCTTTGGTATAGTCAAGTGTCTAGGCTTTATTTAATCATGTGTACGTATTTTATAATTGTAAATATATCCTTCATGTATGTTACAAAATGTATCAAGTTGGACTATTTTTTTATACTCCATCTGTTTTATAATAAGTGTCATTCTAACCAATTTTTTTTTGTTCTATAAAAAGTGTCATTTTATAATTTTAATGCAAATTATACTTACTTTCAGTTGAAAATTAATTGCAAACTGCATTGATTTTATAAATAATTTTATTTATCTACAATATTATTGGTCAAAAGATGTAATTAATAACAATTTACATATATTTCATATATTTTCTTAATTTGTGTGAAAAATGTCATAGTGACACTTACTCAATAACGGAGGGAGTATTACGTAGTATGTACATTCGGCTAAACCGAATAATTATGTGTCACATGACCATCCAACGCACTGCTTAATTTATTAAAATATTTGTTACATATATATATATATATATATATCCAGTATACTGTATTGTATAATTGTAATATATATTCTTCCTAGATGTCACGAAATTAATGGATTAAATTGGACTATTTATAGTTTTATACTATGTGTGTTACATGACATCAAAAGCTTACGCTGCTTATCATCACTTTCTAAAATAGCATTGACTTGGATGTTTATTTTGATTACAATCACAAACAACAACAAAAATCCACCGGCCTAAGCATAAGCATGCCACGTCTACTTTTGTTCAAATCTCCCATAACGTCGCCGGTGGGAGCTGAAAAATATTTTCTTACACAAAACAACCTTTTTTAGAAAGAAAAAAAAAGCATTAATTGTTTTTGGTAATAAATAAAAATATCAGTGATGTCATATACAGACCACGTGGCGATAATGTCACGCACGTGACGTTGATATAGTTTTTGGGCGGGGGAACTACAAGAAGATATTTGTGGAAACCAGTGAAAGCATGACACGTCTCCAGGTTCATGAATCGGTTCGGTTAGGAGATCACGATCTCACCGCCACCCAACGGTCTGAAACAAATTTAAAAGGGCGGTTGGTGATGACGCGTGTCTTCCTTCAATCTTTCCGTTTGTATAATGTTGCCATGTTGGTCGATGGTTACCTACAGCTAAAGCTATCTTTTGTGTGTGTGTTCGTTTCGTCTACGATTTGCTTTCCTTTTATAGACACGAGATTTGTTTTGTCTTTTCCATATAATGTTAACTAACAACAACCATAACCTATTCGATCGTTACAATTAAACATATATAGATATTGCGTTCGAAGTTTTTTTTCTTGGTTTGGTTTAGAAAGAAAACCGATTTCACCTTCGACGTCTCTCTTCCTCCTAAGGGAGGATCTCTCCTCCATAGAATTAAATGGGTTACCGGATCATTGGGCCAGTCCTGGGACAAGTCGGATGAAGTATTGACTTTAGAGTCAATTTTTTTGAAGAAACTTATATATACAAAAATCTTTTAAAAAGTTTTTAGACCCTTAAATTCATTAAAAAAAAATAGTTAAAATCGTTAAAAAATCGTTTTAGACCCTCTAAATTTCAGGGCCAGTCCTACCGGACCGGTCCATTGTGACCACAAAAAAAGACGTTGCAACCGGATTGTAATGTTTGTATGACGTCATATCTAGTGTAACCGAATCATCTAGTAAAGCTACTAAAGAGAATGATGAAAATATCAATGTATAGATATCAATATATGATTCTCATTCACCACCATATCAAAATAATAGATGTGATATCATATTGGGGAAAGGCCTAACCAGAGATTTGCATCCTTCCGTAATCTTTTACACTAAAGAGTGTGTAACAAGTTTTATGAAAAGTAATGTTAAATGTTAAATGCGTTAAAAATGTTATTTGCGTTAAAAAAATAATTTAAAATGGATGCAATGATTCTAAACGAGTGTTGGAAAGACTACGCTAAGATTCTCCAACGGCCACATGAGGGGACCATTGGCCTGATTAGAAAAATCATCACTTGTTGCTAGTGGTCACGAGCACTGGTTCTTCTCTTTAACAAAAGTCATACTTAATCTATAATATTTAAACCTACGTTAAGATATATAGGTATAATTTGAAGATTAGATGGATGGATGGACAAACATCTATAAATAAAGGGATCTGGTTATAGGACAAAACAAAGAGTTTAGAAACTCTAGGAACTAAACTCTTGTCCCTAACTAATCATCATCATTAGCGATGAGATTATCATCACGGGCGAAATCCTCTTTATCTATAATATCATATTACCTAAAAAAATTCGTCACTTTAAAGATTCACCTCCTACAAGTTTTATACCGATCTACAAGATTATTGTCTACTTACAAAACCAAAGTTATTTATAATATCTTCACCACCTATAGAATAATTGTCATTTACGAGATCCTCATCATCAACAAGCTCATCTTAATTTACACAATCATGTTACCGATGCTATTTTTGTCAAATACGAGGTTTGTATCATTGACAATGTTGGTATCACTATTAGAAAATACCAATGATATCATCACATTTTCTAGAGATTGCTTCGAAGCAACTAGAACAATCAGAACTAGATTCCTCGTCAGTTAAGACTTGTAAAATCATCATATAATAGGTTTTTAATCATTAGTTAAAATCAAACACTAAACATATATTATTATTTTTACTATTTGAGTAAAACTGTTGAAGAAACTGGAAGGAAAAATATATTTTGTAGAAATTGTGGATAAATAATTATATACATCTATTTTATTAATGGGCAAATCTCTCAAGACCTTTTTGAATTTTTTGTCACAAAAATAGCACTCAAGAAAAAAAAACTAAAATAATTTTTTTATTTTAGAAATTTTTATTTTTTTATTTTTTATTTAATTATAAATCTCACCTCTAAAATCCAACTCCATAAGTTTAAACCCTAAATTTAGATTAATTAACCCAAAAGATATATATATATATATATATATATTTACACTTTTTAATAAAATTTATTTTAATTATTTTTTTACTTAAATGCTATTTTATAGACAAAATTTTTTTATGGTCTATTTTAATATTTATTTCTTTATTAATTCAGTGTCGTTACCAAGTACGTTTCATTTGTATTTAGTCGGGTCCCGTATTTAGTACTAGAAAAATGTAACAGAAGCTTTTAACAAAGGCCCAAAAGAAGAAGCCCATTAAAAACTTCAAAAGCCTCTCTTCTCCATCGACGTCGTCCCCTTCGTCTGCTTCGTCTCCTCTTCACTGTAACCCTCGCAAAGGGTTTATCTCTCCGATGATGCGAAGGCTGGTGATCTCCTATCTTCTCCGTTCTACATCCTCTTTCCATCTACCAACACCACCACCAGAAAGGTCCTCACTTTTCTCTCATCTATTAACCTTCCCTTCAAAACCAATCCGAATCTGGACCCATTCATTCTCTTCCACCAACCCATCAAGAGAAAACCTTCACGAAGTGAGAACACACGGCTCTAATCACGCGGTAGGACTCCTCCACGAAGCCATAACATCGAACCCAAACCCACCCGACGATTTAGAAAAAGCCCTAGCTCAAACCGGCGTCGTTTTAACAACCCCGGTGGTGTCCAAGATCCTCCAGAGGCTCCAGTTCGAGGAAAAGACAGCCTTTCGGTTCTTCACTTGGGCAGGACACCAAGAACAACACTACTCACACGAAGCTTCTACTTACAACGAGATGATTGAGATCTTGTCTAGCACCAAGTACAAGAACAAGCAGTTCAGGATTGTGATCGACATGCTTGATTACATGAAGAGGAACAACAAAACAGCTGTTCCTACAGATGTGTTGTTAGAGATTCTAAGAAAGTACTGCGAGAGGTACTTGACTCATGTTCAGAAGTTTGCCAAGAGGAAACGGATTAGAGTCAAGACGCAGCCTGAGATTAACGCTTTGAACATGGTTCTTGATGCGTTGTGCAAGTGTGGGCTTGTGAAGGAAGCTGAAGGTTTGGTTAAGAGGATGAGGTTTAAAGTTAAACCTGATGCGAATACATTCAATGTGTTGTTTTTTGGTTGTTGTAGAGTTAGAGATCCTAAGAAGGCGATGAGGTTGCTTGAGGAGATGATACAAGCTGGTTTTAAACCGGAGAATTTCACTTATTGTGCTGCTATTGATGCTTTTTGTCAAGCTGGGATGGTGGATGATGCAGCTGAGTTGTTTGAGTTTATGATAACAAAAGGCTCTGCTGTTTCTGCGCCAACGGCAAGGACTTTTGCTTTGATGATTGTGGCGTTGGCGAAGAATGATAAAGAGGAAGAATGCTTTGAGCTGATAGGTCGTATGATAAGCATGGGGTGTCTTCCTGATGTGTCAACATATAAGGAAGTGATTGAAGGTATGTGTAATGCTGGGAAAGTTGAGGAAGCGTACAGGTTCTTGGATGAGATGAGTAGTAAAGGCTATCCACCTGATATAGTCACTTTCAATTGCTTTCTTAGAGTACTGTGTGAGAACAAAAAGAGTGATGAAGCGCTTAAACTTTATAAGAGGATGATAGAGACGCGTTGTGTTCCTAGCGTCCAAACATATAACATGTTGATTTCTATGTTTTTTGACATGGATGATCCGGATGGAGCGTACAATACATGGAAAGAAATGGATGAAAGAGACTGTGCTCAAGATATTGAAACATACTGTGCTATGATTAATGGGCTTTTTGACTGTCATAGGGATAAAGAGGCGTGTTTTCTTCTTGAAGAGGTTGTGAACAAGGGATTGAAACTGCCATATCGAGCGTTTGACTCTTTTTTGATGCGTCTATCAGAGGTTGGTAACATTAAGGTGATCCATAAGGTTTCTGAACATATGAAGAAGTTTTACAATCATAGTATGGCTAGGCGTTTTGCACTTAGTGAGAAGAGGAAAAGTACAAAACTCAGAGGGAAGTAATGGGCACTGACATACAATTTGATGGGAACCATACTCAGAGGTGGGATGCAGATGTTCTGGGATGATTATCTTGCCTCGAGAGGAGCTCTTCCAGATGATGAACCCTGGAAGTTGGTTATGATCTCTTGTGAAGTTTAGTTGATTACTGTCTCCATTTCTGGTCCAAGATTCATTCTCTCAGAAGCAATGAGACCTTATCAAGGTCAGCTGTAATGGTTATGTTGGTTTCTTTGGGAATGTTCTCATGGTGGTTAACAGTCCACTAAGTAGTGTGAGTGGTTTGCTTCCTTCAGGTTTCATAACAGTTTTTTTTTTCTCTAAGTGAATCTCGTATGTTGTGAGAGATTCTTGACACAAGTATGATGGCTAGAACAGGGTGCTTAAGTTTCACTAGTTCTGGTTAAAGGTCGTTTTGAGTTTCACTCAACATTTTGTACAGTTTAAAGGTGAAAACCAATCCGGTATACTGCTGGTTAAGTGTAATCAGGATCTGGTTCAGATGTATGAGTCTTTCTTTGAATAAAACACACGTTTTGTTTAGTTATTTGATAGGTTCGAAACTGAAGAAGGCTTCTCTCCTAACTAACTACCAATAGAACAAATGAAATTGGTTATGGCTCCCTTCCTAACTAACTCTCAGTTTCATTTTTTTTCTTACTTAACTTTACCAGCAATTGTGTTTTAAAGAATAATACTCCCTTCGTTTCATTATAAGTGTCACTTTAGGTTTTTTTACACGGATTAAAAAAACAATTAATTTTGCATATTTTTATATAAAAATACAATTATATATACACCTAATCATATTTCAACCAAATAGAAAAATAAACTGCAGCATAAATTTTATATCGAAAGTCGAAAACGACACTTATTTTGTAACAAAAAAACTTTTCTAAAATGACATTTAATATGAAACGTAGGGAGTATATAAAAACAAAACTGAGAGATAACCGAATATGTATCCCACGGAACATTCAATGTAACCGATATGCTGTTTTTAGTCCTGAAAGTACGAAACTTATAAAGTTGCGTTTTGGACAAGAGAAAAGCTAAGGGCATGATTAATGCAGGTCTTTTAACAAGGGGTTTTTATTTTTTAAGAGACCGTATCTTAATTTTAACTAAGAAAACTTAAGAACCGTCTCTTAAATAAGAGACATAAGAGACGTCTCTTATCCGGAAAAATATAAAAAAAAATAAAAAAAATAAAAAGAGGACAAAAAAATTAAGAACCTCATCTTAAGAGACCCGGGTTAAAGATGGCCTAATGACGTGCTTGGAGACCAAATATTTGACCATTTTTTTCATTTTTATGACATAATGTTTGACCACATAAGACGTCATTAATTCTCGATATTATTGGCATAAAAATTACTCACGAATTATGCCATCATCTATAATAAACCCCTCTCATTGCTAAAAAAAAAAGACTTTTAGTCTACTTACAATTTACAAGGGAACATGAAATACTAAAATAGACTAATTTTTCCGATGATCCCTAGCTAGTGAGTGTTTTTAGTTGGTAAGAGCATGTCTGTTGAAAAATACTATATGAGTACTATCTAAACATTAAAAACTAGAAACAAATTAAAAGGTAGGAAAATATCTCAAATGAGAGATTTGTAGATACTTATGATAGACTCTCATGCCATGTATCAATTTTAGATGATTTTTTAAAAAATTGAATAAATACAATTTAAATAAATAATTAAAACTTATTAGAATAGTAATTAGTTTAGATATACTTCGAAATGTGGTTTCTCTAAGGCCACCATGTTAAGAACCTGAAAGATTTAAGTTAGCTATAAAAAGTGATAATCTTATGTTGTCCACATTGGCAAATATAGCTCGAATTAAGCTAGAGAAAAAGTTTGATTAGGTCTGAAAGGTTATCAGAACCTATCCATCAAGAATATATGTTACCTGCAATTTAACCAGAAGTCCACAACATTGTTACCAAACTCTTTTCTTCTATTCATTTTAAAAAAATCTGATTTAACTATATCAACAACATACGCAATTGTTACCAAACTCATTTCTTGAAAGTATTCTAAGCATTTAATCAGCAGCCATTAGCTAACAAAGGCAATATGTAGTTGGTTGGAATCCACATAGTATGGAATAACAAAGATCTCATGTGCTATCTACTGTGATGTTTCTAGAATTTTCACATAAGTATATACATGAATTAAGAAAACATAGACATTATACGTATAAACACACATAACAGCACATGGACAGTATATTAACACAAAATTAATATTTTAAGAAAAAATATCAGAAAATATTGTTATTATAACTTAACCTAATTTATCAAAATCTATAGTAGTTTGTAATCAAAATAATACTATATGTATTACTTTAAATAAAAAATGGAATTACTCACAGAATTGTCATCTTGGAATGTCAATATTTTTTTGTCTTTAGTATCTCAATTTTTTTTTGAACACAGAGTATATCAATGTTTATTATATGTAAAGACGTAGTTTGCCTAAGATTACAGAAACGTAGATGAATATTGGTGGCTTGAAGTAGGGGGTGTAGGTTAGAACTTAGAGAAAAAAAACCCTTAAATTATTAATACAACACGAAGAGACGTTGAGAGGTTAACGAAATTCAGTCCACACCAAGCAATCTCTACCCTTATATTTAAATCTAATATATATATATATATATATATATATATATATCCTTAAATATAATTAACTAATTAAAATCTCAGTTATAAGAAATATAGAAAAGAAAAAAAAGGTGCTGAAAAAAAAAAGAAAAAAAAAAAGGTAGATAGATTACTTAAAATGGGTGTTGTGTTGGTTAGGGAAGACGTTGGCATCAGTCGCGGGTGGAGAGGTCTGTCCAAACCCTCCCGACTCTCTAACGAATTATATTTTAATTTCTTTATTTCTTCATACTTATGTATATTATATATATATAAAATAGGCTATGTACAACTTATCAAAAAGAACTATATATATGTATACATGCTGGTGCTCTTCACCTTTCTTCTTGTTCCCACATACCCATCTTCCCCAACCTTTCCTTAAGAAAACACTTAGGGTTTTAAATTTCGATATTCATACATATCGTTAATATAGTTAGCATCTGTGTGTTTACTTTTCTTATTATACCTCTTTTTTTCTTATTATTGATCAATCGGTACACATAAAGGTGCTAGGTAGTTAATAGATCGGTGTAAAGAAAGAAAAAGATCATGTGTAGTCGAGGCCATTGGAGACCATCAGAAGACGAGAAGCTCAAGGATCTGGTCGAACAATATGGTCCTCATAATTGGAACGCCATAGCCCTCAAGCTCCCTGGTCGATCTGGTAATTATCTTCTAGGGTTGATTGGTCTTAGAACTATTACAATTTACAAAACTAGGGTTTGATATATATATTTTGGTTAATAATTTAACTATGCTTTTATATATGCAGGTAAGAGCTGTAGATTGAGATGGTTTAATCAATTAGATCCAAGAATAAACCGAAACCCTTTCACGGAAGATGAAGAAGAAAGGCTTTTAGCAGCTCACCGGATCCACGGGAACAGGTGGTCCATCATCGCTAGGATGTTCCCGGGAAGAACCGACAACGCTGTCAAGAACCATTGGCACGTAATCATGGCTCGACGCACACGTCAAACCTCTAAGCCTCGTCTTCTTCCCTCCACGGCTTCGTCTTCTTCTTTGGTGGCGACTGAACAAAGCATGATTGGTGCTGGTGATCGGAAGAGAATACTTGGAGACGTTAATTACCCTTACCGGTTCTCACATATCAACCATCTTCAATTCCTCAAGGAGTTTTTCACTGGAAAGATTGCTTTAAATACCAAAGGTAACCTCAAAATGTTTTTTTCTATAAGTGTGTTAATTACATCTTCATATGAATATTGCAAATATTGGTGACTAAAAAAAATTATCATGTATATTAGGAGTGATAGCATGATCAGATTTTGTAGTGATATTCATTTTTTTGTGTGACAAAAATAATGTTTTCAAATTCTTGTTGTAGAGTATGCATCATTTTCATCATTTCGCTATATCATTTATGTATCTTTATATGTTTGTGGTTACAACCCAACATAACTTATTATGCTGATCCTTCTTTTTTAATGCGATGGCAGCAAATCAGAATAAAAGGCCTATAGAGTTCTACGATTTTCTACAAGTAGATACGGATTCAAACAAGAGCGAGGTTATTGATCAAGATTCAGACCAAAGCAACCCCAATGACTCGGACAACAAAAACGAAAGTCGTGTTCCTTTCTTCGACTTCTTGTCTGTTGGAGAGTAACGCTGCTTCCTAGGGTTAACTCGTTTGCAGTATATCTGTATATGTACACATATGTAAGTCCCAAATTTCTAGCTTAACTACTTAGTCCGTATACGTACGAGACTTTAGATCGATTGCATGTATGTTTGGCGTATAAAAACCACTAAGTAGTGAGCTCTAATCTGAGCCAAATGTGAAAATGTACCAAATGTTGGTTAATGCATCCACACCACACGTTCTCAATCAGTTTTGTATGATATGCATAAATGTCTAATCATATAATTCTCTTACCAAGAAAACCAATCATATAAATTTACGGCGGCGTTATTAATTAGTTTGGAAGAAAAACTAAAAGATGGTTTTGTGGTTAACTAAAGATAATAAAAGATGTCGTGTTACGAATAGAAATCTGCAACTACATCAGCGGACTATATATTCAAACATATATATCGCTTACGGTCAAGATCATCCACAAGTAAAACTCTTATATACATTTCATATATAGTTCCTTGTAAACTATCACATAATATTTGCCAAAAAAAAACTAGTATGAATATATTATATATGTTTAAGTTTAACCCATGACTTTAAAATATTTAATCAAGTTTGTTTCTTATATATCAAATATATCTAGCAGGCTAGCAAACTTTTTTCACTGTATATTTAGTTACTAACACAAATAATAATTTACAAGACTAAATGTACTCGAGCTAAATAATTTGTTTGTTAATAATATGCATGGATTTTTTTTACAAACCGCGGCTACACGTTATAGTCGTTTAGGAGAGAAAACAATCGTTTGCACGTATCTTTGTTTTTTGTTTGTAAATTGTAACTGAACACAATACTCCCTCTCTTTCTTAAAAATATACCTTTTGAAGTTTTCACATATATTAAAAAAACGCATTAAATCACTATATTAAATATATTGATTTTTGTAATTTTCAGTTTTCAATAATTTTTAATCAATAATAATTCAATGAAATCAATTAATTTTTTTGAAGTTTGCAATATTCTTATAGAAAACATAAAAAACTATCTTTATGAAATAAATCATTTTTCTAAAACATGTATCACAGTAAAACATAAGAAGTATTATGTGACAGTATACTACTAACTCTGAAGGTTTTAATGATTTTTTTTTAATGGTGAAGTATAATAACGGAAAAAACGAAATGGATGTTGGAGATGGAGTATAGATATGATTAAGTTGGGCGTAGCTATCAGCCACCAAGAATATATATTTCAAGGTATCAATTAAACCTTGGTCAAAAAAATACTAAAAAGTAAATATAATGGGATGTAGTTGAAGATAAAAAGCATACATGCATATTGACATTCGACACGACTTATAACTACACCCTCTAATCTTTTTGTTTTGTTAAGTTTAATTTTCTTAAGTTTGGTTTCGTAATCACTCCTACATTTCTTCCTTGGGCTAAATATGTCTGTCATCACGTATAAGTCGTATATGATTAAATAGAAGACGATATACATCAGTGAAAGTTTCAATTTAGAAGCCTTGGGGAAAATATAAAAGTTTACAGAAATTTAGGATTAATTTGCAATAACTGGTAAATATTGCTTAAGACGGCACACGTGTGACATCACTCCTCAATCTCGCCGGCAGAAAAATTGATCGACCTTAATCGCTTTTTTTTGCGAACGCTAACGCGGTTGTTTGTAGCGTTTTGGTTCGTGTAACTGTAATCTGTTTAGATCACAAATCATCCGAGCGAGCAAGTGTAACACATTCTCAAGCTAAAAGAGTAAACGATACGAAGGAACCAATCGTCGTCTTTCAGAATCGCCATTAGCTATGGCGGCATCGTCTTCAAGCGTTCCCAGATCTGGAGCCATCTCCAAAGGCTACAATTTCGCTTCCACTTGGGAACAGGTAATCAATCGCGAGATCCCGCCACTAGAGATCCATTGATGAGTCTGAATCTGAAACGATGCTTTGTTTATTGAGATTATCGGAGATTCACAGTGTGGCTTGACATGTTTGTATCTTCCTTATTGTTGTAATGTGGTTACTCTCCATTGCAGAGCGCTCCTTTGACAGAGGAGCAACAAGCAGCGATCGTTTTCTTATCTCACGCAGTCGCTGAGCGGCCGTTTCCTGCTAATCTTGTGAGTGTTGAGGTTATCTGTTTTGGTTTGTGGTGATGGAATGTCATCTCTTTGATCTCAGTGTTAGTTTTTTTGGTTTTAGGTGCATGAGCATGTTCATCGACCTGAGAATGGATTGTCTGTCTCGGTAGAGGATACACACTTGGGAGATTCTGGAGCAATTGAAGCTGTTTTGGTTAATACAAATCAGGTAGTCTCTTACGTGGAGAAAGACCATGCTTAGCTGATTTGATGATAAAGAAGTTGCATTTGTATATGTCGGCATAGTTCAGTACTAATGGTTCTTCATTTGGGATGTATGTCGTTTTTTATTACAGTTCTACAAGTGGTTTACTGATCTTGAATCAGCGATGAAGTCTGAGGTTAGTGATAGTCAGGTTAAAAGTCGGGAGACATTACTTGGTATATGTGTAATTGATTTGTTCGTTTTGTGACATAGACAGAGGAAAAGTATCGGCACTATGTCAATACTTTAACTGAGCGCATCCAGACGTGTGATGATATACTCCAACAGGCAGGTTTCCACCAAGTTTTGTACAATGCTGTGGCCTTACCTGACCAAGAAATAATAAGGCATCTGTTTCTGTATTTACCCAAGGTTTTCTCCTGCGCAGGTTGATGAAACGCTTGACCTATTTAATGAACTGCAGCTTCAGCATCAAACAGTAACAACAAAGACTAAAACTCTTCATGATGCATGCGACCGACTGGTATTGTCTTCACTCTTTCTTTTCTGACTGCGTGTTATTTTCTCCAACCTGCTAAAAATATCGAAAATAACAAACAAATCATGCTTAATTCATCTTGGAGGATCAAGATTTCCTTGAGATATGTGATTATTGTAGTTTGCTTGTCTGAGCTCTTTCTTCCACCTTTTCTAGTTAATGGAGAAGCAGAAATTGATGGAGTTTGCAGAAGCACTAAGGAGTAAGCTCAACTATTTTGATGAATTGGAGAATGTAAGATTTTAAATACTGGCCTACCAAGATAATTTTTGCATGTGTATAAGTGTGTAGCTGCCTGAGACTGTACAGTAGTTTTACTCAAAAACATAATATACTTAAAACTTGGCCTATGCATGGAACTTAAGTTCATAGTGTATGTTTCTCACTGAATGCTGGTTGTAAATTTAGGAAAAATATTCAACAAGGTGTTCAACTGCTCTAACTTTTGTTTTCCCTTTGTGCCTTGCAGATATCCTCCAACTTTTACTCTCCAAAAATGAATGTATCAAACTCTAACTTTCTCCCACTGCTGAAACGGCTCGATGAATGCATATCGTGAGTAAACTGCATACAATAATATGACCACGTGGCGGTTTTCTAAAAGAATGCCGCACTATAGTTTCGTCCTGCTCTCGTGGAAAGATTGTAATATGCTTCTTTTACCTTGGGTTCTGTAGGTACATCGAAAGTAATCCCCAATATGCGGAGTCAAGTGTCTATTTGCTCAAATTTCGTCAGCTCCAGGTACTACGAAAGAGCCCTCACTCTCACTGGCTCTCCTCCCTGTTTCTCTTTCACTGCGAGACGCTTGGGTTTACAGTTCTTGTGCATATATACATGTTTCCAGAATTTATAGGGGAGCTAATTATCTTGTAACATCTGTTATGAGAGAAGACTAACATTTATAATTATACAGTCACGCGCCTTGGGCATGATTCGAACTTACATCCTTGCAGTGCTCAAAACTGCTGCTTCCCAGGTAACTATTCCTTGTAAATGCATATAGTCTTGCACAGCTTACACAAATCATATATTTAGTTATGGTGACTGTGTATGTACATATATTGAATTCCTATATGCTTGTAATCTAGGAAAGTAGAATGAATTGTGTAGTTATGCCTAGTTTTCTTGAGACATGTTAAATTTGTTGTCAGGTTCAGGCAGCATTTCGCGGGACAGATGGAAACAAAGCATCTGTCTCGGAGGGTGTCGAGGCATCTGTTATATATGTTCGCTTTAAGGCTGCTGCAAGTGAGGTAAGACCTTTTGACTTTTTTCCATTTTAGTACAAAACTTCTAGGGTTAGAGCATGATTAATGCATGTCTCTTAACAAGGGGTTCTTATTTTCTTAAGAGACTGTTTCTTAATTTTAACTAAGAAAACTTAAAAACCGTCTCTTAAATAAGAGACATAAGAGACGTCTTTTATCCGGAAAAATGTAAAAAAAAAAAAATAATTAAAAAGAGGTCAAAAAAATTAAGAACCCCATCTTAAGAGACCCGGGTTAAAGATGGCCTTACAATATTATATAAAAGAAAGGAAAAGCATTATTCAGTTTCAATTTTATGAGTTTTAGTGTTGAGAGTACGGCATCATGTTTTTATTTTCTTATGACGTTGAACATTGAAAAAATATTTTGTTCAGCTTAAACCTGTATTGGAGGAAATCGAGAGTAGGTCAGCAAGAAAGGAATATGTTCAAATTCTTGCAGAATGCCACAGACTATACTGTGAACAACGACTTTCTCTTGTGAGTTTATTTTCTGGATATACACCATGATTTAGTTTCTATCTGCTGGTAACTATAATCGCCTGTTTATTTTTCATTTCACATTATCAGGTGAAAGGCATAGTTCACCAACGAGTATCTGATTTTTCCAAGAAAGAGGCACTGCCATCTTTGACAAGATCTGGTTGTGCATATCTGATGCAGGTATGTGACTGAAAATAAAGGGACGAATACATCTCTTAGTTGACGAGGGATACTAGGGGTTGTATCAGTTTAGTAGAAAAGGACGTTGCTATCATCATAGGGAATAGAAAGTCAGACGAGGGTCTTCGAGAGAGACAGCGCCTGGATTATCAGCTATAGCAACTGAAAATTTTAGAGATTGTTAATGGACTTGGTTTCGAGAAAATAAATTAATGCATCACATGACTTCTCAATTATGAATTTCAGGTTTGTCAAATGGAGTATCAACTGTTTACTCATTTCTTTCCAGCATCATCGGAAGAAGTTTCGAGTCTGGCACCTCTAGTGGATCCTTTGTAAGCTTTTTTTGTGCCGTGCTGTCCATGTTCACCATCTCTGTTTCTGTGCAATTTAATCCTAAAGTTATTTTGGTGCCTTTTATATTGTGATAAAAACAGCTGATACAGATTGAATTAGTTTGAGCCAGATTGATTCCGTTTGTTATATCTTATGCCATGCTTCCAACTGTCGTTATTGTAGTCGGTGGATCCACTACTGTATTCATCTTTCCTTGAGTCTGAATATGACTTCTTGAAAGTCTTAAGATATAGAAAATATGAGCAAGCATTGCATAGGTGATCCAGATTATTTTTCGTTTCTTAAATCTTAGGCGATGCTTACAATTTATCATAATTGCTTGATTCCTGAACAGGTCTACGTACTTGTATGACATTCTACGCCCAAAACTGATTCATGAGGCAAATATTGACCTTCTCTGTGAGCTTGTTCATATCCTTAAAGTTGAAGTCTTGGGAGAGCAGTCCGCTAGACAGAGTGAACCCCTGGCTGGACTGCAGCCTACACTACAAAGAATTTTAGCCGACGTTAACGAGAGATTGACTTTTCGTGCCAGAACGTATATTCGAGATGAGGTGCCGTGTTACCTTACAAGCAGATGTTTGGATCGTTTTCCTACAACTTCTTTACTGTCTCTCTCTCTTGCAATTATTTCCACAAGCATGGTTCTCATCTGCGTCTATGTAGAAATAGTGAAATTTATATGTTGTCCCCCGTAAGGCCCTCACCTACTACTGATAAGATGAAACTGTGTTAGAAATCTGATGCTGAACGACTCTTTAAGTGGAGAAATTTGCTAGTTCTGGCGGTGTTATCCTGTTTAGTTTGCTTTCCTTCAGTTCCTCTGTTTGAATCCCCTTCTTACTTTTGCAGATTGCAAATTATATTCCTTCTTATGAAGATCTGGATTACCCTGCAAAGCTGGAGGGGTCTCCTAATACAACATCTGATACAAATCTCGGGGTAAAATATAAAATTTCAGATTATTTATGTGGTTTGGTAATCTTTAGCTGTATAGTTATATTCTAATGTGCAGGATGGTGAAAACGCTGATGTGTTCAAGACTTGGTATCCACCTCTGGAGAAGACTCTCTCTTGTCTATCTAAATTATATCGTTGCTTGGAGCCTTCAGTCTTCACTGGGTTAGCACAGGCAAGACTGCTCGATCAGTAGCTATTTTGCTTCTCATTCTGTCAAAGAAGACACGCAAAGTTGTGTAACTGACCATATCTTTTGTTCTACAGGAAGCTGTAGAAGTTTGCTCACTGTCAATTCAAGTAAGCAAGCTAGAAAATCAAATTTTCATAACCTTGACTATTGATCCCTTTTCAGCTGTCCTTATTTCAAATGACATAATCAATTAATCGAAGATGTGCCACTTTCATGTAAAGAAGCTTTAGTAATTTTTGTTTGTTTTAGTTACGAGGTTCACATTATTTTTTCAAATATGCAACAGAAAGCCAGCAAGCTTGTCATTAAGCGATCAACTACAATGGATGGGCAGCTGTTCCTTATCAAGCATCTCCTTATCTTGAGGGAACAGGTTATGGCTGATCTATCTTTACTTTGATATATAGTCAATGGTTGTATTTTAACGATGCTTATATTTGTTTCCAGATTGCGCCTTTTGACATAGAATTTTCTGTCACCCACAAAGAGCTTGATTTCTCCCATTTACTGGTTAGTTTTTTCAACAATCAGGTTCACTTTGTATGATAGATCTAAACCTTACTTTATCTTCTTTGAGAGTGCTTATCTTTGGTGCAGATTTCATATCTTTTTCATCCCTCAGTTTCTTTTTGTGCTGATGACTTTTATAACTTACGCCAGTAATTAATATTGTTCATAAAATGTGGTTAGGAACACTTGAGGAGGATACTTAGAGGTCAGGCCTCACTTTTTGACTGGTCTAGGTCAACCTCCCTAGCAAGGACCCTGTCACCTCGAGTTTTGGAGAGCCAAATAGATGCCAAGAAGGTTTGTGATTTTCTCTTTCACCCACTATCAACTGCAGATTTGGTTCATGTTCACATGGGTTTGTCATTCAAATTTGTTGATTCATTTTAAACCATGAGCGTCTTTCTGCAAGACTGATTTACCAATATTGGTGAAAGATAAAAAATTTGATGTCGTAGTTTGGGTTATACTTCAGCCATGCTAGTGGGCCCAAGATGGTAAGTTTTTAGCAGACATGACTCTATGAAAATGAACCTTGGTTGTACTTCAAAATCAGTTTGGGATAAAGACCCAGAAACTTTACAGTAAGTAATGTTCATGTAACCAACCATTCTATTTAGAATTTCTATCTTGGAACACCATTCGTAGCTGCTTGTTGTATTCTTATTTCCATCTTGCACGTAAAAAAATCGACAACAGATGCAAATGGATCTCTATTACATGGCACCAAGTAAATTGTAGCCTAGAGCGAGTGTTTACTTTTGGACAGAACTGGTAGTTGGGGCATCTGTGTTCAGTTCAAGCTTTTGCAGATCATTATTTTTTGTTATATCTTGCTTACGGGGATGGCTCTTCAATGCTAGATCCTTGCATTCCTTTATATGAATGTGAATAAGTCATGACCTTTTAATTTTGCAGGAACTAGAAAAATGTCTTAAGACAACTTGTGAGGAGTTCATCATGTCAGTCACTAAACTAGTTGTGGATCCTATGCTTTCATTCGTAACCAAGGTGGGTTTCTTTTTTCCTTTGTCAACTTTTTCAAGTTTTCTAAAGATTCTAGAAGTCCTACATAAAAGTTGAGTCAGTAGCCTTGCACTGTTTCATTTTCAAGAAAATTTAAAATCTCCTGTCTATCTAACGCAATGCACCGATCATGAGAGGAGGGGATCTATCATCTAAAGGGGCCTCTCTCGTAATGGAATGGCTTAATAGTTGTTGCTGTGTTTATACATTGTGTGTAATGCAGGTGACAGCCATAAAAGTTTCTCTATCCACTGCAACTCAGAATCAAAAAGTTGAGTCTGTCATGGCTAAGCCGCTAAAGGAACAAGCTTTCGCTACTCCAGACAAGGTGGCTGAACTTGTTCAGAAGGTATGTCAGCTATATCTTGTTCCCTATTAAGCTCTCCAGGACGCAACTTCCTTTACTGAGCCAGGGATATTAAAAAATATGTTCATCAGTAGATTCTAGTACTAACAAAGTACAGATGCTAATGATCCCTTAGACTTGCATTTGTGGTTCTTTAGTACAAGAATTAATTATAGTAAGCACAGGGAAATGATGATTTTGTATCACCCTTTTTTTTCCTTTTACCAGGTATATGCGGCGATACAACAAGAGTTGCTTCCGATTTTAGCAAAAATGAAACTCTACCTGCAGAATCCATCAACAAGGACCATACTCTTCAAGCCGATCAAGTAAGTCCATATATCGACCATGTAAACTATCTTTGTCTTGTTTCATATGTGTGCTTGGTCTAGTTTAAATACTAAGAAATTATGTGTGATATATAATTAAAGGACAAATATAGTGGAAGCTCATACACAAGTGGAGTCTTTGTTGAAAGCCGAGTACTCAGCAGAAGAACAAGCCAACATCAATATGATATCCATTCAGGATCTGCAAACCCAACTCGACAATTTGCTTTAAGGTCATCGCCTCAATCAATTAAACGGTTTTGATTTCATTATATGAAGAGTACTTTTGCCTCTTTTTGACTACTTTTAGCTACTTTACAAGATTTCACTTTAGATATATATATAAATATTATTTTGTATTCAAGAACCATGCATCTGTGCTAAGGTCAGAGATGTAGATCTTATGCTTCTATATAAGCTAGTTGTCAAGTTTTTGTGGGGGTTTGAAACCCTTAACATGAATTATCATTATCACCAAAAAACCTTATTTCACCACAGTTGCAAGAAATTGTCATCTCAGGTGCTAAAGAGAAGTACAATTCAAAAAATGAAATGATGTTCTTCCATGGATAGTCTACGCTCAGACTTTAGGAGACCACTTTTTTTTCTAAAAAAGGATTAGAATATTTCAAACTAATTTACACTAGTTTGTAAATGTAAATTAGCATTTAAGCAAGTTTGATTTAAATCGCTAAATGGTTCCGACACAAAAAAGTTATAAACTGATTTGGTTTGTATTCGCTTGAAGCAAATATATTCAAATTTAGATATGTTTTTATTCAGCTGTCTAGTTTAACTTCTAGTTGTCTAGTATCTAATTGCTATGAAAATAAATAGGAGTATATTTTTCAACAAGTGAACAAAGAATTTTTTTTTGCAATTATGAATTCATTAAATAGAATATTGGAGAAAGAAAGAAAGAACCCTAATAAGGTTATTTAAAATTAAGGAATCTATAATGGAATCGAGTGAATGTCCGAAATCATTACATCCATTGAAACCTAAACGTAGCTTCGTCTTCGTTTGATCTGTAAGCGCATTTTCTCCCTCTCGCGTCTCATCTCTCCTTGGATCCACTCTCCCCCTTATACGCCTCTTTTAGTTTTGTCTTTCTTCTCCTTTGGATCGCGCGTTGTAGAATGATTCATCAAGGTCTTTGCGCTTATTAGAACTCGCATCTGCTGCGTCATTGCAAATGAGCAAACGTGAGTCCCACAGAAAATCTTCCTCTTTAGCTTGCTTCTTAATAATGTAACTTGACATATCTGTTTTTTTTTTGGCTGATTCTTGATTTGTTTTTCGTAGAGGGTTTGTGTATCATCAGAAAACACCTGAACGGATAAAAAAGTTTTCATCTTTGGTTACAGGGTAGGTGGAAGTTTCGTGCTAGTGCTTCTTCTCCTGTACCCTTTGTAAAAAGGTCAACAATGACGGACCAAAGCTCTGTCGATGGGATCCTAGAGTTTCTTAAGAGAAATCGTTTCTCTAAAGCAGAGGAAGCTCTGCGTAATGAGCTCAATAACAACCCTTCTGACTTAAATAAGTTTCTTCAGAATCTTAACATGGAGAACAAAGATTCAAAACCAAAGGCTGCTGGTAATGAACTTGGGAGGACGGGTTGTCCAGATACTCAAGTCTCCAATGAGCTGATTGTGAAAGAGATTGACTGTGGGACTGGCACGAATGGGTCTGTAATCAAATGGGAGAATGGTGAGAAACCTAGCAAGAAGGTTATATCAAGGGAGATGAGCTTCACATTCTCTGAAAATTCAGGTGATGCTGCTGCTCCTGATGCTCGTTCCTGTAAATTTACTACTTCAGGTAAGGGTACCTTAGACCCTTATGGAAGCACTGATGATATTAGTGGTAGCAGTTTGGCGGATTCATATGCATTGGAACAGTCGAGGCATGGGAGTCTGGCTGATATCGATAAGAAAATAGTGGAAACCGGTGAAGATATCGTTTTCTTTGGCAATAAGACTACTTCATGGTCTGGAAATGCTACTAGTAAAGGGAACTCCGGATCCAAAGTAAATGAGATTGATAGGCTAATTGAAAATTTTGGAATACATGAAAATTATATGGGAAGCACTCGCTTAAAAACTGAAGATGTCGCAGATACAACCTCAGAGAACTTGAAAGAGTGTTCTGTGAAGACTCATTTTCAATCTTCGAGAGGTGATGCCTCAACCAGTTACAATCAGGTTACCAGCTCGGACAAAAGAGACGGAAAGAAAAAGGCAGACATTAATGATGTGAGGGCGGCAATCAAGGAGCAGGAGAGTGAGGTGGCAAGAGCTTTATTCTTTGGTAAAACTCAATCTACTTTTGATGACAAGAATGTCAGCAGCTTAGGTACTCCACTTATCTATGATACCCGGAAGGAAGATTTTCCTAGGCTGCCTCCTGTTAAGCTTAAGTCTGAAGACAACCCTCTGAGTTTCTTTTGTGAAGAAAAATTTGAGCGTGATGGTTCAGGGTCAAGACCAATCAATGATGGAGAGGCCCTTCTCATAGGTTCATACCTTGATGTTCCCATTGGACAAGAAATCAGCTCATCAGGTTAGATTACATGGCAACATACAGCTACAAATTTTTCATTCTGACTACTACAAATGTCTGCTCTCACTGTGTCTGTTTCTTATAACTAGACTATCTTCTTTGTTTTGAGTTTATAATACCATGTTGCTTCATTTTCTACTTTCTTTAGTTTGACTTTAACCATATCAATTTTAGTTGAGGTGTGAAAGTAATTTTTAGTCTCCCAATCATGTCATATAGGTGGGAAAAAGTCTGCTGGGGGAAACTGGCTTTCAGTAAGTCAGGGAATAGCAGAGGATGTAGATGAATCAGATCTTGTTTCTGGATTTGCTACCATCGGTGATGGTTTGAGTGAATCTGTTAATTACCGTAATGAAAACTGGGACTCTGACGAGTATGAGGATGATGACGACATTGGTTATGTCAGACAACCTATTGAGGATGAAACCTGGTTTCTTTCCCATGAAATCGATTATCCAAGTGATCATGAGAAAGGAACGACCCGAGGAAGTCCTGACCACCATGGAAGAGATGCAACCAAAGACGAGGATGAACTGTCTTACGCAGAGGAGGCTTCTTATATATCGGGTGAACAGTATCCTCTAGCAAAAGTTGTTGAACCTATATCTTCAGAAAATGACCGAAGACTTACTGTCTCAGAAATCTATCCAGCTAGCAAGAAAGATGATTTGATATCCCAGTATATTGGGGAACTGGTGGATGAGGAAGTGCTCGATTCGATGCGCGATGAGCATGTTTGGCAGGGCTTTGAAGCTCAGACAAATGGACTTCTCATGTTGGGTGGTAAGAGAGGCCTAAATGCTCATCGTAAATCTCATCTTGATGATGTTTGCCTGGAAGATGATCAGCATGATTCAGTCAGGTCAATTGGTGTGGGTATTAATAGTGATGCAGCTGATTTTGGCAGTGAAGTACGTGAAAGTTTGGCTGGAGGGAGCAGTGAGGGAGATTTTGAGTACCCCCGTGATCATGATTCTGTAGCATCCAGGTTTAAACAGCTTTACTCTGAGTCAGATAAGAAACATATTGATGTACCAAACAAGAATAAACAGAAAGCAAGTAAGAATGATGGTTCAGATTACATTGTAGATAAGGACTCAGGCGAAAGTTTCCATGTGAAGACTCAAACTGATGGAGGTTTTTCGTTTAGCTCGTCACAAAAAGATGGGAAGTTGATGCACGCAGAATCTAGTAAATCATTATGGTCAGGCAATAAAAAAACGGTTGTCAGAGATAAGGACACCGAACGTTTGAGTGCTTCAACAGCTACTGATGATATGGTTGCTACTTGGAGACGGAAAAGTAGTGATACGTCAAGTTCTCGAAGTTCTTCGGTGAAAGAGAATAATGCAACGTCCCTAAAATCTAGAAACTCATCTCCCTCATCTCTGTCAAATTATGCTTGCGAAGGAAGAAAGCATACCGATAAAGAAGATGATAGATATGATGGTAGTGAAAGTGAAGATGACAATGCGACAGCACTTGATGACGAAGAGGCAGTGGCTGTACAAGAACAAGTTAGACAAATTAAGGCCCAAGAGGAGGAGTTTGAAACTTTTAACCTCAAGATCGTGCATAGAAAAAACAGGTAAGCTTTCTCCCTAGCTTTTATGTTTTGAACTATCACAGTAAGTTACTTTCTTTCTTGTTCAAAGTTTCACTTTATTTCGTGTTTAGCAGATCCGTGTTTCTGAGTCTCTGGTTGTGTCCTTCAACCAAAAAACTTATGCTAATTAGAAATGTGGATATTAAATGAATAACTACATTGCTTCTATGTTGTATTGGTCATGGTGTATTGTGTCCAATGTTGAAAATATGTGAATACTTGTCTCACTGTGATTACCTCCAATAAGTATTTGCTTCTGACACAGTTTCATATATAGCTGGGTGCTGCTTTCTTATTCTTTTGCTTATATATTTATCAGAACTGGTTTTGAAGAGGAAAAGAACTTTAACGTGGTTTTAAACTCGGTCATTGCTGGGCGTTACCATGTCACTGAGTACCTTGGATCAGCAGCCTTCAGTAAAGCCATACAAGCGCATGACTTACAGACAGGAATGGACGTCTGTATAAAAATTATAAAGAACAACAAAGACTTCTTTGACCAGAGTCTTGACGAGATAAAACTTTTGAAGTATGTCAATAAGCATGATCCTGCTGACAAATACCATCTTCTCCGGTTGTATGATTACTTTTATTACCGGGTAAGTGATCACACATTTGTTGGACAGTTTTATTCTGCTAGAGCATATGAAAATTGACTAGTTGTGTAACTTTGGGGATGGTTCGTAAATAATGATTTCCTTGGATGTATTTTTTTTTGCAGGAGCATTTGCTAATTGTATGTGAACTTCTTAAGGCTAATCTATACGAATTCCACAAATTTAACAGAGAATCAGGTGGTGAAGTTTATTTCACAATGCCAAGGTTGCAGGTTAGTCCACCGCTTCATCATTACCATTTTAGCGTATTTACATATCTAGATTTCATTTGGACCGTTTTTGTACAGTCAATCACTATCCAATGCCTTGAAGCACTTCAGTTTCTACATGGTCTTGGACTTATACACTGTGATTTGAAGCCTGAGAACATATTGGTGAAAAGCTACAGCAGATGTGAAATTAAAGTCATTGACCTTGGAAGTAGCTGTTTCGAGACAGACCACCTATGCTCCTATGTCCAGTCAAGGTCATATAGAGCACCAGAAGTCATTTTGGGACTTCCTTATGATAAAAAGATAGACGTGTGGTCTCTTGGGTGCATTTTGGCTGAACTATGTACAGGGAATGTAAGTTTTCTGCAATTTTCCATTAATCCATAGTATTTGGAAGGGAAACCACATTTTCACATCTATAATCAGAGCATAGTAATAGTGCGACTGCTAATGCATCAATTATGTCATTTTTACAGGTTCTTTTCCAGAATGATTCTCCAGCCAGTTTGCTTGCAAGGGTTATAGGAATCATAGGATCTATAGATCATGAAATGCTTAGGAAAGGACGTGATTCCCACAAATACTTTACAAAAAAACGAATGCTATACGAGCGGAACCAGGTGAGTGGCTCCAGAGACCTTAAATGAATATTTTCCTTGAAGCCCAAATACTCTTGGAGCTGTGAATGATGAATGGAAGAAGGATATATGCTCCCTGCTAATAAGAACAATCTTTTCTAATTTTGGCAGGAAAGCAGCAGATTAGAGTACCTGATACCTAAAAGAACATCATTGAGACATAGGCTTCCAATGGGAGACCAAGGATTTACAGACTTTGTGGCTCATCTTCTTGAGATAAACCCAAAGAAGCGTCCTTCTGCATCAGAGGCTCTCAAGCACCCTTGGCTTTCATACCCGTACGAGCCAATCTCTGCTTGACTTACTTTGGCTATCATAGAAAAGCAGCAAAAACCGCTGACTAGTTGGAACCCTTGACATTATTGTCTGTGCAAAGTTGCGTTTGGTGTTTGACCCTTTTAATGTAGGTTTTCCTCCTTTGTGACTGTCATCATCAGCCAAAGAGGTTAATATGTGAGTGCAAAGGTGAGATGAAAATGAAGAATTTTTTTTTTTTTGTTTGGTGAAATTTGATTTAGATCATGTAACACTTGTGATTATTGTTACTCTTAGAAACAAACTCTAGTAAAACTTTTTTTTTCGTATCAACTGCTGATCCTTATTCTTTGCAAGCTTCTTTTTTCTATTAAGTGTAGCATCTAGTGAACATTACTGACTGATTTGGTTATTCACATGCTCGAGACTTACTAGGGTTACAATCTTACGAGCAATTTAAACTTTGTTGTTCAATAAGTTTAAAGTGACTGTTCAACAGTATTTTCTATGTCGGTAACAATGTTTAAAAGAGTGTGGTCCACTGAAAAAGTTAACGCTGTGTTTGGAGCCATGGAGTACATGTTTTTGTTTCCTTGTTGCTAACGTGCGGATAAGAGGCGTGAGGGGTCACTCTTTATGACACGTGTTTGGTCCACTGGCTCCTTAAAAGCAACGGCTTTGTTTCTTTCACGACGATAATCCGCCGCGTTTCTCAAACATCACGTGGCTTCTTGTCGGAATTTTATTGCTATTATAGCAAACATTTCATTTTAGTTTTCTTATGCAAAGGTGGTTCAAAAAAAAAGTTTTCTTATGCAAAGAAATCGTCAGTAAAATATAGCCGCGACTAATAACACGTGATAAGTTGAACTATTACTAGATTATTATCAGTTTGATTTTCTTTTTTTTTTTTAAACTTTGGATACTTGGTGTAGATTTTCTTACTAGCGAACATAGTAAACTTCTTTTCTTTTTTTTTTTTCTTACTCATCATGTCTTAAAAACTTGGGTTATCTTTTAGTGTCGACTGTTGAGTTAGCATGCCTAAATCCGGATTTGATTGTGGCAGTTTTGGTTTTTGTGTTGTTATTTTAAATACATGTGGTGGTTAATTCACTCGTGGCCCTAGTTGAGAACGAGACTTGCCTTTTTTAGACAATCTGATTAAAATTCATTCATATCACAAAACCGCCCATTATATGGCAAAACGTCCAAAACAAGACGTGACGTTGGAGGCATGCTTAATATAGTTGAGGACAATATCCAATTTATTTACATTCAATAAAAATGGAAGATACATATAAAATTAGCATGATCTCTTGTAGTGGTAAATTTTTATGAACGAGATAGTTGGGGACGATCTCCAATTTATTTACATTCGGGTTTGCGTTCCAATCGGTTCAAGTTATTCAGGTTAAAATATTTTTATTTAAGATCCGTATAAGAATTGAATACTTTAAAATTGGAATAATATTTTTTATAACCAAAACGAATGAAAAATCGACAAAAAGTCAATAATTTAAAATAATTAAAAATTGAGTAATTCAGTTTTTGAATAATATTTATTTATAAATTATAATTTTGATATACATATTTATTTTAAATTAAAAATTATTAATATTTTTTATATTTCAAATATTCGAGTATCGTCTTATAGATTCAGTTTTGTTTTTTTCAGATTTAAAAATAGAAATTATTCAGGTTTAGGTTTTTGTAAATTTTGATCTGATTTTTTTTTTTTTTTTGCGAACAATCTGTCCATGATTAAGAATATTACATAAAAAGGAACTTTTGTGTGTTTGTTTAATTAAAAATAATATATTAGGCCTTTCACGTGTCGTTTCTGGAAGCTCCTATGTCTCTTCTCGTACATCCCGAAGCTACGAGGACTTTTTACCCAAGTAAACAAAATTCACCAAAATGGTAATAAAAGATTTTAAAATAAAAGAAATGGCCATTCGAATTTATTTTCTTTATAAAAGGAAAGGTTATTCTCTCGAATCCTTTCACAATCTATCCTTTCTTTATTATTTTTCTTCCTCAACAGCTTATTATCTAAGCTCTCTCTTTTTTTTTTACATCTCTCTTTCTGTTCATAATAAACAGAGGAATTAAGCCCTAAATTTGGATTTCTCATTTCTCTAAATTTGGAAATAAGAAAATAAAAACCGTTTTTCTTTGTGTCTCCTAGGAAAATTCTCAGCTCCCAACAACAAAGTATCATCGTCATATGTTAACGTTAATGAGGGTGGAAACAATGTTTATGGGATCAGATAATTCATCAGGTTTGATGCTAACGTCAGGAGCAAGCGGTCGCGTCATGGCTCTCTTCACCATGAGAGAGCTAAAGCGTCTCGTTGCCATCATCCACTCGCTCATCCTCTTCATCCTCCTCCCGTTTCGCGTTCTTCTTTGGCGGATAACGACGGGAGCGTTGGTCATTAGAGACGAGAAACATGAGAGGAAGGTGACGCCGCAGCAGATGTTGGTCAAGAAAAGGAACGTTGGCGTTGGCGTTAGCGTTAGCGTTTCACCTCCGTTGGTTCCAGCTGCGGTGGTTGATGAGGAGGTTGCGGTTAGGAGGGAGCTTGCGATGAGAAGAGTTTTGGAGGATGATGGAAGCTACGTCAGAGATTATTCGCTTTTCACGACCAAGAGAGGTGACACGTTGTTTACTCAGTCATGGTCTCCTCTTTCCCTATACCACAGGTTTATTATTTTTCTTCTTTTCTTTGGTTTTTAAAAAAGAAAAAAACAAATAATCCTCCTTCGTTGTTTAATTACTGTTAATTAAAACAATCTTTCTTGGTTAGCTCATCAACCTCTTTTGTTTTTCGTTTGTCGAGATGTTGGCCATTACGTTTTTAGTTTATAGATTTTCGAAATACATATATATGTATATATATATATTCATATTAATATTTGATTTTGGGGTATAATTTTACGTGGAATTCAACCCAAAATTGTTTGCATAAATATTTTAGATTAGATTTACAGTGAAGTTAAAAATATACACAGTTAAATACTAATATAAATATATGTATACATATATATATATATTTTAAAAATCCCAGAACTATAAACTTTAATTGGAAAGTGATCTTAGCTAGTCTATTATGTGGTAGTCAATCTTAGTACTAATATCACTGTATATTGTAGCCTTTGCACGGGGTATACATTTTGTAAACAAAGAATAAAATCAGTTTTTTTTTTTTTTTGAAAAATGGTTCTCTTAACCTCTCATGCCTCTATTTTGTTCTTGTATAAGTCAGTAAACTGGTATATTTTCCTGTCTGGTTTCTTATCTTTCTCGATTTGTCTTTTTTTTTCTTTTTTTGTTGTTGCAGGGGAGTTGTTGTTCTGTTACATGGATTGAATGAGCATAGGTTTGAACATATTCCTTTTATCTAAGCATTTGAATATTAGTAAAGAAGCTTTAACATTAGCTTCCCTTGACAGTGGAAGGTATAGTGATTTTGCAAAGCAGCTAAATGCTAATGGGTTCAAGGTCTATGGAATCGATTGGATCGGTAATCTTACACTTCTCTTTCACCACTTGTTAGCTTTTTTTATATCCACCCTATATCTAAAGGAGCTTCTGTAGACTGTTATCATTTCTCAAAGTATAAATGCGGATCTTGATGATGATATCTAAGGGTTTGGGTTAAAGTTTACATTTGGTGGGTATTTGAAACATGCTCTCTAGGATAAGCTATTTCATAGGTTAGACATACAAAGTCTTCAACCATGCCTCTATCTGTGTTTGGATGTCGCAGGGAAGATAGTGATTTTGTGTTTGAGGTGGTGCTTTAGTACGTGTTGAAAGGTGACACATGAACCTCATCTTTAGTTTTACACTGCCAACAACTTAGCCACTATGATTTAACAGTTTTGGAGTTATTTTAACCATCTATCTCAGTGTTAACTTTCAAACAGTGAGTAGCAAATGTTTCTGTCTGATCTTAACAGGTCATGGTGGAAGCGATGGACTTCATGCTTATGTTCCTTCCCTTGATTACGCTGTTGATGATTTGGTACCTATCTTTCTTGCTCTATACTTAAAGATTCCATGTTGCTGAAACAAACTCTCACAATCATCACCTTTGCAGAAATCATTTCTTGACAAGGTTTTCACAGAGAATCCGGACCTCCCATGTTTCTGCATTGGACACTCAACAGGAGGAGCCATCATCCTCAAGGTTAACCTCTTTAGACCCCCCATCATCATCATCCAAGTACTACATTATCTCAAAACGTTATGTGTTAAAACAATCAAGTACTGCAGGCTATGCTGGATCCAAAGATAGAGTCTCGAGTTTCAGGCATTGTATTGACTTCACCAGCTGTTGGAGTCCAACCATCGCATCCTATCTTCACAGTGAGTCATATATTAGTTTTCAAATAGTCCTCCTTACCAATCTGATCAGTTCTTTTTTTTTTGCAAACAGGTTCTTGCTCCTATCGTTGCGTTCTTGTTGCCAAGATACCAACTCAGTGCAGCAAACAAGGAAGGCGTGCAGGTTTCTCGTGATCCACAAGCTCTTATCACCAAGTACTCTGACCCGTTAGTCTTCACCGGATCCATCCGGGTCAGAACCGGCTACGAGATCCTTAGAATCTGTTCTCATTTGCAGCAAAACTTAAACAAAGTGAAAGTTCCTTTTCTTGTGATGCACGGTACAGCAGATTCCGTGACTGATCCTAATGCCTCCAAAAGGCTCTATGACGAAGCTTCTTCCTCAGACAAATCAATCAAGCTCTTTGATGGGTTGTTGCACGATCTCCTCTTTGAGCCTGAACGAGAAGTTATCGCTGGTGTCATATTAGATTGGTTAAACCAAAGGGTTTAATCTTCTTCCATACTACTACGTACCATCACGTCTAATCAAGAATCTCTTGGTTCAGACAAAAGGAGTTATATATTTTTTCGTGGAAATTTCTGAGTAAATGGACTGAGAATCATGAGGAAGAAAGACTTAAAAGGAGTTCTTGATTGATCTAACAACTTCTTAAGATAGCGAAAAGGACAAGAAGACTCAAGAAACTGAACTCTCTCTTGCTATTCATTGGTCTCTCAGAACATTTTGACCCACTGTGTATTGTCATAAACAGTAATAATTTTGTAACCTCGAGGATTATAAACATGTTATACTGTCACTCTAGTCTTAATTTATATGGAATCAATATGAGACTTGCCGATTTGGATTGTTCACGTTTGTAAATATTTTTTCTTACTTTTGTTGTGTGACCTAAGCATTATATATGTTTGTTTAAGAAAACAAATTCTAGATACTATATCAGTCCAAATCAGGTAGAAACCTACTCAAGGAGCTTACGTTTATTTTGTGGACATAAAATTATATTTTACTTTATTAGAATATTCAAAGAGAGGTTTTTATTTTGTGGTCATGTGTACATAAAATTATGTTTTAGACCTTATTTGAAAACCTAGAGAGAGGGGCTCCTCCACCTCCTCTTAAAAATTGGCTCATCCATCTCTCCTTAAAAAAGTCTAAATCTGAGATACTTCTAGGTTTGTAAAAAAAAAGGTTTCAGTTGAGGATGAAAACGCTATTATGGAGACAATTGTTTCTCTTTCTCTACTTATGGCTAATTACAATTGTGGCTTGCCAAGGCTTGTTGATGATGCTGTTTACGTTTAGCCAGTTTATGAGGACTGATCAAGCTCTCCAAAGATGCATTGCCTCTGTTCAAGCCGTGTAATACGAGTAGAGAAGACCATATTTGTAGATTAACGTACAATATATAAGGGACTTTTCATGATTAGAATCTCAAATAAACTCAAATGCAATTTAGAATTGATCAGCAAATAGAAACATCAAATCTCTCATATATGATTGATTTAACAAGATGAATACACGAAGATCACTCTAGTTGACATTATTATTTTTACACAACCAAACTAAGAAGCAATTTACCAACCAAGCTATAGATCCATGGTCTCTCACCTAAACTCCCACGTCGGATCAAACGCTTCCCATGACATACTCTTGAGATCTTCCACCGAAACACCCAACTCGTCAAGTGACACATGTCGATATCCTTTGTTGTTACTACAAGAACTCTCACATATCATCTCGTCCTCACGCAAATCATCATGAAGACTTAATGATAGAGATCTCTCGTTACCCTTATTTGTATCCTTGATGAGATCATTAAGAGAACAAAAGGTAAAGCAGGTATCCTCACGAGGCATGTTGTATTTGGTCTTGTAGCTGCCTAACAATGGATCTTGACTTGTTTTGTTATTACCACTAGTGTGACTCTCGTCATCAACGCACAAATCATCAAAGAACTTACCACGTTGAATTAATGATAATGATCTCTCATACTTCTTCGCCTTGCTCTCGTGATCAAGATTAGTACTAGAAGATGAACTCACCAGTGAAGCAGCATCCTTTGACCTTGGTAACTCCTTGGCCACGCTATTTAAATCGTTGAGGACACCAGGCACCTCCCACCAAGGCAGAGATCTCGGCTTCTTCTTTTTATTCATCTCTAGGGTTTCTTCATTCTCGTCATCGTAGTCGATGAACATGGCTGCATCGGTACAAGATGATGACCTCAAGGATTTGTGGTCCATCATCTGATCACTCGAACGTTTCTTGGTGAGTGAGTACGCTTGTTGCTTCAACGCCATGTTTTGTTTCGCAGCAATTATATGACTGAACATGACTTTTAGAGAGCTCTTTAATATGGTTTTTGGTGGTTGAAAGCGTATGAGATCTTCAGTTTATATAAAGAGAGGAGGAGCTTGGGTGTGATCCTAGTCTTGGATGGAAATTAATAGTTTTATCACATAAGGTAACTTCATTATTTATTTATTTTGTTGGTCAAACTTTAATAGACTTTCATAAAAAAGATTATGACTAAAACTATCCTAAATTATTAAACTGACATAATTATGTTTATTTTTGGGATTGTGAAGCAGAAAAAACTTTAATTTAATTAATTACTCTAGTAAGTTGTTTTCTAAATCATAATAACACTAAATCCTGAAATAATTAATTTAAGACTAAAATCAGTAATAGTCTTTTGTAATGTGTATCATGACTATGGTTTATGATTAATATTAATTAAACTTCAAATAAAGGAAGATGGTTGACCAAAGAAGGTTACCTTAATTTTATATGGTAAGATCTTTTCTAAAATTATGTTACACCGGACTGCTAACTCGGTAGGAGGTAACAATCAATCCTTTGTATATCCATGAAAAAACATTGAAAGAATACAATTATTACAGTATGAAGTACAACATCAAAACAGCTACCTCGAGCGGAAGGTTTGGTTTGAGCCCTTTGGATATCAGGTATATGTATTTTTGAGATTTATATTGAGTCAGGTATATTTTTGTAAAACTAAGTATATTTATCAAAATTATCTCAATGAATTTTCATGATTAAAATTGTAATTAACTAACTAACATTGATCTCGAAATAAGAAGGAAAAGAAGCAATAGTCGTGGGAACTGATGAGAAGAGAGCGTGTCTTTGATGTAATTCTTGATGCTGATAGAAACCACATTGTCGTTCTTCTTCTCACGAGGATCATTAGAAGCATACAGCATCCTTGTCGTCCTTAGGTTATGTTTACCCCTTGAACACGCTACTTACGTCATTGTCATCTTCCTCTTGTTTGATCAGTAAACATGAGTCTCTTGTTTGATCACTGTCGCCATGTTTCGTTTGAAACAAAATCAATTGAGACACTATGAAGCTACTAGGGGCTCTTAACCTGGGGTTGATGGTTTATGGGTATGGGCCTTTAGGGTGATCCGTCCCAAGAAAACTGAAGTATTTCCTCATATAGTAAACTATTTCAGATAACTAAAAGACATAGGGAACTTCTTTGTTATAAGGTTTAGTTGTTGATCATTGTCTAAGGTCTACTTGTGTTCCTCGTGAATAGATAAATTACTATACATGTAAAATAATAATCACCACGACTTTCTATAACCTAGATTCAATCTAAACATTAGTTACTCTAGTTACCTGTGTTTTCTGATTCATAATCAGTATGTCATAAAAGAAAATAGTAACACTAAATCTTTATCTTAAAAGGGATAATGGCTAATTTTTATTTAGAGTTTCATTTAGTTGTATCATAACCTATGGTTTAAATTAACTATTGTTAAATCTAAATAAAGGAAACTGATAACATCTGTTTTGAATGATATAGATGCAACTTTTTACCCGACTTGGTTACTTTAGACTAATTCCCTAGCTTAGTGAAAACATGGTAGGAATAATTCAATGAGTGCAGTTGTATAATCTAAAACTAGATTGAAATTTTTGTACATAATCAAGCAGCTACCACGTGCGAAAGATTTGAGGTTTAGTATCAGCTGTGTTGAAAATTCATATGGGTTTAGCTCTTTCAATATCTGACATTGGTTTAACTTCATCCACGAATGTAAACCCTTCCATCAAAAAACTGGACACGAACCAAAGTAGAGTTTGAAAAGATGAGAGTTTTTTTTTCTTTTAACATTGATGGGAGATATGATTTGCAATTAACCCTTTCTTTGTTGTTAATCGATTTGAAAAATGAAGACAAGTGTACGTGTGATGTTCAGCTGAGTTACCTTTCTGTGATCAAATCACAGGTTGGTTTCAATGTATCCACAATGAAGAGAGCTTAGAACTATCAATTGGGCTGGACCAAGCCCATTTGGGTGTGTCCGGTTGGACAATTGTTTTTATAAACCAAAAACAACTACACCCATAAACAACCCATGCCCAAATTCACCCAAATCCAATTGGGCTGGACCACACCCATGAACACCCAACCAATGACTAAGAGAGCTACATCTAATGGCATAATACTCAAACAAAACAGTAAAGAACAGATGTTTTACAAATTCCACAACCCAAGTAGAGTCCATTTAAAAAATATTGATGATCCAATTTATTTATATACACAGTTACATACCACATGAAGCCAAACATTCAAACAATTAGAATGAATCTTTCTATCTACACACCTATCTAACAAATGAATAAATCAAATAAAAAAGACTTTAAAACATGATCTGCTCTTCCCCATGAAAGCTTTAGAACAATCAAAAAGTCTTTTGCTTTATACATCAAACCATCCAAGATCAATCATAGACATTTCCGGTCAATGAACACTTCCAAAGCTTCCCTCATCCACCAATTCTGACACAAGTCAATCGCTTCAGACAAACAAACCCACTTCCTCTGTCTGAATCCTGACTCAGGCCACTGCTCAAACTGCTCGCTAACAAGCATAGGAAACATGAACCCGTCGTGAACCATGTTATGTCTTTTGCTCTTGTATTGCCACTTCCCAAGCGCTTCTTCGAGATGTCCCGTTACACCAGCTTCTTCCATCGTCTCTCTCAAAGCTGCTTCTTCAATTGATTCATCAATCTCCCAACCACCTTTTGGTAATAACATTCCTTTCCCTTTCTTCTGTGCACTTATTAACAAAACTTCAATCTCTCCACCATTGTTCTTGTATCTATACGGTATACATCTGCATTAACCAAACCAAGATTCAGATTCCAAAGAACCGTAAAACCCTAGAAATTAGAAAAAAGTAAAATTAGGGTTTTGTTTAATTATACGTACCCTACGACCTGACGATACCCAGTTGTATCGTAGCGTTGTAAATCTCGTCCGGTTCGAGAGACCAAAGAGACGACCTTTTCAATCGGAGAATAGTTTGAGATGAACAGAGAAACATAGAGATCTGTCATCTTTGTTTTTGTCTTCTTCTCTTGAGAATGAAGAAGATTTGATTTGATTTGATGATGAAGTCTAAGAGAGAGAGGAGATTGGATCGAAGAGGAAGAAGATGAAACGATGTTATTTATAAGGGAAATCTCACGCGCTTTATTACACTTTTTTTGGGTCCTGTCTTTGACTTCGGTTAAGGAACCGGTTATTGAATTGACTTTTTCGGTTAATCAAATCTTTAGAAGAAGTTACAACTTCTGTCTTGTCTTGATTTGTGTTGTGTTGTGTTCTGTCTTTTTTTTTATTTATTTTGAGATTAGTTACACGTGACAACTCTTCCAACAATATTCAGATTAGAACGAGGTTCTTCTTAACATCATTCTCACTTTCATCATCTTCTAGATCGTTTTTGTTACATAGAATTAGTAAAAGAAGATCGTTTTGTTACATAGAATTAAAATCAAACTTTGGTGTCATGAGTCCAACTCCCCCACGTACGCGGAAAAGAAGAAGGTGAGTGGAGGAAGCAAGCTAGTGGGTTACACAACATGAACACGTGATACGGACACGGTATTTACGGATATAATTTTGTACAAAAAACTATAATTTGCTGCAAGATAGCAATATATACGATGGTTTTTTTTTTAAAAAAATTGTCACAAAAATAATTATAAATAAAAAATAATTAAAATAATCTTTATTAAAAAATGTTAATAGGTATTACATTTTTAGGATTAACTAATCTAAGATTATGTAATAAGTTTAAATTTTTTTTAAAAAATATTAAATTTTTAAATAAAAAAAATTATTCGATTATTTTAAAATGATTTAGTGATAAAAACTTTTAAAAAATATTTAAGAAAATTGCTCACAATATTTTATATGAAATAATTAGGATGCGATGAAAGATTTACCAACCAAGAAAATATTACCAATTATTTATCTTTTTTAAAAAAAAATATTCACATAAGTTTACTTTTTAATGGCATAAACATACACTATTTTTGCTTGACTGGTTTAAATTGAACAATATCACTAGTGTGGATCAAATTTCTTTTTAATTTTAGTACGTTGGATATATTTAGAATCAAATAAGACGTATTTCTTTCCTGATTTTTCAATACTTCCATTGCTACTTATTCAACAGTTAGAAAATTTATATTAACATAACATCTCAGCTGCATATCACGCACCACAATTTTAAACATGAATATAGCTTATGAGGCGACAATGTCATTACTACAACTCGTACCCCAAAAACAACTACATACTAACATGTGTCACAACTCCAAAGGTTAAGCAAAAAAAACATGTGTCACAACTAATAGAATTTTGAGACATAAACACTTCAAAAACGTAAATTTCATTTCTGGTTTGAAGAAGAATCAAAGTCCTGTGAAAGCAGAAACGAAGCTAACCCCCAACAAACTGATAGCTAGAGCTGCATTTTGGGAGGCGCTGGCGGAAGAGCTCCCTGTTTCAATCATAAATGTCACATCAGTTTCTTTATTATACAGTTTCCAATTGATTAAACACAGTCTTTCCGAACTAAAATATAATTTTGCTTACATACTACGTGGAGATAAGTTCTAAGTAATTTTTCATTATAAAAACATTAAGGTCCAAATTATACGGCAAGATTGTTGACCAAAAGTAATAAAACGTTAAGAATTAAAAAATCGTGATTATGCTATAAGTATAATGATTGTAAATCCAAAATTTAATAGTTAGAAATTAAAAAGTCCAAAATTAAAGCTTGATATTAGAGAAAGTAAGTGGACTACCGCTGGTCGTAGATCCCGCGGTCGACGCAGCAGAGGGAGAAACTTCAGTGAGAACACAAACATATTAGAACGGCGTCAGTTACTATGAGACATGTTATTTTTCTTTTTTTAAAAGGTATACACTATACAATTATCACACATAACAAAGAGCTAGCAAGACGAAGAAATAGAACTCACCATCGTTACAACGTGACGCATCATAACTAGCTCCACATGAACTAATGAGGTTTAGAGCACCTTCTTGGTCGAGATGAATGAATGCGAACATGTCTGGATGTTTAAAGGCTTCGCATAGACATGTCACGTGATTCTCCACGATATCTTTCATTGGATTGCAACACCAAGGCGGCGGAGGAGCCCCGGAGTTAACGTACGGACGACACGGCAGTAGTTTTGTTACGCATTGCATCATCTCTTTATTTTGGTCGCTTATTGCTGTGGCTTGAATGGAGTATAGAATGACTAGGACGGTGGTGGATACGCCGAGAAATGTGGCAATACCCATTTTTTTATGTGTTATGATCAAGTTTTTTTAGTTCTTACTTGGTTTTAGATGTTGAGGATATGTAACGTATTGTTCTTTCATATATATATAAAACAGATAAATTCAATTTCTGATGATTTTGGGGGATCAATTATATGGATTTGTTTCTGAATAGTAGAAAAGTTACTCGGTTAAAGACTATCAAAACTAAACAATCAAGTCTTAGTTTTGGATCTTGATTCATGCAGTTTGAATGGAGATTATTATTTGATCTAGTGCATGTATCCAGTGATATCGTTTCCCTATACTCCGTTTTTATTCTCCTTTGAATGAGAATAATTAAGGGTAATATAACTGATAAAAAATTTATATCAGCCTGAGGATATTTCAAACCTATCAAATGGCCCATACTAATTTTTCAATGGAAAGTTCAGTCTAGAGATGAAAAAATAGAGAATTGTACTATGTAAATGTATTTTGTTAGAATAATGGATATGAGATTTGTTGATGAATGTCACAGATTTTATTACATGATTTAACTAATTTGTTGTATACTATAAGATTAGTGCATATAGATGTCACTGTGAAATCATTTCCTTAATCAGTTGTTAATCTACACTAAATCAGAAAATGCTATTTTAGAAATCTGTGACATTCATCAACAAATCTCACATCCATTAAAAGATGAGATATAAAGGGAGTGTAAACTGTAAACAAACCAACTCAAACCTTGGACTAGGAGGCACTTGTAACAAATAATGTAAAAATAATATTGCGAATTATCTTAGTGGGCTTTTAATATATTATAAAGCCCAACTACGAAGACTTAGAAAAATGATGGTTCGGTTCGGTGATGTTATTCCTCTTTGTATATGTGTGTGAAGTTGTGAACCATTTGGGTTTGACATGTCTCTGCCCAAGGCAAGATGGCACGAATTTTAGTGATTGGTGTTTAGTTTAAAGGAATCATCACGTTATCGCGAGGACAAGAGATATAGGATTCTACTTCGTATATTCTTTTTCTTTTAACGAAGTAAAGAAGAAAAGAGATGAAAAAGATTACTTTATTGGCAGCTATAGCAGCTTTTGAGGAACGCAATATTTTTTGTAGAAACGAAGTAGTAAAAGTAGGTAAAATTTTCAGAATCCTTTTTAATATTCTCTGCTATATTTCTATATATTATTTTTTTTGTGTTCAGCCTTTTAGAGAACCCAAAACTGTGCAAATTAAATTTATTAAGAAATGGGTTTTTGTTTTCGAGAGCATCTTACATATGCTTTTTTCCATCTGATGTTTTTCTTTTGGTCGGGGAGAAGTTTCGAAATTGTAAAACAGACCTCTTATTCTTGGTTCATATCTTAAAACATTCCCTAACTTTTAGTTTTAGTTCTAAAATGAAGCTGACAAGTGTAATGCCTCTAACTTTTAGTTTCCAGTTTAACCTTTACCCCATCATTAACATCTTCGACGCGTGCCCTCCTCATTATCTCTCTACATTGTTTCCTTCGCTTTATAACTCCAAATAGATTATCTCACTTCAATGGATAGACTATAGCCCATCGAGGCTGTGATTTGTTTAAAATAGAGTAAAATAGTGAAAAAATAAAAGTGAAAAAGAGGTAAAGGAAATGGTACTGCAAGTGAGAAAGGAATAAGAGAGGGAATAAATAGTAAAAATTTACTTTCATTAAAATAAGTGGTATTATTTACAATATTTTCAATTGTATTCAGCTTGAAGTGACCGAAATACCTTTTAATATATATTTTTGACAGTAAATATTGAGCTGAAGATAGAATAAAACAATTTTACTATAAAACATTTACTCTAAAGTGACTATCCAGTCATACTCTAGATTGAGCAGTCTTACACATCACTGATCTTCAATTTGTTACAAAAAAATAGCAAAAGTGTAATGATATGACTTTGAATTCATACAAAGCCAGTCAAGTTTTGCCTTTAAATTTATGTCACTGAAAAGGTCATTAGTTTGTTTGTTTCTTAAGCTAAAAACATTTCATATCAAACACGAATCTTCACTAGTCATCATCCGTTTAGTAGTGGAATTAATTGATTTGAATATAATTAGAAGTTAGAAGGCTTGTTATCGTCAAGCGTGTTAAAGAACAAAAGCATGGGCCTTGCTTGATCTGTTGTCTCTTGGCCCCGAGAGTTTTGACGACAAATTCTAAGTTATTTGGATGAAGATGGTTTAATTTAGTTTATGTTTAATTACCGACTTACCCATAAACAATTCATAAAATCAGTTAAACTCAATCTTGTAGTTTTTACCGTACATTTTCTACTTCTAATATATACTTGATGATGTTATTGATATATTTAACTACTTAAAATGTTTTTTTTATTATATTAGAGTAAATTTGTGACAAAAAATTTTCTCAAAAATATAAAGAGCAGGCTGGTGATGGAATATTGTGTTTCCTCAAATATCAGCACTCGTAATTATATCAACCGATTGCTTTTGTACGGATTTCATATATAATAGATACTATTATATATATAAATGCATAAAAGCGTAAATTCAAATCTCTGGAAAAGCAGAAAAATCAAAGAAAAACATGATAAACCAAAAACATAAAAGAATGGATATTTTTCATATTTTTACTCTTGAGTGAAGTTTGTTTAAATAGAAATATTATTGAATGCGACAAAAAATAACGAATAATACATGAGACCATTTTAGAATTTTTGAAGAATATATTGCACAAGTGTCTTATTTTCTCAACGGGAAAAGAAAATCAAAAAGGAATATAAAAGTGTAAGTGTCTTCTGAACACTCTCTTTACTCCCTTCTCCACCGCTTCTCTACAAACTCAACACGCTTCACTCTCTCTCTCTAAAGACAAACACGATGATAACGGCGACGGACTTCTACCACGTTATGACGGCGATGGTTCCGTTATACGTAGCCATGATCCTCGCTTACGGCTCCGTCAAATGGTGGAAGATCTTCACACCGGACCAATGCTCCGGCATCAACCGTTTCGTCGCTCTCTTCGCCGTCCCTCTCCTCTCCTTCCACTTCATCGCCGCTAACAACCCTTACGCCATGAACCTCCGCTTCCTCGCCGCTGACTCCCTCCAGAAAATCATCGTCCTCTGCCTCCTCTTCCTCTGGTGCAAGATCAGCCGCAACGGCTCTCTTGACTGGACCATCACTCTCTTCTCCCTCACCACTCTCCCCAACACTCTCGTCATGGGTATCCCTCTCCTCAAAGGCATGTACGGCGACTTCTCCGGCGACCTTATGGTCCAAATCGTTGTCCTTCAGTGTATCATATGGTACACGCTCATGCTCTTCCTCTTCGAGTACCGTGGCGCCAAGCTCTTGATCTCCGAGCAGTTTCCCGACACTGCTGGTTCCATTGTCTCGATCCATGTCGATTCGGACATTATGTCTTTGGACGGGAGACAACCGCTTGAGACAGAAGCGGAGATTAAAGAAGACGGGAAGCTTCATGTCACTGTTCGTCGTTCTAACGCCTCGAGGTCTGATATATACTCGAGGAGGTCACAGGGCTTATCCGCGACTCCTCGGCCTTCGAATCTCACCAACGCGGAGATTTATTCGCTTCAGAGCTCTAGAAACCCGACGCCACGTGGCTCGAGTTTTAACCATACTGATTTTTACTCCATGATGGCTGGTGGTGGTGGTGGTCGGAACTCGAACTTCGGTCCGGGAGAAGCTGTGTTCGGTTCTAAAGGACCTACTCCTCGGCCGTCTAACTACGAGGAAGACGGCGGAGCTAAGCCGGCGGCTGCTGGAGCTGGGAGGTTTCATCACCAGTCTGGAGGAAGTGGTGCGCATTATCCGGCGCCGAATCCAGAGATGTTCTCGCCGCAGACCGGCGGCGGAGCTACGGCGGCGAAGGGAAACGCTCCGGTGGTTGGTGGGAAGAGGGGGAATGGGCAAGATGGTAACGGAAGAGATCTTCATATGTTTGTTTGGAGCTCAAGCGCTTCGCCGGTGTCAGACGTGTTCGGCGGAGGAGCTAACAACCACCACGTTGACTACGCCGCCGCTACTAACGATCAACACAAGGACGTTAAGATCTCTGTACCCCAGGGGAATAGTAACGGTATGGTCCCTCAACAACTTTACTGTTTAGTTTCCGCAACTCCAAATTAATTTATTTACAAAAAGAACCCCAAAAATTATCTTGAATCTAATTGGTTATAATCCTAAGTTGTTAGTAAAGTCTTCTGTTCATGTAAACATGTTTCATATCTTCAGTCGTTGAGATGCTTAATCTTATTACAGAGAACCAACAAGTGGAGAGGGAAGAGTTCAGTTTCGGTAATAAAGATGATGATAGCAAAGTTCTAGCCACAGACGGTGGTAATAACATTAGCAACAAGTCGCAGCAGCAGGCAAAGGTTATGCCACCAACAAGTGTGATGACTAGACTCATACTCATTATGGTTTGGAGGAAACTCATCCGTAACCCCAACTCTTACTCCAGTTTATTCGGTATCACCTGGTCTCTCATCTCCTTCAAGTACGTATCTCTTTTCTAACAACTCTTAACGTTCATATTTTTAGTTTTGTCATTTTAATAAACTTTCTTGATAAGAAGAAAATGGTCAGTCTTGATTGTATTGCAGTAAAAAAAAAAAGATTTGAGAAAGATCTTTGGGGATTAAATTGATTTGGTCTGTGCAGGTGGAACATTGAAATGCCAGCTATTATAGCAAAGTCTATCTCCATACTCTCAGATGCAGGTCTAGGCATGGCTATGTTCAGTCTTGGTCAGTTTTTTAATTTTACCTCTTTACATTTATTATTATATATTATAATTACCATAAAACAGTCAATTTGTCCTCTTTACTCTGGCCTTCATTCTTTAAAAATAAAACATGTGAATGCATAATTTTCTCTCTCTCTCTCTGCCTTTTACTTTTCATAAAAAAAAACATGTTTGTGTAGAAAAAGCAAACAAAACTGGCTTTCACAGCAGAAAGCATGCTTCACAGTTTTCTGCTTTTCATCATAACATGTCTCTCTTGGTCAGAGGAACTATGTTTCAATCTATTGATTATAATAATATCATTGAATCATATAACTTTTTTGAAAATGAATTTAAGGATGATGATGTTATATGGTGGTGTAATAGTGGCCGTAATGATTAACACTCCTTTGCAGTTTCTCTGTTAAAGTGTAGAACTTTAAACTAAACATTGTACATTAAATTGTTTGTTTAATATTGTGGCTTTTTAATTAAATGTGTGAAGGGTTGTTCATGGCGTTGAACCCTAGAATAATAGCGTGTGGAAACAGAAAAGCAGCTTTTGCGGCTGGGATGAGATTTCTCGTCGGACCTGCTGTCATGGTTGTTGCTTCCTATGCCGTCGGTCTCCGTGGCGTTCTCCTTCGCGTCGCCATCATTCAGGTATTTCTTAGAGATTATAATTTATTTATATGTAAAGTTTAAATATATAAATTAATTAAAATGTTTTATGTATTTTTTTTTGTTCGCATGGCTTTGTTGTGCCTATTGTCATATATATAAGTTTTGAAAATTTTATTTTGATTAAAAAACAGGCAGCTTTGCCACAAGGGATTGTACCGTTTGTGTTCGCGAAAGAGTACAATGTGCATCCTTCCATTCTTAGCACTGCGTAAGTTTATTCTATTTTTTTTATCTGTTTAGCTTTTGTTTTTGTCAAGGATGTTTAGCTTTGGATTGTGATTTGTTTTTTTTTTATTTGTTAACGTGTGTTGTTTCCTTTGGTTACAGTGTGATATTTGGAATGCTGATTGCCTTGCCTATAACGCTTCTCTACTACATTCTCTTGGGGATATGATGAGATATTACCAAGTATGAAGAAAAAAACACAGGAGCCCTTTTTAATCTTTTGTGGGGAGGTTATGGAATGTGCAAAGAACAATGCCCCTTTTGTTGAAAACCCAACGCAGTTTTAGGAGAAGCTTCTAAAGATAATTTGGAGAAAGAAGCTCTTGAAGAAAGGAAGAAGATTGAAGTAGTTGTAGCTTGGCATGTTTACCTTTTCCTTAATTTTAATGAAAACATTATTTCCTGTTTTCTTTTGGTAGGTTGCTAGGTAATTTGTAAAAGCGTTGCTACTTTTAAGTGAATTAAAAACTTTAAGAAAATGGGAAACTCAAATTTCAAGTAATTAATCTCTATGTGCATGCCAAAGTAGATTGCTGTATAAAAGTATCTAACTCAAAAGTAAAAATAAATAGTTTACGCATTTTACAAATTAATTAGGTTTACAGTTTACTGTCAAAATGTGATCAACCAGAACCAAAAATCGTGAAGCTGATTTTAAACAAAACGTTGGAGAAAGGGACTACTTCTCTGGGGAATTTGGATTTTTCCAAATATAATTTTATGGGATATTATAAACCTTATTATACTTTTAGTTTATAAGGTGTGAAAGAGTATTATAAGCATGTGAAAACAGTGGAGTTTGGGTTCAACACAACACTTGATTAAAAGTAGAAAGATTGTTGGAGCACTTGAAGATATTTGGTGTGGACGTATGCACTTGGTGCATGCGTACGTTCTTGGTCAAGATTCCTCTTCACTGCGTTTGTGGAATCTAATTACAAGATTCGTTTTGGTATTGTGCATTTCTTTATTGATTTTTCTCATAAATCATAATCATTACTAATATGTACCACTTAGATGTGTGGATGTTGTTACCTTGACGATTCTTTTTGAATTACCTAACTAAATTTGTTACTAATTGGTAAACAAAAAAATTATGGTGAATACGGGAAGGCGTAATAATTAGATGAGAAGAGAATAGTTAAAAGTAAAAATCAGTATCTATAATCTATTATGCATGAGACGGCTCTAGGCTCTAGCCGCTGTTACAATTTCTTCAAGTCTCCACCAGTTAATAATACTGTTCTTTTTGTTTTTACATTTCATTTGGGTTCAAAAAGCAAACGAAATGGTTGAGAAAAAGAGAATAAAGAGACAAAGGAGAAGAAGACTATGCCGTGTCACATCAGTTTCTTATTACAACTCAACAGAATCGTTTTCAGAAGCTTCCAATTCTGTGTTCATTCTCTGCTCTATCTCACAATGTATTTACCTTTTGTACATAGATACCAAATCCAATAATAGATCGATCTTAGTTGGAAATTTCCTAAAACTAAATGGTTGATGTAATTTATTTTTCAACAAGTGAGAATGTGAAACTGAAAGGACCGAGGTTGTCATAAATAAGTGAGTAATCTCTTCACGGAAAAGATTTCTGCATTTAATTTGAGATTTTAAATCATTTAATATATTTTCAAAAAGCAAGGTGTAAGAGGATGACGTGGTAATGCAAAAGGGTAGGAATGTCATTTCGAATGGCCATAGTTGCAGATTTTAGTGTGCCTGCCACTAGGCGATGTTGGGTCGGCCCTCTCCCAGACAGAGCTTTGAGATCTCTTTGTCATTTGTCTTCTCTCTCTTTTTAATGGCTTTTAATTAATTTCACTTCTTTAATTTTCTTGAAAAGATAATACTGTATTACTAGTTTTGTTTTCTTTTTTTTTTTCTTTTTTTGGTTGCTTTCGAGATTGGTTTTATTTAATACGAGAAGATTAGATATGATATGAAGATCAATTAGAAACCACGACCTCTTTTCATAAAGATATAAGTTTTTCCACACAGGATTTTGCAAGTGTAGTTTGGACCTGGAACTTTAGTCTACACCTTTGAGCTTTTTTAAAGTAAGATATGTATTGTTTATGGAGTTGCAAAGATAAAAGGATTTTTAAACATTTATGTATGCATAGAAATTACCTGTTATGTAAACATGCACTAAATATACTATATAAATATCACCAGAATATCAAGATTTGTTTATATATTATATATGTTGAGTGACTGTCATTCTTTTTGTCGCGCGTAAGAATATAGTGTTGTTTGTTGCACGTGAAAACTTACTTCAAGTTACTAAACCCATAAGGGTTTAACTAAAATATACTACTAATACTAATACTAGTTAGTTATCTTATCTGTCTCGAAAGAGTAGTGTAGTTCTGATAACCCAACATATAAAGACAGATGCGGCTTTGAAGTCGAGGAACAGTCACATGGTCGCCTACACACATTCCTGTATATTCCATATCTGAATATTATAAGCAATATAAATGGTGGTCTTCATGTGATGCTGTTATTCGTCGATCTTTGTAACTTTTTTGAAGTTCAAAGATGTTTCACATTTGACCCCAAAGAAAAGGTGTTTCAAATATATTTGGGCCTGTCTTGCTTTAAAGTCCAGAGTAATACATCTCTTTAGCCCAATAACATCTCTTTAGCCCACACGTGATCAATACATCAGAAAGGCTGTAGAAGCCTGGTTCGGTGGGCTTTAACTTATGGAAAACGTTATAATAAACAGTTTTGGTCGGAAGAGTTTTTAGGGGATGGCTGGTATAGGACAATTCTAAAAACATCTTCAATGGTTTAATCTATTCATTTTTTAAATAAAGTAATTCTATAAAAAAGTTATTTATTGTTTCAATAATATTCTATTTTAGAGTAAAAAATAGAATGATAAATAAAAATAAATAAATTATTCTATATATAAAATAAATCTATTTTTATATTATAAAGTGGAAAATCAAATATCAACGGTGCATTTTTTTCTCTAAACTCTATTTTATAGTGAAAAATAGAATGAAATTGAAAATACCTTAAAGCTCAACAGATATATTACACAAATTCTCTCAAAAGCTTGATGAGATTAACATATTATTCTTGTCAATCGTTGGCCGGTAATGATCAGCGACAATGATTAACAATAACGAGTAGATTTTGTCACAATTAATTAATTTGTTATTGATGTCATTGCAATTTGGTGGTCAACTTAAAACAAAGCGTAAAAATAGTTTTAATATTTCGATCAAAAATCGTTAAAAATAGTGACTGGTGAAGTCTCGTAACCTAATGATCAATAGTTTAAAGATTTTACATCAGATCTAGGATTTAGTTATCACAACATACAATTTCTTATACTTATAAAATGCAATTTCTTTTCACACAAGATGTGGGTTTGATTTCCAGAAGATACAATTCTTCTATATTATAAGATGTAATTTCTTATTGAAATTTTAGAGTACTAAAAATAAAGCCATTTGTTATAGTCATGTGTTATGGAAAGAACTAGTTAATCAAGAATATCGAACATATAATCCGTGTTGTTTATAGATATCTCATATATTGTGTATAGTTGATTGTTATTTGTAATATAAATATATATTACATGATCGACGTATTGACATGTTCCAAAAAAATGATGAGAGAATATAATCTTTCAAAAATCTAATTTTGCATCATGAATTTGTTTAGAGAATATCAATGGAAATGAATGGAAGATATAAGTTTTTTGTATTAACTTTATTAGCAAACTCCAAAACTAAATAAAATATAATGCATACCATCACATTCGTTGGAAAAAAAATCTGTAAACAAAGCCCTTACACGTATCCTCTGATGGGTACTTCGTTCTACTAAGATTTTTTTTTTTGAAATTTTCACATATTTTAATAATATTATTACAATATTGAAAGTAATCCTATTTTAATATACCATTTACAAATTTTGATTATTATATATAGTTATTGTTTAATTAATATGGATGATATAGACAAAAAAAACTAAAAAATATATTAAACACACAAAAAACTATTTTGTAAAACAAATAAAATTTTTAAAACAACAATTTTAGTGGAGCGGAAGAAATAACCATTAGTGTTGTGATGTTTGGAACTATTAGATGATGATGAGTCGACGTCGAAAGAGATTTCTTTAAGGGTTAACCCCACTATATATCTACGTGGCGTGCGTAATTATCTTTATAATTCTCTCGAATCATTTGTGTATGTCACTGCTGAGCTAGTTATGGTGTAGTGAGATTCTTCATATAACATCCAATAAGTATATAATATCATCCGTGGGGGCTCGTAGTCAAGAACAATAATTCATTACTATATAAAGTTAACCCTAAATTATCATAAAGTTTATATAATCATGCATAGCCCATTTGTAAGATTCTTAACCAATATATATCGTCCTCTGCCCACAGAAACTATGACATAATCGCATACGAAGTTCCATATAAAGAATGATCAGGTCAGGTAGGCAAATCGAAATAACATTTTTTTTTTATAATGAATGGAATGTAGACACTCATTATTCTTTAAGAACTACCTACTCTATTTATATACGTAGTGGTCCTCAAAAACAAAAGTCGTTGTCATCATATATATTTTCCTAATCACCTATAAATTTAATGCTTTATAAATTAACATAGTCTACATGAATAGAAAATCAGATTATAGATGTTGACAACTGAAAGTGCTTAATGAATTTGTCGACGGTTGGTGCACGAAAATGCTTAACATTTGATGGTTGTTGCGGTTCAGTTATTATACGATAATAACAGCAATCGCATATGGTAACGATTCGAGACAATAAATATGTTAGCGGCAATCGCATTTTTACATTCATTATGTGGTCATTACATTTCATTATGTTGCCACTACATTCAAATAGTTTTAGTTAACTTTTTCTAGCTTTTATTTTTTTGAAACAATTTGTGGTCCAAGAAAATACAGTAGACCCACTAACTTGACATTCTATGGATCTTAGCAGTGTCAAGTGGCTTGCCATATTTCGTTTTTTTCCCACATTTTTTTTGGTTATTTGTTCCTTGTAAATTTAATGTCACCTTGATATTTTTAATTTTCTTGTTGACGCTAATAGTTTGAGTATCTCGCTAATATATGTATATATCTAGAATCTTCGAAGGGTCAAAATCATGAATATTCAAATAATATGATAAGTAGAAGGCTTGTACTATTGGAAAATATTGATAACAATGCTGATGTTGCTCATGAAAAATAAATATGCAACAACCACTCTCTAACTAGGGCAACAGTTTCTAGCATATAGGTCTCGGTATTTAGGTGATAGTTTAGGTTCAGTTTCTTTTTGGATTTTGATAACAGTCATGTTTTTGGATAAATTAAGAAGATAATTATTATAAGGAAAAAAAAACTAACGGGGAGTATCTACATAATAATCAGCTTTTGAATGACCAAATTATCGTAAAATTAACGAGTTTTTTTTTCCTGTATGCCAGTGTGTAGCCAACACGACGCGTCTATGAAACGTAGCCTTTACAAAACAATATTTTTTGAAAAGTGTAATATTCCATCTAAAACTTTTATTTTAGAGAAAACTAAAATTTTTAATCTTTGTGTATTAATTTAAAACATTATGTATTGTGAAACAAAAGGAGTAATTGATTATTGTTTTGGTAGTCATAATCTCACAAAAAAATATATTGATCTATAAGTAAGCGGACAGGAAGAGGGAAACAAAGGATGTGGCTCTAAGCCATTGGATTAAAAGATTCATTTCAAAAGTTGGCTATTCGGAGCATCTTGGGATCACCGTCTGTTCGCTACTTCTCAAAGGCTATTATTAACTACAGAACTTATTTACCCTAAACAGTGCTCTATAACCCCTACCCTCACATTTGTTATCAGTAATCACCAAAAGTGTTTAAAGTGGCAATCATAATTACTGAATCCAACTAGAGAAGCAAGAAAACGAATCTCTAAAATCAAAACAATTTAGAATCTACCCTTAATTTATGAAAAAAATAATCTAATAGCTATAGGAAATTTTGCCAAAAACTTATTGGATTAGTGCAAATGTTACTCTTGCACATGCTATATGGTACGTTCGGCAGCTCCATCCCACAGTTTAAGTGGTTCACTCTCTACATTGGATAACTATTTTATAACAGTTTCTATTTTAATTTAGTTCTGATACTTGGTTTCTTAACAATCATACATTTGTTTGAAAGAAACTACCACAAAGTAAGGTTGAATAAGATTTAAATGGTTTTCAAATTTAATGTGGGAGTGTAAATTATGTCACATTAATTTAAGTTTAATAAGTTATAATTCAAAAATTTGAAACAAAGTAAGAATACAATTAGAGTGAAAAATACATGAAACAAAATTGATCTGAGATCGAATCCACCAAAATGAATGATGGAAGATGAGGACAAAACATTTTCTTCATATCTTTTTATATATTTCTGTCTCAATTCTTATAAGAAAGTATAAAATATCAATATAAAAGTTCTTCATTCCCTGTTGTATTAACTTCACTTCAGTCGAGCTCTTTTACTTTTTAGTATAAATCAAACTTTGAAATATTTACTTAAAATCTGTTCAATTTTATATTTAAAAGACTCTCAATTTATTTCTATCAACAAATTTTGATAGTTATAAACTTATAGTTCATGGTACAACATAGCATTAGCGTTTTTAACTATTATGTGGAATACTTTTCATTTTCTTGAATTTATTTATGGAACTTAATTAATTACCTTGTAGTGATCTTTGATTGCACGGTAGTGGAATGTATAATTGTTTTTAATTAAATAAATTTTTCTCATGTCAAGAAGACTAACTTGTTATTTCAATTATATTATAAATATATTTTTGGATACTGTATTATCTTTTAAATTATAAGTTTTAAAACTAATGTTGCCAAAAAATATAAGTGGACATATTTTCTTTAATAGTAATGTATTTGTATTGTAAGAAAATGGAAATTGAAAATGAAAGATTTCTTCTCCAGCCAAAAGCATGTTTACATGATTTGTTTTTTAAAAAAACAATCACATATTTCTCTATATAATGATGATCAGAAGAACAAAAGGAACAACACAGAAAAAAAAAACCCTAAACCCTCTGATATATTTCTTCTTCTTGTCAATAGTGAACCAAATAAATGGCTCACAGTCACACTAACGGCAACATCTCTTCTTCTTTCTCAAACAAGTCATGTAAGTTTGCTTTTCAATTCTGCTCTTATAAATTATTTCAATTGTTCATATGATGTCCCTCAAGATCATTAATTTTCGAAAAGTAGAGCAATTGTAATCTTCATAATTTATACCCAAGTACATGTGCATATACCAATCATTTTCAATTATACCTTGAACATTCAGAGAGATTCGGTTTTGTACTTAGATACTTCCACTAAGTTCGCCATTACTATTGAACATGTGCCTTCTTCTTTATCCATTAGAATTTGAACATCTTAGGTTTGTACCAGCAATAACTGTATATTTCTTTATATTCTGTCACAGACAAATGTATCATGTATCTGAGTATATTTATGTATCGTAGAAATATAGTTTTTTTTTCGAACTAACGTAGAAATATAGTTTCTTTAACAAAACAGAAACATATAAAATAGTCTATTCTTCTAAGAATCTAATTTTTTTTAAATAACCAAAGATATATTTTGTTCGCACGCAAAAAAAACGATACATAGTTTAAAAAAAAAAAAACGATGCATATTTAAATGGCATAGGTCATAAATCATATTTTCCGTGGGACACATGTGACAGCCGAATCAGGAAAAAAAAAACAGGACAGCTGAATCGGACGGTATAGGAGATGCCACGTGGATAGACGTAGTGACAAATTAGATTCTCCTAACGGCCCAACGTCCCTCACCAAACTTTCCCGTATTTTGAAATTACGGACTCGTGTTCGGTTCGGTTATCGATAAACCGATTTACTAACCGGGAAAAGAATAAAAACTTCTAAACCGAAATTAGAAGAAACCGCTTCGTGTTCACTGTGCTTCTTCACAGCATCGCCGGCGAAGAGAGTTCAGTCCAGAGAGAGGAGAGCGATGCAGGCGAAGAGTAGACTTCACAACCTCAGATCAAGGAGCTTCTCGCCGTCGAAGGATCATAGCCATACCATAGTTTCGTGCTTGTTTTTGCTTTGTTTCAGTCATCTACGTATCGAGTTTCTTCTCAATCTATAGATTTTCAAGTTTGATTTTTGTAAAATATTTTCTTGATTATGTTTCGTCAGGTTCAGGGGAAGAACGTGAAATCCAGAAGAATTACTGGAAAGAGCACTCGGTGGGGTTGAGCGTGGAAGCCATGATGCTTGATTCCAAAGCTGCTGATCTCGACAAAGAAGAACGACCTGAGGTTAAAAAGTTATCATCTTTATTATTCAGATGAGCTTCAGTATCTCTCTCACTATGTCTTTAGTAGCAAAGTAAACGCCTTTATGCAGTTTCTTTGTTCTTTACTGTCCTTTTGCCACTTCAACAAAGCTTCCTCTTTTTTTGTAATGTGTTGTGTTATTATGAAAGGTTCTAAGGGTTGAAGTATGTGTGCAGATACTCTCGCTTCTTCCACCGATTGAAGGGAAAACAGTGCTTGAGTTTGGAGCTGGCATTGGTCGTTTCACTAGTGAATTAGCTGAGAAGTCTGCCAAAGTCATTGCGGTTGATTTCATTGACAGTGTTATCAAAAAGGTTTACATCACCACCACACTTTGTTGTTCCAGCTCCTTACAGCATTCGTCTTTTTTTTACGAGTTTTGTTCGCTTTGTTCCTCATGAGTGCAGAATGAAAATATTAATGGGCACTACAAGAACGTCAAGTTTATGTGCGCTGATGTTACATCCCCGGATATGAAGTTTTCAAATGAGTCTATGGATCTTATATTCTCCAACTGGTTGCTAATGTATCTCTCTGATAACGAGGTAACCAATTAACTTATTACTACGGGAACCACTTTAGATCTGTACACACTTGACACTTAGACTAAATTGCAGGTTGAAGATTTGGCTAAAAAGATGTTACAATGGACCAAGGTTGGTGGGTATATTTCTTTAGGGAGTCTTGCTTTCATCAGTCTGGTGATAACAAGCGCAAGTACAACCCAACACACTACCGTGAACCCAAGTTTTACACAAAGGTGTGCTACCCTCTATATCCCTCCACAGTAGAGAATTAAACTGTTGATTCTGATCCATATATTCCTTTCAGCTTTTCAAAGAATGCCATATGAATGACGGTGTTGGGAACTCGTACGAACTCTCTTTGGTCAGCTGCAAATGCATTGGAGCTTATGTGAGGAACAAAAAGAACCAGAACCAGGTTATACGCCTCTTCATATCTTTAGCCACCCTTTGATGGTATCTCTCATCTTATGGATTTCATATCATACTTTTCACGATTTTCAGATATGCTGGCTTTGGCAGAAAGTCAGTTCAGATAATGACAGAGGCTTCCAACGCTTCTTGGACAATGTCCAGTATAAGTCTAGTGGTATTCTACGTTATGAGCGTGTATTTGGACAAGGGTTTGTGAGCACAGGGGGACTCGGTATGCTCTTTTGTCATCAACGTTCTAGTGTTGATGGCTCTGTATACTCTTTCTTTCCTTCTTAAGTAACATCTATGCTCTTTTGTTTTTGACCTTTAATATAGAGACGACAAAGGAGTTTGTGGATATGCTGGATCTGAAACCGGGTCAGAAAGTTCTAGATGTTGGATGCGGAATCGGTGGAGGGGACTTCTATATGGCTGAGAACTTTGACGTGGATGTTGTAGGCATTGATTTATCTGTAAACATGATCTCTTTTGCACTAGAACATTCGATAGGACTCAAATGCTCTGTGGAGTTCGAAGTAGCTGACTGCACCAAGAAGGAGTACCCTGATAACACCTTTGATGTTATTTACAGCAGAGATACCATTCTGCATATCCAAGTATAGTCTTTCCCTTATGGCTTCATTGTGTAGCTTAGTTTTGTTTTTTTTTGTCCAGTTTGTAATCGCTGGTCTTACTTCTCAGGACAAGCCAGCATTGTTCAGAGCATTCTACAAATGGTTAAAGCCGGGAGGGAAAGTTCTCATTACTGATTACTGCAGAAGCTCCAAAACACCAACTCCAGATTTTGCAAGCTACATCAAGCAACGAGGTTATGATCTTCATGATGTACAAGCATACGGTCAGGTATACAGAAATAGAAACTCTCTATCCTCTCTTCTAGTTAAATATCACCAAAAGTCACCTAAACTTATTGCCACAGATGCTGAAAGATGCTGGATTCGAGGAGGTAATCGCAGAGGACAGAACCAATCAGGTTAGAAACTCATTTCTACATATACTTTTGAAAAGAACTACAAGCCATTGATTCTTCGGTTTGATTGCAGTTCTTAAAAGTTCTGAAACGGGAACTGGACGCAGTGGAGAAGGAGAAGGATGAGTTCATCAACGACTTCTCAAAGGAGGACTATGAGGATATAGTAGGTGGGTGGAAGTCAAAGCTACTCAGGAGCTCAAGTGGCGAACAGAAGTGGGGCTTGTTCATAGCCAATAGAAACTGATTAATCATGGCATCATTCTAATAGATTAAACCAAGTTATAAATAAAATTTGGCTATGAAGATCATCAAAATCCTGTTCCCATCTATCATCTTCTTGGTGGCTAATGTTGCTTCTTCAATCATGTCTACTTTCGTATGATAGTGTGATATTTGCAATCAGATTGATCAAGTTTGATATAGGGAACGCTTTTTTTATTGAACAGAAACAAAGAGTGAACCAGAGTGACAGTGATTCACTTGGCCACCGTTGAATTACATAGAAGAGATCACAAGATTTAGTAAAAGGAAAGCCAACAAAAGAGTGACTGTGGGATCATCTTTATCCCTAATTAGAGAGTGTCGGTTTTAGAGAAGGACAAGATCTCAACTTCAAACTTGATGGTGTCGTCAGCAAGGAAACCTTTAGTTGAATCTTTGAGATCTGCGAAAGGTATAAACTTCTCAAAACCCCATCCATTTTCTGTTGCGTTAGGCCATCCCTCCACTACAGTACACAAAATCAAGAACTGATTAGAAACATGAGGTTAAAATAATAGTCTACATTAGTAATAGATATCAAACCTTGTTTCTCCAAATGGTTGGATCGAATCTGGTCAATAACTCGTAACTTGGCTTTCACGTAACCCTTTTCATTTGATGCACTTAACAAAAAGAGTGACAACGAATTGCCCGTTGCGTGTCCAACTCCGTTTGGATACACTTTCAACACCCTACACAGTACACACCAATCACATATAGCTCCCAAAATCTTAAGACCGGACCTAAATGCAAGAGAGAGCACCACTCACCAGTCTCTTCCTCCGGAAGAAAACGAATCAGAAGTGTAAGAGTCAAGATTACGTGTAGAGAACTTAGTGAGCTTCCAGTTGAAAAGAGGGTCACGAATGTTTTCCTCGTAGGAGAAGACTTCCCAGTGCTCAAAGGGATTAGCAACGAGGATGTCAACACCAAACACACTTTGTCCACCGTCGAAGATGAAGCCATGTCCCGGATCTCTGTAGTAACCAATCTCAAGAAAGTTAAGCTGTCCATATTGTTGTTTAAACAAATGAAACCGCTGCGCATCGGTCTCTACATAACCAATCAAAACTAGTTAGTCTGAAGCAACCACAAAAGATTTTAAGCAACTCTCTCTATGTATAGATTAGTTAGTACCTTGAAGAAAATGGTACTTGTCTATAGTGCTTTTATAGGTGAGGAATGTGATCTCTGCATACACATCGTGTGGGTTGGCGATGAGGCTTGAGTTGTCTATTCTTACGTACATCGAAACGAATCCACCCGAGCCCACTGGCTTGTTCTCGTTAGGGTAGATTAGTAACGTCCTTGTAACATTCAAGCAAAAATAAGGTCAAACTATGTATACGTACTTTAACCATTTACAAATTATAATCTTTTTGAGATTCAGAACAATGTGTTAAAATATCACAGTAATTAGTCAACGCTAATGAGGTCAGTCTGTTACATGTGTAAATGAAACGGGCAAACAAATTCCAGATTATGAAAAAGCAATTTAAACATATTAGAGTTTAGAATTTTAAAATTTAAGATCTATAATTTTAATTTTAAACTAAAAATTAAATGATGGAGCTATTAACTTTTCCAGTTATATCATTTTTTAAAATTACATATTTTTAATATGGTCCATAAATAATTTGAGATAGCATTGACGCTAATATATATATATATATATATATAAATAAGATATAGCTTCTGAAGATATGTACGTACCAGTTGTATCCACCGACAGAGAAAGGACGTGACTCGTACTTGTCGCCATTGTCTTTGACCAGTTTAGCCATAGTGGCAAAGTTCTGGAACTTCACGCAGTACGAAGATGGAGGGCGAGCTCTATCCTCTCGTCTTATTAGTCCCGAGAGCTTCTCGTGACTCCTAGCAGAGGCAGAGTGAGATGTCTTGAAGGGACATGGAAGTTTCCCTGAGTTCATCACCTCCACGAATCCTTCCTCTACTACTAGTGCCTCTGTCTCCATTAGGTTCTGAAGGTTGCTGTAATAAGGTTTTGCAAATCTTGCAACTTCCACGATGAGTACGAAGCAGAGTAAGCAGTAGACAAAGATTGAGCCATAGTTCTTGTCTTTCTTCTTTTCATCTGTATACATATTCATTTTCTCCTTTATTTTGAGTGTGTCTAAAACATATTTTATAGATAAACAATTGTACTGACCCAATGGTATAAACGCCACGAGGGTCACGTTCCATAAACAATTGTACTGGCTCAATTATACTGACCAAGTGATACCAAACTCGGAAAGTGGACCATCTTAGATTTCCTCTCAAAACGACCTTTCCTTATCTTATCTTTACTACTCCTATCAATCGCTTTTTATTACAACAATTAATTATACCATCCATCAGAGAGTGACACGTACGACTTCGAGAATGTGTCCGCACTTTCAGATAGAATTATTTTGTTTTATAGTAGTGATTAGTGTTCCAACAAATTACTCCAAAAGAATATACTGATTTTTCTGAATGTTTATCTCAAATAGAATAAAAATGATCCATTTTCTCGTATGATGATTTAAAAGAGGATTACATGGTATTATTTATATCTCCAAACATAAAATTAAGCTCCAAGTTGAAGACAACGTTTAAATTACTATAGATTTATAATGCTTTATAGTGAGTAACAAGAAAAAAAACTCTATGTTGGTCATAAAGCCATATGACCCAAACATAAGCCTGAAAAAGACTCACTGAGCAACCTCAATCCTTTAGATACTCTCTTAAGGTTCTTTAACATTATAATATCAATAGTTAAGTTATATAATATAATTAATTATTTATTAATCCACTAATTAAGTCACATGTTTTAGCAATGATTTGAAAACTTAACCGGATTTGCGATTGAACTGATAAATTCGATGATCTCTTACAGAATCCAGTTTGGGTTTAAGAAAAAACCATCTCTTGAAAACCCAATAAATCACTTTCCGAAAACCGTTAAAATTCAGAATCCAACTACAAATTAACTATTGATTGGACTAACACATAACTTTTACTTATTTCCTTTTTAGATTTTTAAATTTATATTATTAGAATATGTTTTGTATTCTATTTAAAAAGTAAGTTTTTAGTTTTAAAAAATAAAATAAAAGATCATATAATTATGTGATTATGAATCTATTAACAAAATTCGTTGGTGTGATTTGGTACTAGTTTATTTTGTTATCAATAATCTATTACAATTAATTTTATGTTTTACTTTTGGCTTATTCTGGATTTAAAAGTTAATTTATTCATATTAGACATTTAATTACTTAAGAATTTTATTATATGTCATAATTCTTAACTTGTTACAAAATTGTTAAGTAGTTGAAGTTATATTTTGATATTTTGTATGTGAAAAGAAACTAAATATAGAGAAATTAAAGTTAAGTATATTTCTAAATGTTTTTTAAAACATAAAATATTTCTTATATTTACAATGGCTAATATATTAATCAACTTTCACTGGCTAATATATTATTATATCAGAAAATTAATTAATTTTAGCTGAAGTAGAAGATTATATTTTGAGTCATAGATGATGATAGAAATTTAATAGTTTAGGAAGATTTCCCAACTGTCGATGGCAAAAAAGAACAGATGCAGATCATTTGCTTCACTAGAGATAGTATTATCTTTCTCATTTTAGAACATTCTATATATACGTTTATTTGGTAGATTATGTTCAAAATTCACTGAATTTGAGATTTCTTTCCACAACCTTAATACAGTGATAAGATTTGTTAAAACCAATACGTTGAATCCAAATTATATGATATCTTTGAAGGCCATCGTGTATAAGTATTGACTCCTTTCTCTACCACTTTAACACATCTTGTTTACATCTCATTTCCAGTGACTAACCAAGCACTTATAGCTAGAACATTTTCGTTATGACGTCCAAAATGCTAGTGGCATTTATGTTCACTTGTCTATTTTATGTTGGTTCTGCCCAAAAATCAACGGTTTCAGCACTTTTTGCTTTTGGAGATTCAATATTAGACACAGGCAACAATAATCTTCTTGCAACTGTTACCAAAGTCAATTTTTCCCCATACGGTAGAGACTTAGGTGGACTACCTACCGGAAGATTTGGAAACGGCAGAGTTTTTTCGGATATGATTGGTAGATACAATTGATCTATGCACTTGTTATATGTAGTAGTGCAAAAATCTTGATTGAAATCACTTTTTTTTACTCAGTCCCTTAAATTTATAAAAAAAAAATTGGTTCCAACAGTTTATTGTCAATATAATTAGTTTGCAACATTAAATAAAAGATTTTATTTTGGTCGATTTTCTTATATTTAAAGCATATCATCTAATAGCAGTCATGTCGTTGTGTGCAGCCGAAGGTTTGGGATTGAAGAATCTCTTACCAGCATATCGTAACCCAGCCCTCTCGAGCAATGATCTAGTGACTGGTGTGTGTTTTGCATCTGGTGGATCTGGACTTGATTCTATCACTGCTAAGATACAGGTAAAATTCATTATATATATGTTGTTCAGAATCATCTATAATCACTTTTCATTTGTTCAAAATTGTAATATATTGTTTTATTTTTGGTGTTGGTGAATGTATTAGGGGGTCATATGGGTGCAAGATCAAGTGAGAGATTTCCAAAACTACATCACTAGACTAAACGGTGTCGTAGGTAGTCAAGAGAAAACAAATGAAATTATATCAAATGCTGTTTATTTAATCTCAGCGGGGAATAATGATATTGCTATCACATATTTCACTACGGAAACTAGAAGGTTACAATACACTCTTCCAGCATACACTGATCTCCTAGTCACTTGGACTCGTGATCTAATAAAGGTACAAACTAAATAAACTCAAATATAATCATTTTTCGTCAAAAATGTTATCTAAAATATTGTATTGTTTTCTTTGTGTTAAGAGTCTATACGATATGGGTGCAAGAAAATTTGCGGTTATGGGAACACTACCGCTAGGTTGCTTACCAGGAGCAAGAAGCTCGATTTTAAACTTATTCAAAGTATGTGAAATGTTTTCAAACCAAGCAGCTGCTATGTTTAACCAAAAATTATCAGCTGAACTTGACAATCTTGGCGCAACATTTCCGGGTGCTAAATTCATGTACATAGATATGTACAATCCTCTAATGAGTCTCATCAACAACCCTCAGGCTTCAGGTAAGGACGACATAATCTAACAACACAATCTTATAAACGTTAGATAACATGTAACATAAGCTATCATTTTGTTGGAAAATGTAGGGTTCATTGATGCAGCTGATGGATGTTGTTGTACACCAACGTCTATAGTGCCGTGCTTAGACGCGTCTCGGTACGTGTTTTGGGATATTGCCCATCCGACCCAGAAGTCATACCAAACGATCACACCAAATATTATTCAAGATATCAAAGCAAAGCTGACATGACCATTTTCTCAAGTTTTTTTTTAGTTTGTTTTGTAGTAATACCTCATGTTCTGATATCTCGTTCAGAGATATAATAACTGTCGTTTATCTCAATCTCCATAATTATTTTTAATGTAACACACATTTTGAATGTTTGTGTTGAGTGTTAGACTTGACCCTCACACCATCTCGATCCAAAATAAATCTATAGTCTGTATAGATTTACGGGCCTTCTGATAATGCTTGCTACTATCCTCCTGAAAATGCATCAATTAACATAAAACTGTGAATTTACCGCTGGAGGGTACATTCGGGTGACAATTTCGGAAAGAAATCAATAGTAATCTTTTCGTTTTATATTATATGATGTTTTAACTTAATGTATAAATACTAAAAAATTATCTTTTATCAAAAAGTTATCCAAATATAAATTTAAATTAATTTATTTAATTATAAATTTAAATAATTAAAATATAATTAATTAGAACTATTATAGATATGTATAAATTTTATCTATTATGAAACAACATAACTTTTTAAAACATCATGTATATTAAACTGAGAAAATATATATTTGTTTAAATAAAATAAAAACATAAAACGGTGAATTTATTCAATGAACATCACTATCAACAAATTTAAAAGATTGTAATACTGTTATTGTTTTATCACGTGCAGCCTTTGTTATGACATTTCGAAGTTTGAACATGACTTTTCCAATATATATAGTAGTAAGATTTATTAATGATATCGTCAATTTCTGTTCAATTTGATCGATATGCCTACTTTAATCAGAGGGCCTTCAAACCACCGTATTCATGGAGCATCTTCTTCATGTTGATTTTGATAATACTGACATCTTTATTTATTTTTTCCTTACAGTCTTTGTTCTTTTGTAAAAACTAAAAAACAAGTTAAAACACTCTAGATTTAAATCTCACTGGTCCGTAGCTGGATTCCTTTGCCTGTCACATGAATCCAAAATATCACGTGAACCTTAGTTTTAAACTACTCCTCATTTCGATAAATCTAGTGGCAATAATTAAACTTTTTTTTTAATTTTTCAACATCTTCTTTTTGTCGATAGAGGAAACTTAAATAAAATTAGTAAACTAAATTAAATTTTGAAATTAGTAACTGTGTAAAAGTGTTTACCTCTTGAATTTTTTGTTCAACGGATGGAAAAATGTTTCCTTTAAGGCACTAAGCTTCTGACAGCCTCGTGAGATGAGATAAGTTTTGTCATTATTACATTCCCCAAACACATATTCTTTGCTTTAACACTGTTCTCTCGCAGTGCAAACGGACCATTTTTTCTCGGAACTGATGAATCATAGATAATGAAGTTGTAGACTGCATCTCTCAAATAATTTAGAACGTGAACCGAAAAAAACAAAACTGCGATTGTAGTCAAAATTCTTGAAATAAATCTTTCCAATCGTAAAAATTTAATAATACAATTCGATTTTTAAATCTCTATTTGGAAATTGCATATATAAAATATATTAAGCTTTTAAAAAGAACTAATAACATCCAATTTTTAAAGGATAATCGCTTATTTGTTTATTAACCGTTTATTTTTAGCCTTTAAAACTTGAAAACTCCTACTTTTCAGCTACCAATATTATATTTCATTTCATAATTAGCTATTTCAAATTTCATTAATTTTATAAACCATTAAAAAGGACACCGTATTTTTCTCTCTTTATAAAGAGAAAGTCTCCAAATGTAATGAGAAATGAGAAGCTGGTTCACAGTCCTCTCTTCTACTCGACTTGAAATCAAAAGAACCATCAATGGCCTCTTCACTATCCCTCTTCCTCCTCGCTCTCCTTTATCTTCTCTCTCACGCTTCAGGTATCCTTCCACTTAATTTTTAATCTCATACATTTAGATTTAATCATATTCATATTATTAATTAATCACACCATACTAAACTAATGACATTGGGGTTTTACTTTATGTGACAACAAGCTTCAAAGGTGATATTCTACAACAAGTGCACATACACAGTCTGGCCTGGTATCCAAGCTAGCTCCGGTCAGCCGCTACTCGCCGGCGGCGGATTCAGATTGTCTCCCAAAAGAGCTTACACTCTCCAACTTCCCTCCCTTTGGTCCGGTCGGTTTTGGGGCCGCCACGGTTGCTCCTTCGATAGATCTGGTCGTGGTCGTTGCGCCACAGGAGACTGCGGTGGTTCTCTCCTCTGTAACGGAGCCGGCGGTGTACCTCCGGCTACTCTCGCCGAGATCACCCTCGGACATGAGCAGGACTTTTATGACGTCAGCCTCGTTGATGGGTATGTGTGTAAATACATAACCAAATACATAGTTCATGTCTCATTTAAAGTTTAAACCAAAGTTTTGATTCATGTCTCATAGTTTTGTTAATCTAAAAACATGACAGATATAACTTGGCCATGTCGATAATGCCGGTGAAAGGGACAGGGAAGTGCACCTACGCTGGTTGCGTGAGCGACTTGAACAGAATGTGTCCGGTTGGTCTACAAGTCCGTTCACGTAACGGGAAACAGGTAGTAGCCTGTAAGAGCGCCTGTTCTGCCTTTAACTCACCACGCTACTGTTGCACCGGCTCGTTCGGTAACCCACAGACGTGCAAGCCCACGGCTTACTCCAAGATCTTCAAAGTAGCTTGTCCTAAGGCCTACTCCTATGCTTACGATGACCCCACTAGCATTGCCACGTGTACCAATGCGAACTACGTCGTCACTTTTTGCCCCCACCGTGGCCGTTGATTTAAATCTCAAGTTTGAGATATAATTAAGAATAAATTTACACTATTTATTTAGTACGAGGTTCTTGGTTTGAGTTATAAAGACTTTTTTCCCCGCTTGATGACGTAATTTACTGCTTTCAAATTTATTGTTCTATCTGTTTTTTCCGTTGATCTAGAGCTAATCATTTTAGATTTCATCAAATTGTTACACAGAGCATGCATTACACGTTTAATAACTTTAGTGATGCCAAGTTCTCTTAACAACCGCATATACTACCCTCGCATAACTTTTATTACTATTTCCAGTAACACATGCATATAATATGGACTTATATATTGATTTTACTTTAACTAATAAAATTTATAGAAATATAGTACATGAGAGGAGGAAGCTTAGGCCATGATTAACACGGGTCTCTTAAGATTGAATTCTTATCAATGAATTTTTTCCGCTAAGAGACGACTCTTATGATTTTTATTTAAGAGACGGTTCTTAGGTTTTCTTAGTTAAAAGTTAAGATACGTTTCTTATAAAAACTAAGAACCTCAACTTAAAAAACTCCGGTTAATCCTGCTCTTACATTGGTGGTCCATGTGGTTTATTATGTTGTTTCTCTTCCACATTATATGTTATGGTTTCGAGAAAATGTTCATAAAAATATCAGACGACACACATTGTTCAATAAATATTGTAATATTCGGGACTATTTTCAATTATTGCTGTATATTGATAGGAAAATGTCTCTCTCACGATTGGTTTCAGATCCTCCATGGAGGCAGAGATTGACGTGTAGTAAAGAACATATTCCTTATTTTGATATACCCACTACATGCAGTCGAAGAGGACAATACTACATAGTCTACATTAACTAATACAACTACATAAGAATAGAATCCAATTTTCAGCAAAAAAAAAACTACATAAGAACAGAATAATTAACAAAGTAAACCGTTAGAAGATTGTGTGTTATTTAAACATGTAGAAACTGTTTTTGGGAATAATATGTCATTTTTCATCCTCTTTAAACCTTGTTGTTAACTGTCAATTCATCTGCGTTTTTTTCAAGTGTTTCTTCGTAGATTGTTATATATTCCCTCTATTTTTATTAGATGATGTTTCACATGAATGTACTCATATTAAAAAAAATATTTTTTCAAAAATAAAATTAAAGTATAATTTAAATATAATTTTTTAATTAAAAATATAATTGATTACATAGTTTTCGATAAAAATAAAATTACCTTTATAAAAATAAAAAGTATTATAAAACAACAAAAATCATTTAAACGTCATCTATACTGAAAAGAAACCGAAGGAGTAACGTTTAAATTTATGTTTTGAACGAACAAAATCATAATACTGTAACTCCAACATTGATTATAACCTATAATCAGTCAAACACTAATTACGACGAACCTCTCGACACACGAGATTAGTTAAAAATAGAAATAAATATATTTAGTTAATTAAAAACTTCGAAGGGTAAGAAACACAAAAGCATTAAGCATCGTTCATAAAGAAAAGACAAAAGAGAGCATCAAGGGAAAGCGAAACTCTATTTAAACATCAAAACTCACAACTCAACGATTCACACAACAACAAAACTGCAAACAAACAATGGCGAGCACAAATCCTGAACCAACCAGCAAACCATCGTCCACGGACATGGACCTTAAGAAGGTCTTCAACCAGTTCGACGCCAACGGGGACGGCAAGATCTCTGTCTCCGAGCTCGGCAACGTGTTCAAATCAATGGGAACGTCGTACACGGAGGCAGAGCTCAACCAAGTCTTGGACGACATCGACATAGACCGCGACGGTTTCATCAACATGGAGGAGTTCGCCGCCATCTGCCGCTCATCCTCCTCCGCCACGGAGGTCCGTGAAGCTTTCGATCTCTACGACCAGAACAAGAACGGTCTGATCTCGTCCTCCGAGATCCACAAGGTTCTCAACCGTCTAGGTATGACGTGTTCCATGGAAGACTGCGTGAAGATGATCGGGCGTGTTGACACTGACGGCGACGGTAACGTTAACTTTGAGGAGTTTAAGAAGATGATGTCGTCACCTGAACTACTCAACAAGCAAGGATCTGCCTAGGGTTTCGATTTGCCCTAATTTTAAATGTTGGATAATGAGATCCATGGTTACATATAATATTGTATGGTACTTGTTTATATTTCTAGGTTAACAAACAAATCGTTCTCTTCCTATATATGGAATGATGAACGTCTTACCTATGCAAGTATGGTTACTTGCGGTTAAAGCAATCGATAAACATATTTACACTTTGGTTTTTAGTGTCTTTTACTTTGCGTTTTCTTGGCATTGCATTAGGTAATCTTTAACCCTGTAGTTTTTAATTTGATTTGACCCTTCTTTTATATTTTTCGGATAAAAAACGTCTATTATATCTTTTTTATTTAAAAGACAGTTCTTATATTTTTTTTGTTAAAATTAAAAAACTTCTCTTAAAAAAATAAAAAACTTAATACTAAAAAACCTACATTAAAAATGCCCTTAGAATATGTTGGATATAATATGAAAGGACTACATTAAATCTGATGCATTTAAGACAAACTAATGGATAGTGAAATTGTCATTAAAGAATATTATTTGCTTTTTTTTTGTATGAACGAATCAGATACCATTCGTTTACTGAGTCCATTAAGACTGTTTTCTACAGAGACTGGTCAATTAAAGATGATATATGTGTGGACAGCCTTTCCAAAAAGTTTCTTTTTGTAAACTATTTATATTGATTGTCCTTGTGGTTGACAAAGTCTGATTCATTTTTGAGTGGCCTGGAAATTTTGGAATATGGAGATTAAAATGAATGTCAAAAAACGAATCAAAGGGCTCAAATCACGCTGAGGGTTAGGCCCACACGATTTCTGTTAGAGATAGAATCCTTTGGTGGACCAAAGGAACTCATTGTGATTAAGAACTCGAGGCAGCTGTCACTTTAATAAATGTGGGCATTTAAGGGCCCATATTTGAGCCCAACTAGTATTCCTTAACAGGCTGAGACTTTTTTTGAGCCAACTGAATATGTTCTATGGTGTGTATGTGCCACTATGTCAGCAAGAACCAGAGCCATTATACACACATAAGATTTGGTAGTGAAACACGTGAAAACTCACTTTCATAGTTCAAATAATGGGACAATCATGTCTCCATCTCACCACTTAAAACCGGTTGAGAGATTTGGTTTTTCTTTTAGTCAGGTAACTTGCATTCAACTCAAGAATGGTACGTATACCCTTTAATCACTCTCATCATCTTAGCTAACAAATTGATTTCATTCATTGTTTTACTACCACGTGATTTAGTTCATCTTTGGAACTATATATTGGAAAACAAATGTTGTCAGAATATAATAAATCAATATTTTCTATCAATCTAAAGTCAGCATTATTGGGGACTCTTAGTGGGGTTCTTAAGGGGTGGACCCCATTAATTTTCTTAAAACTCATTTCTTATTTTTTTTATAAAAATCCTTTTTGTCATGGTTCTTACACTGTTTGCGGGTCCCACTGACACGTGGCGGTCCGTGATTGGTTAGTTTGATTTTTTTTTAAACAGAAAAAAAAAAAAAAAAAAAAAAACCTCTAAGTACCTAACCAATGGAATATGCAGTACAATGGATTTTTGATCAGTGATACAAAATAACACGCGTCAAGCAAAACTTGGTTTACAACAACTTTAAAAGCGTGTGAACTTAAGTGAAAATGTCAACATGCAATAGGAAATAGGTATGATTGATAGTATTTAATCAAATTTACTAATCAAGAAATTAAGTTACACATTTGTTTCTCACGAAAGTAAAAAGTAAATAACGAAGCAAATGCAGTAATACTTTGATGAATGGCGATAGCATGACTTTGTAACATTTTTTTTTACTTGGTAATCCCAAAAAACAATCATAAAAGGAAGAAAACACTATCATTATGCTGTAATCCATGATTTCACATGCCAACAACAGCTGCAATTATTATTGTGATCCCTCTCTTATTAATCTTAAAACCTAATCAACAAATACTTAATTAATACTCGACTCTATTGATTCAATAACATTATTACAACCTCTTTGACGCCATCCTTATCTGATCCAAATATCTTTTCCCAAACCATTTTTTTTCTTTTTCCCTTTTCTTTTAAGAGCACTCTATATTGTCACTATTTCAAAATATTAATGTTTTGACTATAAAATATTATTAAGTCCTATTTTCAACCAAAAGCCATATTCAGCGGAGAAACTTTCCTTTTCTTTTTAGTCTACAGATTCTATACTTAACCTTTCTCCTTCTTTGTGGCAACATATAGTCATCATCATCAAACCCTAGTCATCATCAACATATACTTAACCAGACACATGGCGGAAGATTCATACGATGAAGAATGCGACTACCTCTTCAAGTCGGTGCTGATAGGTGACTCAGCGGTCGGAAAATCAAACCTCTTGTCGAGATTTTCCAAAGACGAGTTCTGGTTAGACTCTAAACCAACCATAGGAGTTGAGTTCGCTTACAGGAACGTTCACGTTGGAGATAAAATCATCAAAGCTCAGATTTGGGACACCGCAGGTCAAGAAAGGTAAACTACTACAACACTACAAAGTGCTTCAATATTATTTTGCGTTTGCGTTTAGAACGCACTAAACTCCATATGCGGTTTCCGTGTTTAAAATGAAATCTTTGAAAGCAACCAAACTCACGGACATAGTTTTGCGACCTCGTGACTTTATCTACACTGTTGTTTATTTTGTATGTTTTCCTTTGATCTTTTATTTCGACATACTCTTTTAATATTACTATTACAACAACATTGAGAAAATAATTAAATAATGTAATAAAGTAAATAAAATAAAAATAAAATAAGAAGAGTACTACTCGTATTAAACAACAATAATAGTTTGGTCAAAATTGTGGAAATAATAACTCGAGGAATATTTAAGTCAAAACGTAAGAAGTCTAAATACTATAAATAAAGTTTACCCTACAAAACTCAAATGGTGGAATTATAATTCATAGTTCTTTTATTTTTAACTAGGCCTGTACGGTCATAAAGAAAATAGTCTAATTTAAAATTTATATAAATTATTTCTAACATATATAATATATGAATATATTATCTCATGTTTTATATATAGTTAATAATTTGAATGTATTAGTTATGATTAATATATACATATTATGTATGGTTATGTTGTTGATTTTTCTGATGATGTGAAATAAATATAAAATTGTAAGTTTATTATAATAATAATGAAATAACTAAAAATGATTATTAAAAGTGAGAAGTTGAATTTATATGTTTACAATTTGATAATTAGTAATGGTTGATGATGTTTTTTGTTTTATTTTGTGTGTGTTAATGGGTAAAGATTTAGAGCAATTACGAGTTCATACTACCGTGGAGCATTAGGAGCGTTGCTGATATACGACATAACAAGAAGAACTACTTTCAAAAACATCAAGAAATGGCTTTTCGAGCTCAGAGAGTTTGCTAATCCCGAGACGGTGGTGGTCCTCGTCGGCAACAAATCCGATCTCCGACAATCTAGAGAAGTCGAAGAAGAGGAAGGTAAGAGTCTAGCTGAGTCAGAAGGTCTTTGTTTCCTCGAGACCTCAGCTTTAGAAAACGTTAACGTTGAAGAAGCCTTTCTCGTGATGATCCGACGTATACATGAGGTTGTAACTCAGAGGATCGCTTCCGACAACAAATCAAACGGCGTTGCAAAGACTCAAGTTAAGGGTAATGAAAACGGTACGGTTGTTCCCGTTGGTAAAGAGATTTTGAATGTACATGAAGTCACTGCAACTCAACCACTAAGCTCTTCTTCTTCTTCCAAATGTTGTTTCCAGTAAATAATTCATGTAATTTTGGTTTTACTGGTTAACTTGTGAACCGGTTATGTCACTGATGTTTCATTTGTTTGCTTTGGATGCTTTATTTTCACGCAATCAAATTCAGTTTCTTACACAATCTCAACTAGAGAGTGTTGTAATAACATAAACTCAGAATTATAAAAAAAAAAATAAAATCACAAATTAGAGTACTCACTTCTGGCCGTTCTTGGAGGCTCCTTTAACTTTCTTGCAAGTAAGTATATGCAAAAGAGAAAGCCAAACTCATCACACACACTACACAAGATACAAAAAGAGATGAAACTGAATAGAGATACTACTTACTAAATAGCAGCTTCTTCAGGGAGATTTCTACTGTAAAATGGAAGCTCGAAGAGAAAGACAGCCTTGAACCATCCGGGTAAGTTCCCATACACTCCTCTCGGTAAAAGAATCAGAGGACTAAAGATAGAAACAGATTAGGTATCTTCAAGGGTTTATTAAACGGTATATATAGGAAAGTTCATACTGTTAAACCTTGTTTTCTTCTTATAGAATCGGTAAGCTCCCAAGTGGCCATGCTTTTTGTCAGCCGATGCCTGTTTATATTCAAATCAACAACCCATATGCCATTCACAAAATGGTCTTCTCAAGTAGAGAAAGAGAGTGACAGAACCTCAAGTAATGGTATGCCGCTGACGAATAGAAGTAGCAAAGTTAGAAAGACTGGTCCGAACACGACAAGATACTCTGCACCTTTTAGAATCGGCGATGCAGCCACAAAGATCCCCCACCACAGTAACATCTGATGACATATCCCATTTGTACATTTAACCAAAAAAGCTCAAAGAGTTTTCTTATTAATATATCGAAAATACTAACCTCACCAAAGTAGTTTGGATGTCTTGAATACTTCCAGAGACCAGCATCACACCATTTACCTCTATTTTCTGGAGAGTTTTTAAAAGAGAGCTTCTGTTGATCAGCTACAGCTTCAATCAAGAAACCAAAAACCCACATTGTCCAACCGATAACATCTGCGGGTTTAAGAGATCCTCCACCATCACTTGCGTTAGCAATAGTTAGAGGTAAGCTCACGGTCCAAACCCACACGGCCTTGCCATGGAGAACAAAGAAGTTAAAGTTAAAACTGGGTGAAGTAGAGAAAGAATAGGTTTAATAAGCTTTACCTGAAATGTCCAAAAAACTATTAGTTTCACCAAATTTTGACGCATTTGGTCAAAGCGTCGATCTTCTCCCCATTGCAAGATCCTAAACCGACAAAGAGAGGCTGTCAATGCTTTCATGATCATAGAGGTAAGGAAACGTTTATATAGTGTTCTTGGTAAAGACCTCATTAGAAGAAATGTTCCCAAGCGAAGACCCCATAACACAACTAGCAAAGTCAAGACTATCTATGAGTAGTAAACAAAAGAAACTCAAAACATGTTAGAGAAAAAAACAGAGAGGAAAATAAGAATATCACAGGAGAAGAGACGAGACTCACCTGGCGAAAATGCCAAGTGGCTTTACGAACAAGAGTCAGAACAGCAAGTATAACGAAGTTTGTGCTTCCTGAGAACATATAAAGTTAAAACCAAACCTTGACTCCTACTTAACAAAAACTACAGGAAGCATCTCTATGGAATCAAACAGTAAACAGAAGCAGAAAAAAGAAAATGGGAATAAAAGGTTGTACCTGCAAAGTCAGTGACTTGATCGATCTTGAAAGCAGCAGTGATCACGAAGAATATGAACTGGTAAACCACCTGCAAAAATCATCAAATCAGAGTAGAACACATCAGTAAAAAAAAACACCAATCTGATTATATGAATGAAAATTGAACATGGCAGAGAGAACTTACAGTAACAATGGCAGTGAGAGCCAGGAAATGCGAATCTAGAACCGTTCCCATTCTATCCAACGACCAAATGCAATTAAAAAAAAAAAGACTTGGATAGAAGAGAAGCGAGTCGTTATCCTCTTTAACACTGTTTGCGAACAAAACAGCGTGCCGTTTTACTTATCAGCAACACACCAGAAAAGATTCATTTCCATTTAGCATTCATTGACCTCAGAACACACACTGTCCCATGCTACATGGTTTTGAGTCCATTACCAAAGTACCAAGTATCCTTTAGCTCCACTCCCAACTTGTAGATCATAGTACCTGAAGTCCATACACAAACATACGTTCGTCTGCTTTTCTAAAAGATTACAAAACTAAAATGCGTTCAGGGATAGATGAATTATGAAAGTTTCGATAAAAGATATCTCATTTTCTCAACTTAATTCTTTGTCAACGAGTTTACAATGATATATTATCACAGTCAAATAAGCTTCCTTGTTTTGTTCTCTCCCTTTTTTTACAGTTTCAAATTTGTAAAACAGAAACAGAGGGAATTTACGTATGAACATAATTCAGTGGCAAACACAAACGCACAAAACACGCGAGAATGATGTCCTTCACCCTCTCCAATCCTCCATGAATTTGATTTTAATAGCTCTACTCACAAGCTGTGTGAACACCACTGAAGCTAAACCCAAAAAATAAAACCAGAAAAAAAAAAGAAGCAAAATCTGTAGCTCTTCTCTTCATATTTCCTTTAAACAGTGAAAGAAAGATTTGCCACAGTTTCTTCTGTTATCAATCCTTTTGTTCCTGTTCACTTGTTAATGAAGAAGCACTGGGGACTGGTCTTGGGATGACAGGTTTCTGCAGCCGCTTTAGAGTAACCATTATCTCTGCAAAACTTGGCCTTAACCTTGAATCCCTAATCAACAAACAAAAAACACACACTAGATAGCTTAGAAACCCAAGTGTCAATGTCGTAAATGAACTATGAGAAGGCGTCAAAGATTCAAGATTCTGTTAATTGGGAGATGGTCTAGTGATATGATGTGTTCTTAGCATTACTACTTTCAGAATATACTCACGTTTGCCAGCATTTACTAATGAGTTCTGCAATTGCTGGATCAACAAAGTCTGGAATGTCAAGACGTCGATGCTGAAACCCGACTGCCCCAACAACTTGCATCGCGTTCATCCTTCCCCACGGTTGCTGTAACGTAAATAGTTCCCACAGAATCACACCGTAGCTGTAAACATCGCACCTGTTTCAGGTATAATTGACAGTTAGACCTACTTTAAAAATAAGATCATCAGAGAAGAACTTTGATGAGCATAGGAAACAAAGAAAATCATACTTCTCATCAGCAGGTTCGTTTCTAAGCACTTCTGGAGCCATCCATTCAGCCTGAAACACACACAAATTCAAGCCTAACTTTAGATTAACAAAGAAACACTTACGATAACTACGAAAAAGAGATGATTAAGACAAGGGAGAAGGTAACTTCCTTCTAGCAGCTTACCGTGCCTGCTGTTGACTTTGAAGAAAGGTATGTGCTGTTTTTCATTCTAGACAACCCGAAATCACACACCTGATACATAATATCACGTAAGATATAACATTATCTAATTTGTACAAATCTATGAAGACACTGCTAACCTTCACAACCCAGTTCTTGTCAACTAGAAGGTTGGGGGACTTGAGATCACGATGGACAATCATAGGATTACAGCTATGCAAATAATTCATCCCCCGGGCCTGAAAGATATTGAAAGAATGGGTTTAGTTATACACAGATGACAGGAGATCAAAACGTGTGAGAGTGAAAGAGAATAAGAGTAATACAGCATCAAGGGCCATCCTCAGACGCCTCCTCTCGTCTAACTGGTTATTAGGCCGATGGATTAACCTATACAAGCTCCCTCTGCACAAGTATAAGAATATCTACTGTAAAGATAAAAATACAAAAATCACAACTAAAACAGAAGCTTTGAAGGCGGATTGTCAGCCATAGGTGACTAATCTTTAATTAACTTTCTCTAGATTTTACATTTCGAGGAAGTACACAAATCCTTGCAAAGAAGATTTTTGGTATTTAGATGTGACAAAAGTAGTTTTCATGAAGAGAACATATAACATGAGAATCATTTAGTATCAGATGAATCAATCCTGCAAAGATCATAGTATTACCTAGGAAGAAACTCTGTAATAATTGAGAGATTCGGTGGACGGGTCACAGCTCCCATGAAGAGAACAATGTTGGGGTGTCTAAGCTTTTTCATGATTTGGACCTTTAATCAGATTAAAACGATAGATGTTAAGAGGACACATTACATGAGTTTGACATAGAACTATAAACAAGGAACAGCAGCATAAGGAAACAACTAGAATAAAGGCTCGTACCTCACTTCTGAATTCCTCCAATGCTTCTCCTGTAAGATCTTGATCAAGGAACTTCTTTGCAGCCACTTCCTACCAAGTCCAAGAGTTTCAACAACATGGAACTCAAACTACGGAATTGCTTAAGTATTTCTTCATCCACTTCTATTCAGAAAGCTTAATAGTTATAGCATTCCATAAAATTTAATCCATAGTATAAACTGAAAATCAAATATACTACTCACAGTCCCGTGCCAATCTCCCCGATACACTTCTCCATAAGATCCTGTATTAAAAGAGGTAAACGATTTAATTTTTTTTTTTTTGGTAAAGTTAGTTACACCAAAGTAGACAACAACAGATGATAAGTCATGTACCGAGTCCAATACGTTCTCCCAAAGTAATTTCTTCCCACAAAATCTCACAGTCAGAGACATCATCAAGTGTAGCGTCAGACTTGGAACTTTCGTTGCCAGTAGATCTGTCAGATACTCTATCACCTGAATTTGGCCCATGAGGAGAGTCCCCACTTCCTTGAGGCTCATGTCCACCAGAACCAGTATCCCCATCGCTATTCGACCCTAATTCAAGATGCCTTGACACGGCTGCAGCTGTTGCCACAACTGCTGCAGCAGTGGCCGTGGCTGCAGCAGCAGCAGGAAGTTCTAAGGTGGAGGCCTCTGGATTTGCAGTCTTGGCAGCAGCAGCAGCAACCATTGAAGATGCAACCACAGCCGCTGCAGCTACAGCAGCAGGTACGGTTCTCGCAAATTCTGTAGAAGATGCTTCAGAATGTGGAGAATCAGACTGACTAACAACTTTGCCATGATCATATTGATCATGTGTATCTGATTTAGGTTGCAGTCTTGGTAATGGAGGCAAAAACCGCACTGGACCAAGATCGTTTTGGTGTCTTCCTTGCTGAGATGTCTCTAAATCTTTTCCTTTATCTTTCTTGGCTTCAGTCAGATTTTTTATTTCCACGGTTGCATCCAATTGCTGGGGATAGACTTCGGAGAATAAATTGGGTGGAGCTACAACTCCGCTTTCAAGTAATACATCATGAAGCTTCTGAGCTAACCGTGGATTCTCTTTGGCAGCATCAATCATATATTGTGAAACATCTTTGACTTTCATCCTCCGCGCAGCTGGGGAACTAACACCTTCAGTCCAAGACGGTGATCTCATATGGGTGAAAGAATGAATGGGCCTGCTAGAGAGATTTTGAACTGGAGCCTTTTCAACTTTCGCCACATCTTCCTTGGAAATATTTGGACGAACAATGAGATCCCTTCCTCCTCCGGATTGGTTTCTCTCCTTAGAACTTTGGGTACTAGAACGATGTTCCCCTGGGGGCAACTCTGCATTCTGTTGAAATGACCTCTCAATCCCATTGGTAGAAGAAGCTACATGAAAGTAATCATTGCCCCCAGGATTAGTGGAACAGAGAGGTTCATCATAGTCTACTTGTAGTCCAGCTGCATCAGCTGGAATAAGCGTACCAGGATCTCCCATAAGATCAACAATGTACTCCCTGAAATTCACAATAGTATTGCATAAACTCAAAAGTTTCTTTCATTAAGCCTCAGTATTAGCTTCGGGAGATGCAGATGAAAAAAGTCCAAAGACCTACATACCTATGCCTACATACACTTGATACTTAATCTATACCACAGTACATAAATCTATACATGAATGACAGGAAAGTGTTGAATCTATACATAATACCTGAATGATTACCTGCCATCATCGGTCTTAATATAGTTCATTGCCACATCTTCGGAACCGGTATATTGCTGTCCTTTGACTATCCGACAAGGAACACCAACGCTATCACACAAAACCTACAAAAATTCATTTAAAGAAAGAGTGAGATAAACTTATCTTCTACTGAATTTCGGATCACAATCCAAACTGTGATGAAATTCAAAAGAAGACCCTCTTGTTATTAATTACTTTGAATAACAAGGCACGATGACGAGCCAATCCAATAGTTAACGAACCAAGCGGCAAAACCATGCTTCCAAGAGTTGCTTTCAAACTGTAGCTAAGACTCCTCCACGCTCTCAACATACTATCCGGATCAACAACTGGCCCACCCATGTAATCTCCAACTAAAGCAGCCAGCTTCCTTACCAACTCACTGTTCACAAAACTAGATGAAGAAACTGATTCCATCTTCGCAGCTATATCTAAAGCCATCTGTTCAAGTCTTAGCAGATTATAATCCCCACTCCTGTTCACAAGAACAGCTTCCCATGTCACACCGTCAGAAACAGGCGTCCCCTGAAGATCAAGTAAAGGAGGTATCTTTTCCGCTGAGGAAGCATTCAACACTCCATACAAGTCGTAAAACCCATCCAAGATCTTATCATCATAGCCAAGACAATTGTAATTCTGCAAAACAAAAGAAAAGGAGAGAACTTTAAGAAGAAAACGAAGAAAAGTAATCGACTTTATGAAACAGAGACTTACCCAGTAACGATAAGCAACGAGTTCCGCTGGAGAGTTATCAGGAGCGCAAGATCCTAAGCTGAACTGCTTCATAGCTTCGATCTGAGCAGCTTCAGGATCCTCTTTAGCACTTAGCTCTAAAGCCAATTGTATCTGATACTCTTCTTCAACCTCAGGATCCTTGGAATCTTGCTGATCATCATCATCGCCACCATTAGTAGCGTCTCTGTTCTTGGCATTGAGTGAGTTTGGGGGGCTAGGGCTTTTTCTATGACCAACGGAGCTTAACCAATTCGATAAACCGGAAAAGGGTTTGACTTCAGGGCTCTGGTGAGGTGGTGGTGGTGATGATGAGACATCGCTCGGCTTGGTTGTTGTTGAGATGGATGATCCGTCGGGTTCATCGGGTTGATTGGGAGTGATGTGAAGTTTCTTTAGAAAGTTCTTCATGTTCATCTTCATGCTCCGAACACTATCGGGCATTTGGAAACACCGACCCGAGAGATCCCGAGTTCGATTAACGGATAAGTCAAACCCTAACAGACTATTTCAATTTTCAACACAGAGGTTGAGAGGTAGTGAGAACCTCAGAGACTCTCTAAACAAACACACACACAAAGGAATTGAATTTTTCGCAGCCACTCTTTTTCGATAAATCACGAAACACACACAAAAAAAAGAGAGTTAAAAAGCACACCAAAACCCACTCAAAAGAATATTAAAGCAGGAAAAATAATAATAGTGACAAATTCTCCGTACAGTGAACCTCTAATTCTCTTTCACCAACTTGTATATATCATTTTAGCAAAAAAAAAATATAACTTGTATATATCTCTTTGTCAAATAAGGAAAAAACTTGTATATCTCTTTTTCACTCGGACAAAAAAAAGCGTACGCCACTGTTTTTTTTCTATGTGTAAAAAGAAAGGCTCGTCATTCTACAGACATTTAATTTTCTTTTTGGTGGAGAGTTGAGAGAGCGAGAGTACTTACTACTCACTGTGACATGGAAAAGTATCTTTTTAAACCAGCTGAGTGCGTGAACCTGAAAAGATGAGGAAGAAAAAGATGGAACGGGATGATACTTAAATTGCACAATGACAGGCTTCACATTTAATTTTGGCATATAAAACGGTTGCCTTTTCTTTCTATTTAAACTCACCTACTACAGAGATTCCACACCAGCTTTGCAATTTTAAAAAAAATTATTAGGATCTGTTAGAGTATATGTTATTCCCATTTGTCCATCCATAAAAAAAATATTAGGGGAAAATCATAGTAGAAAACAATAAATGTTGAAGAAAAATATATATATATTTGTGAAAATTTTAAAAGTCTTTGGATCTGAGTATCTATTTTGAGCATAAAGGAATAGCTATTAATGTCACAGAAAATTAAGACCAATAACTTTCTATACTGAGAATGACTAGAAAATGAGCTTATTGTAAATTAGTTAGCTGTCAATTCAGAGGGGAAGCAACAAAATCAAAAGAGAATTTAACTGAATATTCGCATGGAAAGATAACTCTTATCTTCATGCACGTGATCAAATATACTACAATGCACTGTCCTGTTTAACCTTGCCCAAGATATACAAATGAGTCTAGTAAAAAATTTAACATAAAATGAAGTTTAGTAATTCGTTGTTTTTAATTATGTAACAATAGTGCAACTTGTAAATGCCCTAACAATTTATTAATACATTCCTAAATCAATTATGTCCATAATATCTTTATCAATAAATATATTCCTAAAGCAATATTTTGCACCAAAAAAATCGTTATCGATATAATATATATATACGTAAATAGTTACTTTAAAAAAACATAATTGCTTTTGGAAATAATTGTCTGCCTCCATACTCACTTGTTTTTCTTGTTGTATAGAATAAAACTTAATGGTAAATTCTTTAATTAAGAAAAAAGGTTTAATACAGAAACTATGGAAAAACTCGTGCCTGCATACGTGTAGATATGCCCATAATTAGTCTATCATGTATTAGTACATAATTAGTCTATAACGTATTTTGTTGCTTGTAGAATGTGTATAATTTTTTAAACTGAAGATGTGTACAATGAATACTTTTTTTTGGTAAAAGTACAATGAATACATGAGACCAAGATCTTCTCAAATAACTTACGCAGTGGTTATAAGTACAAGTGAAAGTATAATGAACACATGAAATTAGTTAATCTGTATTCTATGTAGTAGTTACAACAAAAATAGAGATGTATGAATGGATGATTATGTCAAAATATGGACGACCACACGTATGCATGTATGGTGTATGCAACTAGACAATCATTGTATCCATCGTGAGCTGTGAGCCACTCGTCGACCATAACATTTACTTCACATTTTCCTATTTCTCATTAATATTAGCATTTTATAAGTATATATTGGTAATTCCGGAATTTTTATATAGAATATACATCAACTAGCTAGGGTCAACTCATAGCTTCCACACGATTGACGATTGTGAGGTTTCAGAAAACATACATTTAAGCTCAATTTATGGGGAGTTCTCGTTAATTTGTTTCAACTATATATAGTTATTTGCTGAAAACTTTTTTTATAATATCTACTTGCCAAATTTTAACTCGGATTATGAAATACGGACAACATAAACCACATATCTTGGTTTAAGTTTTTTTTTAAAAAAATATTAGAATAAATACGATAAAACACCAGTTTGTAATGCCATGATTTTGATATTCACCTCCTCTTAAGAATTAAATAAGTTATCTGTTTTCCAATTATTATACAGTTTACACTTTAATAATTTTATAAAAAAATTATAACTCAATAGAAAAGGGGGAAAGAATTTGAATATCCGGAGAGAGGGTCTATCCGTGGGTTGCACCTCCCCTTGGGGATTAGTCTGGGCTTCTCCATGGGTCTGAGATACCCCCAGGTTAATCAAAAAAAAAAAAAAAAAAAGAATTGGATAATTATAAATGCTGAAAGGTAGTTGGCCAACAAATTAATTTATGGGCGGCTTGAGTTTTGTTCAAAAACTAAAAAAGAAAAAGATTTTGATTTCCAAAAGATTCGTTTTGCTCGAATAGTTTGTCCACTCATTATATTACACGTCAAGACTCAACTCTCTCATTACAAATTCATTATTATATACTCTATTTGCTTCAAAATATTACATGTTCTAAGTTTTCACACATATTAATAAAATATATTAAATTTTAGTATTAAATGTATATTTTTTATAATTTATTATTTTCTGTAATTTTAACCAATAAAAATTCAATACATTTAATTAATTTTCTTAAAGTTTTCAATTTACTACTATTACTTAATAAAAATTACATTAAAAATGTAAAAATATATTTTTAAAACATGATTTTGTAACGGAGGAAGTATTATACAGAAACGCAAGCCAACAACCAAAAGCTTAGTGTGAACTGTGAATATTCAGAGTATACGTATAAAATGTATAATATATGGAAAAGAGCTAGTGGAAGGAGATATAATAGTAAGTGGTGATTTACGAAACACTACACGTTAATGTTTAATTTAAGCCAATTAAAACACGTTTACGTAACAATAATTCAACCTTGCGTGTGATAGGCCAAAGCAAAGCAGGATAAAAAAAGAGAGTAAAACCGTAAAACAGTTAAAGAACATTCGTTTTGGAACGGGGTGACTATTGACCGCAGCCCGTGGGAGACGCGCGAATGGTAGTGGTCTAGTGGTGGCTCATGCCATCAATCCCCAAAAAAAACAATCTTTTTGTTTGGGTAATAAAGATATTACAAAAAGTATTTGGTGCATTCTAATTGGTGATAGCCACACATTTTTGGTGCCGGGGACCACTTCCCCACCTACACTTCTCACCTCTTTGGCTCTATCGAATTTTTTTTCCCGTTGCTAAAAAAGTAGAAAACGTTAAATCAGTGACAATTTCTTAAGCTGATCTATTGTGAATTATGATTAAAGGATGGTGCCATCGTGGATTAGGAATTTATGATGTCATTATATATACGTTTACTTATAAAATAGTAACAAAATCTTTAGAGTAGTCAAATTGAAAATATTAATAAATATATTAACGGTGTTTATAAGCTTATTGTTCGTGAGAAATTTTTTTACTATTAAACTACTACTCACTCCGTTTCTTTTAGATGATATGTTGCTATTATTATACATAAACATAGTCAAAGGTAAACCTATTAATATATCCTGATAAACTTAAGAGCATATACTACATTGTGCTGTTACTACTACTATTATCAGAGATTGTATCCATGATAAAATTAACAAGATGAACACATACTATGAAAATATTATAGTTCAATAGTATTTGCATGAAAAACAGTACACTTAAGATAATATTGGTGACTTATCAAATTTTTTCTTTTACTTATCTTGTGTTCTAATAAGCTCTTTAGACCTTTTTCATTTTGTATGTCAATAAGCACTAGTGAAAATCAAATCTGTCTGTGTTTGAGATTGCTATCAGATGTTCCTTCAATCCATACCCACGTATATAAGAGGAATGCAAACTACGCATAAAAATGAAGCAACTCATTATCTTGTAATATGATTCTTCCAAACACAGTCATGTCAAAAAAAGTAGTTATCTATGTGTTGTAATTTATGAGGATGGAAATAAAAAGAAAAAAAAAACAAAGAAAATAAACTTTTGAAATTATATTAAGTTCTAGAACGAGATTTTTTTTTTTTAAAGAACGAGAAATTGGGGTAATTGTTTTACTGATGACTAAAACTCTTCTACTCATACGATTTTTATTCATATATACGATGTCACACAACTCCAAATCCCCCAGCAAAAAAAAAAAATACCAAAGAGCCAAAACACGTGACACTTATACTCGTCCCACGTGACACCTAACGGCTTATGGCGCGGACCGGAGGTACAAAGGAAGCCATTTGGTTGGGTCAGGATCTGAGCTCCAGACAGAGAAAGCGCTCGTACATCTCATCCACTGGTTCGTTATGTTCGGGAAGTGTCGGTCTATTACATCCTTCAAAGTCTCTGTTGTATTAACCCATTCCAACCCTTCTTTCGTATACGTCTTCTCATTAAAATTCGTCGTGAAAAAACGGTCTGCCTCCAACCTCCTAGTTATCGTACGTTGATCAAACAAAAGTGAAGTGAGTTTTAGTTTCTTGTCACGCAAGAAACGCCTCTGTTTTGATAAATGTAAGTATTAATTTTATAAACCTGGAGGCAACGAGGAGGAAGATGAAGAAAGCAGTTTCGCTAATGGCGAATCCTTTTATCTTCTTCTCTGCATGCAACCCCACGTTTAGGTCAAGCTTCTCTATATCGTCTCCGTACACTTCCCTTAAAGCCTTGATAGCTTCTTCATCATCTGTTAGATCCTCCCATTTGCTGATTGGACTCATCATTAGATTCTTTCTGAACTCGTTGTATCGAGGTACTCCTCTCTCCCGATCTCTATATACTGAGGAAAAGTGTATCAATCGGTTAGAGAATTGGAGATATAGAAGAAGCATTGATTTGATTTGACTTACTCTCCAAGGCAGCCATGTCTATTAGGTCAGGTCTATCTTCTCCATCGATGTCTTGAGCCACAAGGCTCCTCATCCAATTAGGGTAATTCCACAATGTTAACGCACCACAAGATTGGTGTCCCATTGAAACAAGTAACTGTTCAAACCCGATTTTCAAACCCTTTTTCCCTCCTTCTTTCCCGATCAGTTCGGTCATCGGTACCCTGTTGAAAACATCTTTCTAGGTTAATAAAAACTGGCTTTAGACATTATATGAGCCAAAACATTATATGTGTCTTACTCTCGTTCTGTTTTAGGGTTTGCTTTGTCTACTTTCTCAGGACTCATGTCTCGGAGGATAAGTGTATCTGGTAGAAGACAATGCATCCTGTAGACACTAACGAACTCTTCGGTCAGAGAGTAAGGAACTCCATGATCTTTAGGTTTCTTCAGACCAACTAATCCGCTAAGTATTGGACCAAATCTTGCACCAATCGTGTCCTTCACTTTCTTCCCTAAAAAGCCATACCAATTGATCCTCATACCAGCAGTGAGTGTGTCTGTCTTCAAGAGTTCTATTGTCCAATCTATTGTGTGAACCTTAGCGATAACCGCTGATGTCACCAATCTTGCAGTCCGGTAGAGTTTCTCATCATCAAAATCTGGATACCGTTCCTGAAAAAGAGTGTTAGAAACTTAGTGTGATTCTTATAAACAGAGGTTCCTTGCAACACAAGAAAGATAGAAACCTAACTTACTTTGAGCATTTCACAGACGGAGTTGTGTTCTTTGACAAAGAGGGCTTGCAACAGAGAGAAACCTGACCAGCTGTTTCTTATGTCACCGGAGATTGGAACACCTCTTTCATCTCGCTCTAATAAACCATCCCCTGAGAGTTTTAGCTTCCCGTCCTTGAAAACTCTTACTCTTCTCATTCCAGCCTCATCATTTCCATATATTACACTCCCGTCCCTAATTTCCAAAATTGTTCATATAATTGAACTCATTACACAACAATTAAGCAGTGATTAGGCACGGGTTTGAATGCAAATACGTACCACCATGGGGTTCTAGTGTTGACAGAGCCAGATTTGTGGTGGTCACCGGTGAGATCTTTTTTAGTTCTGAAGAACTTAAATGACTTCAATGGACATCCGCTTGCTACTTCTTCTGGAGCCTTGAGCTCAATCTAGTTGAGGTTTCAAATTAAGTGATAATTAGTATATTTTAATTTAAGTTTTATGAAAGAAAAGAAAAACTAAAGTTGAGGGAGAGAAATATAAAGGTCGAGTAACTAAGGGGTTAGATTAAAAAGAATGAGAACCTGATGGGTGTCTTCTAAATGATCAACCCAATCATGGATCATGAACTGAATCCACGAACAAGCTATCACGTTGAATTGGTCCCCATTGTCTATAAATCTTTTTCTCGCTAGCAACTTTGTAGCCACCACACTTGGATGTGGATCCAATATCTGTAATAATCAACCATCATGAATTACACAAAACAAATTAATTAGTCATCATTAACACAAAAAAAAAAATCAGCCAGTATGCATTCATACAAAAATGTAACTAATATCATAGTTTATTTGGGAAAAAATAATTTCGTAATGAACTACTAACCATGCAAGAAAAACAAAAACACTTTCATAACAAACAAAGATTTTATCCCATAAAAAGATACATAAAGTTAAAGCAAAAGAATACCATACATCATGATTCCAACCACTAGTGAGTAGAGATAAGAAAGTGAAATGCGTCACAAAGTTTAGTCATATATATATATAAGTTTTGTCATATATATATTTATAGTGTGATTCAAAACTACAAATATTTAACTACACAAGTTTAATCTGCATGTTTTTTTTTTGAAACTAAGTTTAATCTGCATGTTATGTAAATGTAATAGTGAATATAAATGAGGAGAAAATAACTTACGCCGTACTGAGAAGTACATGGAGGCATATTCCGGCCAATAAAGGTGCCTTGGCTACCGATAGAGTCATCGGATGGATGGTTACACTTGCCATCAGCCGTGCGATAAGAAAACTCATCGGTGTCATAACCCTGACCGTTGATTCCACCAACATGTATCAGATTGTAACGTTGGTGTAGATGTCTTCGTATTCCCAAGTAAGCTACTCCCAGTAACACTGGGAATCGATGCCATAATCCTAGCTTGTCCACTAAGTGCACAATCTATAATATAATTAAAAAATGATTATACAATTTACTCCTAGATGATGAAGAATGATTGTTGATTATATAACTAGACAGAGAGATGTACTCACATAGAACAAAAAGGAATCAAAGAAAGACATCTTTGAAACAACATGATGAAGCTCAGGATGAAGAAACCAGGAAGAAGCTGGATAGAAACCCATTTCTGTTTTTTTTTGGCCTTTTGATTTTTTTTTAAGGTGTGTTGTTTTATGCTTTAGATGATAGTCACACAATTGTAATGCTTGTATTCACACGATTGCTCACAGTGTATTTATATAGACCCACACGCATATTCACATTTACATATATGTATGTATGTAAATTGACAAATTTTTTATTATTGTTTTTTCGTTAGAGAATTTTTGATAATTTTCATTTTATTAAATAAGTCAATGACTTGTCCTCGAGCATTGTCTTGACTCAGGAATGACTGACTAGAGATAATTAAGATTTTTTTCTAAACTAAAATCAAAAACATTAAAATAATTTATTCAAAACGAGAATAGTATCTACAAAAAAATGATTTTTACTAATATTATAACGGTATAAATCATATGATAGTATTGATATCCATTCCCTACATGATCAACCTTTCTTATCTTGCATTATTAGAATAGTTTTCTACATACAGAAAAAGAGAATATTACTTGCTAAAAAATTATTTATATCATAGTGTAGCCGTGGTCAATTCATGCATGCATTATTTTTTATATTTCATTTGATTAACCTTCTTTATTCGGGATTATTGTAATATTGTATAAAAAGAGAATATGATCAATAATTTAATTCATATTGATATCAATAGCGTTGTATCATATATTCATAGTCAGTTCATGCATTATTGACACTAGATGTTATCCGGCCATGAGGATTTAAAGATTTAAGAGAATTAATGTATATAAAAAGGTTTAAATAGTGATTTAAAATATTAGTTATTTATACTTTTTCTTAATTATATAAGATTTGATTGGCCTTTTTGTGCGATAAATGTAGGTTTGTGAGCCCCGCGTCCAAATATATCATCGAGTAGTCCAATCTCAGGTTTTCTGAATGAAATTTAAAAGATAGTTCCATGTTATCAAGCAAATAACGTAGTAATTTAATTTTTGGCAAGAATTATATCCAAAATTAACGGACGTATGTACTATCATAAAAAGGCATATGAAAACTGTCACAGTAGAAGAGATCTACGATAAAATCAAAGTTTTAGATAGGTATATACATATACAAAGATGTCAAATGTTTTTTTTTTCTCGTTTTCTTAATTTATTGAAAAATGTTTGCATTGCAGTGCTGCTCAAAAAGCGAGAAATGAATTTAAGTCGTTCGGGTAACAACCACCTGTATCATTAATAAAGACTTGTATTTTAGTCATACGTAATCATTAATAAATACTTGTATTTTATTTCGTATTAGTTCAATCCATTGGAAAAAAAAAACTTGAACTCGTGGCGTCACATAAATCCTTGTTTTGAATATTCTGTTCTGATATTGAAACCTAGATATAATTTGAGGGATCAGATGAATCCTGGTTACATAAGTTTTATTTGTTGTGTTGATATTTATAAGTTTTATCTCCAGTTTGTCGACATTTATTTTTCCACTGCAAAATATTAAAATACGCTAGTTTTTTTATATGGTCTCGTAATTTCTAGTCCGTATACGTATCATCCTCAAACTATAAAGGAATGGGGACAAGAAAAATTCATTTTTATTGTTTGAATGAAAAATATGTGTATTCGAATCAGTGACTCTGAAATGAAATAAAAGCGCAACACACTAGAATGCTACAAACAAGTGACAACTACTTGCTACCACGTGGCTTTTCTTGCCACTTAGGTCGAGAAACTTGCCACATACATATATGAGAAAAGCACCGTCCAATCTATAAGAAAGCTTCTTTCTAAGTTCTTCAAATAAATACAAGGAATATAAATTTATAGCAACAAATTTGAAATGTTACCGAACCTTCCAAAACAGTTTACTTCAATGGGGGTGCAATTTTGCTATAGACTCGTGCGTTTTCAAGCTTTTATTTTTTACTATCAGGTTATAATCAGTCATTAACCAAACAAATTTCAGGAAACCAATTAGCTAAGAAGTGATTATCTAATTAGTGGTTACCGGTTAGTATCTGAACCGTAAGTTACCACTATAGCACTTGGTTAAACCAGCACTTAATTCTTGATACCAAGACACGACGACAAGTGTAATGAGGTGTGATAGTGGTGTGTCGTTACTCGTAAGGTTTGACTTAGAGGAAGAGTTAATAGAGTGAGAGAGACAGCAGGGTTCATGAACTATAAATGCGTAGATAAGCTCTCACTAAACAATTTGATAGTTATCCGTTTTGGTGATTGAATCTCCTCCGGTTTTAGATAAAACAAAAGTAGACACTAGCTTTGTTATAAATATAGTAGTATATGCTAGTCTGGTCTCAGTTTTTAATATACTTTGTTAAATCCACATATTGAATATATTTTCTAATTCTAGGACTTTGTCTGTTTAGTAACGCAATGAAATTTTTGTAGATGATCGTGACAAGACACCAACACTAATAATTTCAATTGACAAAAAGATGTCATTATGTTTTGAAAATTACAATACGAAGCATCTTCGATTTTCATGATAGTTTTGAAAGTTATTTTCTTTTTATGAAACAAAAATTATTTATGGTAGAGTTATTCTATTTTAGAAAAAGAAATTATAAAGAACAAAATATAGTATCACTGAAATCGTATTACTAGGCCTAGGTATTACCAAGGCTTACTATAATCATGATGTATCTTGGAGAAATCCACAGCTTGAAATTTATGAAGCAAAGTATTTAAACATTAGGGCTGATGTTAATGGGCCTGAATGTGGGCCTTTTGAATGGGTATGATTTTAAACTTGCGTTAGTGAATATTTCGCTATGGGTTCCGTCCGTCTCCAAGAAACCTTAGACTGCAACACCAAAATTTACCCTGTAAAAACCTCAGCATCTCTTATGCACATAGATTTTTTTGAAGTTTTTTGTAACAAAAATAATATTTAAAAAAAAAACCAAAATAAATCTTTTTTTATTTTAAATTTTTTAATATTTTTATTTAATTATAAACCTCGCCTCCAAAATTTAACACATAACTCTAAACCGTAAATTTAAATTATTATTTATACCTTTTAATAAAATATATTTTGATAATTTTTTTTTTAATTATTATTTTTGAGACAAAAAAATTTTAGATCTAATTTGATCTTTATCTCTATTTATTATGAGTGATAAAACTTACCGTTGTCAATTTTTATATTCGTACTATTTTTATTGTCATATACTACTAGACTTCTACAATTTCTTTCATTGTTGGTTCTCAAAATCTTGGAGTTTATGCGTGTTTCCCATTTTGTATGATTGGTTCATTGTTATATTCACTAGGTATTATCCGCACTTAAATATTCTGTTTCACTTGTCTAGATGAATGGAAAGGACTTGAGTGCAAGATTTTTGGTATGGCCGGCCAAAAGCTTAAAGAAAATCCACTATGCGGCTGTGCCGGTGCTGGAGTGCAAGAGTGCAACACATCCATGTAAATTTGAATTGTCAAAAAGTAATCATTATACTTACAACTATTAAGTTAACTTTTATCACTCGAATTTTTATTATACGATTTTTACTAAATTTAAAAACAAAATTACTTTAGATTCTTTTCCGTCAAAGCTTTCACTTTTCTCATTATATAATCCATTTAATAGTTAAGCAAAAGATAAATAAAGTTAATATATATTTATTGGGAAAAGGTTTATTTCGCAATAAGTAGAGTACCGAGTCCGAAGACAGAATCATAAACACAAAGGCCTTGCATTTGGAAACAAAGAAGAACAAAATAAGGGAGTTACACAAATAGGATATGGAGGATCCTCGCATGTAGAAGAATTTACCTAAACCCTAACTACTTATGGGCAAATAAGTATTTAAAAAAACAGTATCACACATTGCTCAAGACTCAAAACTATCTCCACAAATGAAACTATCGTTAAATTAACTAGACCATCCTCTAGAGTCTAGACGAATATTTATGAATACACGATAATCCCAAACTTAACACTAAATTCACTACTGTAGAGAAATAAATTAAGATAAAGAGAGAAAGAAGATGTAGAGCTCCCTTCAATCCAAAGAAGAGTAAAAGCAATTAAAGGGCAAGTTAAAGCTCCTAAGATATGCAAGCCATATAACCAAATCCTCTTTTTCTCTTTATAAAGGATTAGGGCTTATGGGATCCATAGCTTAGCAGCTTTTCTTTACCCTGCTAAACTCTCGTTTGAACTTCAAGAAGCTCTACTTCAATCTTTTCTTTTTGTTCTCAATAAAATCATTTCAAAAGGCCAAGATCTATCGACATAAAAATAAGCTTATTAAATCAAGATCCATATATGTTATGGATCTGACCTGAGTAAAGATCCATGGAGACTAAAGCAACAAGAAAATTAAAGATTGACAACCTAATCAATAAAACCAACTGAATAAAAAGAAACAAGCTTTGGTAATGAAGGAAAGCTTTGAAAAAGAGCTATCTCAAGAGTCTTTTCTTCAAAAAGAAGACAGCTATCTCAAGAACCCTAATTAACTCTAACCAGATCTAGAGAGAAGGAGAGAGCGTCAAAAAGAACCATCAAGTTTTTGGGAGAAGTGAAATGATAGAGAGTTGTAGTTATAGTAGGTTTAGATATTCGTTACTGAAGGGGAAATAATGATAATTATAGTAGTAAATAAAATGAAAAATAGGAGAAAATAAACAGGTGGGTGCATCTGTAAAGGCATGGGAATGGTCTGACATAGTTTAGTGTTAGATTCTCTACGCGTCACATGCGTCCTTCTTGGCTTTTGTGTTTTCACCAAATACTTTTATTTATTAATACTAATAATTATTCTTTTTTCAACCACTAACTAGTCCACTACATTTTAATTAAGGTCTAACTTTGAAATTGTAGGTGGACTACCAAATTATTTAAAATTATACAAATGTGTTTTCGCTGTCAACAAGTCTGGTCTCTTTCACAATTCACGACCATGGATTTTTTTGTGTGTAGAATATTGGTAGAAGGAGAAATGCTTTACAAATCACATACGTAACCTCGCATAATCCACAAATTCCCAATTATATTTTGTTTTGATACATAGAAAAAGAAACTTAAATGTTCAGCACTCAGCATATAAACCATATGTTTATATATAGCAAAACTTCTGTAAACGAATACTATTCTTTTTTCCTGTCAATCTTTTCATTTTCATATAACAAAGTATTACAATGCCTTATGATGAATGCCAGATTATTACATATTCTTGATTGTTAGTCCTGGCTTTCTTAGCTAGATGATCAGCTAAATGAACGAGATTTCTAGGAGCATAATGGAAACTAAAATGTAAACGAATACTATTCAAACCACACTGTTCTACTAATTTTAAGTTTACTCATTTCTAAAAATAGTTAGATCAAAAACTTAATTTATGACTACTATTTTTATTAATTTATCTAACTAGTTTCTAAAATAACTAAGCATGTCTATTTGGGGTCGATATTTGGGGTCGACCGAATCAACCGATAGAATTTATAAAATTAAAATTAAAAAAATAACTAAGCATAGTGATTTGATAGTGCAAACATGGGTCCATATGATTCTTGGGTCATTTTATCAAAAAGGATAAAGAATGACCGGCCAGGCCATATAGTTTCTCAATTGGTCCATTATTAGTGGACCGAAACATAATTATTATATGGGCCTCATTGTTAGGCTTAGGCCCAAGAATTATCAATCTCAAACCGGAGTGAAACTAGCTTTTATTTCCTTTGAGAGAATAAGGGCGTATACCAACTTTTAGCGCGTCACCTTTCCTTTTTCATTTACTTTTGAATATTTTGTTCCTCAATTGTCGATTTCCTCTCCAAAATCCTCCAACGGCTACTTTTGTTCTTTTCTAATATCAAGAGCCACACATCCACACAAACCTTCATAATCTCAAGAACTACAACGATAAAGTTTGAATCATTAGTTTTGTAAAATCAAGACACTGAGATGGATCAGCCAAAGAAAGTTGCTGATAGGTACCTGAAGCAAGAAGTTCTTGGCCAAGGTACTTTTGGAGTCGTCTTCAAAGCTACTGATACTAAGGTTAGGGTTCATATTTGGTTCTTGAATCTTGTGTGACAAGAAACTGATTTTGTTTTTTCTTGGCCCACACTTGTAGAACGGACAAACTGTAGCGATCAAGAAGATAAGGCTTGGTAAAGAGAAAGAAGGTGTGAATATGACAGCTCTAAGAGAAATCAAATTACTCAAAGAGCTTAAACATCCTCATATTATCGAGTTGGTTGATGTGTTTCCTCACAAAGAGAACTTGCACCTTGTGTTTGAGTTCATGGAGACTGACCTCGAAGCAGTGATTCGTGATCCTAATCTCTTTCTCTCCCTCGCTGAAGTCAAATCTTACCTCCAAATGATACTGAGAGGTCTTGAGTATTGCCATGACAAATGTGTTTTGCACAGGTACTAACTAACAACTTCTCCTACACAAGTTCTGGTTGGTTTCACATTTATTGATTAACTTTTTGCGTGTGTGTGTGTGTGTTCAGAGATATGAAGCCTAACAACTTGTTGATAGGACCCAATGGGCAGCTAAAACTCGCAGACTTTGGTTTAGCACGTATATTTGGTAGTCCAGGTCGTAAGTTTACTCACCAGGTCTTTACTAGATGGTATAGAGCACCTGAGCTTCTCTTTGGTGCAAAACATTATGGTCCTGCGGTCGATGTTTGGGCTGCTGGTTGCATCTTCGCTGAACTTCTACTACGCAGACCTTTCCTTCAGGTGAGCTTGTGTTCATGACCTAGTTCATATGTTTAGTCTTTTATGTAGCTGACTTATTAAACATTGCAGGGGAACAGTGATATCGATCAGTTAAGCAAGATCTTTGCTGCCTTTGGGACTCCTAAAGAAGATCAGTGGCCAGATATGTTATCACTTCCTGATTATGTAGAGTATCAGTTTGTCCCTGCGCCGTCTCTATGTTCTTTCTTCCCAATGGCTAGTGAGGATGCTCTAGACTTGTTGGCAAAGATGTTCACTTATGATCCCAAGTCTAGAATATCGATTCAACAGGCTTTACAACACAGGTAGGTGAAGCTTTTTCTATGGAGAATGCATTAGAAACTTGTTGTTCTGACATTTTTTTTTGGATAGGTACTTTACATCTGCACCTTCTCCTACTGACCCTTTAAAGCTACCGAGACCAGTTCGGAAGCTGGATACTAAATCATCTGACAGTAAACTCAAAACTATTACAGTGTTGTCACCAGCACATAAGTTTAGAAGAGTGATGCCTGACAGAGGAAAGAGTGTGGATGTAATGAAACAAGCTAGTCATGATGGACAAGCACCCATGTCTTTAGACTTCACCGTCCTAGCCGAGCGGCCACCAAACCGACCAACCATCACCAGGTAATTAAGAAAACAATTTGGTTCAGTCCATTAGCTTTAATGATAAAGGTTTTTGATGATGTTCTTGATTGTTTTGGTTTTGCAGTGCGGATAGATCTAATCTGAAGAGGAAACTCGATCTCGAGTTCCTGTAGGAATAACATTTAACAGGTTTCATGTATTCTTTTGGTTTTTCTATAAAAACATAAAGCAGAGAAACACTAATTGACAGATTATGATGATTAACTAATCATCATCATATATATATATATATATATCCATCATTAATAAATATATATTGTTTTAGCCTATGTTTAGATGTGACTTACAGAGAGAGTTACTGACATCTTCATCAAAGTTTTTGCATTCTCAGTTGCTCTTAATAAATATAATTGAAACTGCAAATATACAAAGATAAATCATCTACTCGATGCATGAACTTTTTACAAAAAAAAAAAACAGAAAACTCCATAGGCATTTGCATTCAAACCCAACAAAAAACATTACAAATATTGTTGAATTCGTCCAACAGGATTGATATGAAAACCCAAAAAAGATTAACAAAAAGCATTAAAAATGACAAGAGATCATGATAAGCCATTACTTTTTGTAGAGAGAAACTCTTGTTCTTAAGTAGACTCTTGTGATAGTAGAGAGAAACTCTTGTTCTTTACAAGCTGTAGTTTTACGAGAGCCAGACCCTCATTCACAATTAATTCATATTCCATTTTTGTAACTAAAGCCGAAAATACGTAGCTACCACAAGTTCACAAGAGAAAGATGATAGCATATAATGGACTAATGTCTCAGAAATAATTGTAGAAGAATCAAGCATACTCATTATTCATTAACGTAATTAAAATATCTACCAGAGAAGTCTAGAAAATAAAATAAAAACTGTAGCTCAAGATTACATAAAAAGATACTTAAAATTATCTCACAATGTAATTAATTGAATTGAATAAAAAGTTAAGAATTATTAAGAAACTCACTCCTATTATTTTGTGCAGCCCATGCTCAATTATTTAAACTTTACGCAGTTGCCCGTTTAAACCCAATCTTGCATTTTGTGCAGCCCAGGCCCAATCATTTTACAAATCCACACAGTTGCCATTTTAACGCGTTCCGGTCACGCGCCGATATTTTTACACACTGTAATGTAAGCAGAGGAGGAAGAAGATGAAACTTAAAACCCTAAAGATTTTAGATTGGTCTCTGGTCTGAGCAGAGACATGCTTCATCCAAATTGTTGTCGTCACTACTCTTCCTCCAGAGACGTAGCTTCCTCTTCTTCATTCCTTACTTCCCGAGCTAGGGTTTCTCCCGCTCCTCCTCTTCCACTTTCACTTCCTTGCAACTTCTCTCCTAAGGTTTCTACTCGGTTTCAACTTCACTGCTCCTCTTCTTCTTCAACAAGATGCTCTACACCTAACCCCAGCTCACGTCACCGTCGTTACGGCGGCGTTATCCCTTCCATTCTCCGCTCTCTCGACTCCTCCACCGACATAGAAACAACTCTTGCCTCCCTTTGTCTCAACCTAAGTCCTAAAGAACAAACCGTCCTCCTCAAGGAACAGACTCGCTGGGACAGAGTCCTCCGCGTCTTTAAGTTCTTCCAAACCCACCAAGGCTACGTTCCCAACGTGATTCATTACAACATTGTCTTACGAGCCTTGGGGAGAGCTGGGAAGTGGGATGAGTTGAGGCTTTGCTGGATCGAGATGGCTCACAATGGCGTCTTGCCGACGAACAACACTTACGGGATGCTCGTTGATGTATATGGTAAAGCGGGTCTTGTAAAGGAAGCTCTTTTATGGATTAAACATATGGAACAGAGGATGCATTTCCCTGATGAAGTCACTATGGCTACTGTCGTTAGGGTTTTAAAGAACTCTGGTGAGTTTGATCGTGCTGATAGGTTCTTTAAAAGTTGGTGTGAGGGTCGTGTGAATCTTGATGATCTTGATTTGGATTCTATGGATGACTCTCCTAAGAGAGGGTCGGTTTCTTCTCCTGTGAACTTGAAGCAGTTCTTGTCCATGGAGCTTTTTAAGGTCGGTGCAAGGAGTCCTGTTGAGAAAAGTTTGCGTTTTGGTTCGGAGTCTTCTCCGAGGAAGCCTAGGTTGACTTCTACTTTCAACACTTTGATTGATTTGTATGGGAAGGCAGGGAGGTTGAATGATGCAGCTAGTCTGTTCTCTGATATGTTGAAGTCTGGAGTTGCTATAGATACGGTGACGTTTAATACTATGATTCATATTTGTGGAACTCATGGGCATTTGTCTGAGGCTGAGTCGTTGTTGAAGAAGATGGAAGAGAAAGGGATAAACGCTGATACTAAGACTTATAACATTCTTCTGTCTCTTCATGCTGATGCTGGGGACATTGAGGCAGCTCTTAGATATTATCGGAAGATCAGGAAAGTGGGATTGTTTCCTGATACTGTGACTCACCGAGCTGTTCTTCACATCTTATGCCAGAGGAAAATGATTGCGGAAGTTGAATCTGTGTTGGTTGAGATGGATAGAAATAGCATTCGGATTGATGAGCATTCTGTTCCTGTTATTATGCAGATGTATGTTAATGAAGGTCTGATAGGACAGGCTAAAGCTTTGTTTGAGAGTTTTCAGTTAGACTGTGTGCTTTCGTCGACCACACTTGCAGCGGTTATTGATGTCTATGCTGAAAAGGGATTGTGGGTTGAAGCGGAGGCTGTGTTCTATGGGAAGAGGAGCATGACAGGTCAGAGGAATGATGTTTTGGAGTATAATGTGATGATTAAAGCTTATGGTATGGCTAAACTTCATGAGAAAGCGCTTTCTTTATTCAAAGGGATGAAGAACCAGGGGACTTGGCCTGATGAATGCACTTACAATTCCCTTGTTCAGATGCTTGCTGGTGTTGACTTAGTGGATGATGCTCAGAGGATCTTGTCTGAGATGATTGACTCAGGGTGTAAACCGGGGTGCAAGACATTTGCTGCCTTGATTGCTAGTTATGTGCGTCTTGGACTGTTGTCTGATGCAGTTGATCTCTACGAGGCAATGAGAAAAGCAGGTGTGAAACCAAACGAGGTTGTTTATGGTTCATTGATTAATGGATTTGCTGAGAGTGGCATGGTGGAAGAAGCGATTCAATACTTTAGAATGATGGAAGAACATGGTGTTCAGTCTAATCATATTGTTCTAACATCCCTTATCAAGGCTTATAGCAAAGTGGGGTGTCTTGAAGAAGCTAGGAGAGTTTATGACAAAATGAAGGACTCAGAAGGTGGTCCAGATGTTGCTGCGTCAAACAGCATGCTAAGTCTCTGTGCAGATCTCGGCATGGTGTCCGAAGCAGAAACCATTTTCAATGATCTGAGAGAAAAAGGCACATGTGATGTTATTACGTTTGCGACAATGATGTACTTGTACAAAGGGATGGGCATGCTTGACGAGGCTATTGAAGTGGCTGAAGAGATGAGAGAGTCTGGTCTACTAAACGACTGCACTTCATTCAACCAAGTAATGGCTTGCTACGCTGCTGATGGGCAGTTACGCGAGTGCTGCGAACTGTTTCACGAGATGCTAGTTGAAAGAAAGCTCTTACTGGATTGGGGAACGTTTAAGACGCTCTTCACTCTGCTAAAGAAAGGCGGTGTGCCGAGTGAAGCGGTGGAGCAGCTTCAAACCGCTTACAATGAAGCTAAACCGCTTGCCACACCAGCAATCACTGCAACACTGTTCTCAGCCATGGGGTTGTATGCGTATGCACTGGAATCGTGCCAAGAACTCACAAGAGATGAAGTCCCTCTCGAGCATTACGCATACAATGCGGTGATATACGCTTATGGTGGGTCAGGAGATACTGACATGGCCCTGAAGGCGTATATGAGAATGCAGGAGAAGGGGCTAAAACCAGATATTGTCACGCAGGCATACCTTGTTGGGGTATATGGTAAAGCAGGCATGGTGGAAGGTGTGAAGAGGGTACATAGCTGGATAACGTTTGGGGAGCTTGAACCAAATCAGTCGTTGTTTAGAGCGGTGAGGGATGCTTATGTGAGTGCAAACAGGCAGGACTTGGCTGATGTGGTAAAGAAAGAGATGAGCATTGCTTTTGAAGATGGTGAAGAGGAGGAGTATAGTTCGATATCTGGAGAAGAAGAAGAAGATGAATCCGAAGAAGATGAGGCGTTTTGAAGTGTAGCCACCACACGTTGTGTAGTAAACATTGTAGAATGTAGGATTTAGTGGGAATGTATACAGTTTTCTTAGAAGCCAAAAGAAAAATGTGCATACTTTCAGTCTCGAGAACTGATAGAAGTGTGAATCTTAAACTGTTGTAGAAAGAAAAAAAGTTTTCAAAATGGCAAATCTATAGAAGCTAGCACTTTGTAATCATCGAATGAAAGAGGAGAAACCACTTTGTGTCTTTTGTTTTATTACAGTAACTGGATTAAGATTTTTCTTCAGACATAGACTGATATGCATGAACTGGTTGGTCTTCTATTGCTTTTGCTGCAACTATCTAACATCAAACCTCATGATAAGAAGAGTGTTATTGCAGATCTTTTATCATGGGTTCTTAATTTTTTTTTTTAAGAGACGTTTTTTAACTTTTAAATAAGAGATTTAAGAGACGTCTTATTTAAAAGAATTAAAAAAAATAAAAAACGTGAAATTATAATTTAAAAAACTCACCTAAGAGACCGTTGATAAACATGGTTTTATATAAGAACTTCATTAAAAAAGGTTTAAGATATTTGCAAAGTACCCCTCAGTGTTTCTGAATATTTTAATTTTGACCCGTCACTTTTTTTTATCGTTAAAGTGGTATTAACACCCAACTCCTTCGCGTCTCTGCTCAACTCATTGGTCGTCTCCGACGAAAACACACTACGACCGAGACTATGGCGCTCGAAATCGAAGCTCGAGAGTAAGATTTCTCTTCTTTCTTTGTAGAGCTACTTAGTTTGCTCCTAGAATCATCGTCTACGAATGCTCAGATGGATCTTTAGGTTAAACGGTTGGAGAAAACCTCTAAAGTTATGATTTTGATACTACCCATAAGCAAGAGTGTTGTAAAGCTAATGCCTTTTGGGTTCTTTCTTTTACATATCGTTGGACTCCTTCGTAGCTGCTCATCTGAAGGATATAATTGTTTTAATGATAGTGAATTATCCAGTGACAGCATTGTTGTTGTTTTTTTTGAACATCGACAGCATTGTTGTTATGCGATATGTTAACGATGGGTTCTCTAACCTGTTGTGTGTTTTATATCTCAGTGTAATAAAGATTGTGCTTCAGTTCTGCAAAGAGAACTCCTTGAACCAGACGTTCCAGACATTACAGAGCGAGTGTCAGGTTTCTCTTAATACTGTAGACAGCATCGAGACGTTTGTTTCTGATATTAATAGTGGGAGATGGGACTCTGTACTTCCTCAAGTGTCTCAGCTTAAGCTTCCCAGGAATAAACTAGAAGACCTTTATGAACAGGTTTTGCCTTTTCTTCTCTCTGTGGAATTTACAAAAAGTGTTGCATAAAGTCTACTGCTAAGTCTCATGGAAATTTATTTTCTTTTCAGATTGTATTGGAGATGATAGAACTTCGAGAGTTGGACACTGCCCGAGCTATTTTGAGGCAAACTCAGGTGATGGGTGTCATGAAGCAGGAGGAACCCGAAAGATATTTGCGGATGGAGCATCTTCTTGTCAGAAGCTATTTTGATCCGCATGAGGTATGGGAGCTGTGTTATTGCTTGACTATTATTCAGTGTCATGTTGAGTGGTTCTTATGTGGTTGTTATGTCACATAAGCATGGTTGTTCAGCGCTATAAGCAATGTTGGTATTGTCACAAACAATGTTGTTATATCTACTAGAAATTGTATATCGCTTGCTTTTCTCTACTCTGTTTTGTTTCATATGTGCAATTGCTGATATCCTTTAAAGTCCTAAGTAGAATCTGTGAGCTTAGCATCGGTTAGATATGAAGTCGTTTCTAGATTAGGTTCTTAAACTATAACACATGTGTATTTGAAAACCATATTTTGCTGATATTACAATTGTTTCTTAGGCTTATGGAGACTCAACCAAAGAAAGAAAACGTGCACAGATTGCTCAAGGTTGGCCATTTATTCTTTATTTTTAAGAGAACAGTCTTTCTTCACTTGTTCTCGTTTTAGTAAGTTGTTTTGGGATCAATCACCTGAAGGAACCAAGTGATGTTCTGGTATTTTCTCTAGGCAAGCTAAGAGTATTTTATGACATGAAAAATGTTTATGTCGAGAAGTTATGTTCTGTTTAATGGTTTTTTCTCTTGACTCAGTTTTTAGTCAACGTTTACTAATTGTTTTTTTTCTCCTCTGTCAGCTGTGGCTGCCGAGGTTACTGTGGTACCACCTTCACGGTTAATGGCTTTGATAGGCCAGGCTCTAAAGTGGCAACAACATCAAGGTGAACATTTTAACGAACTGTGCATGCTACATCATCTTGTTTTCTTTTAATTTTTGTTGCCTACATTTTTGATATATCACTGGAATCAACATACATATGTGTACTCATCTCTTAAAAAACACATATACTTGTGTGTATGTGTCAGGCCTACTCCCTCCAGGAACTCAGTTTGACCTATTTCGTGGGACGGCAGCTATGAAACAAGATGTGGAAGACACATATCCTACTACTCTTAACCATACAATAAAGGTTCATATTGATAACACCAACTTTAATAGCTTGTTTAGCTCAATGGCCTATTTCTCAGCAGTTACGTTCTTTTCTGATGTGCATATCTCGTTTCATATGGTGGTGCAGTTTGGTACAAAGAGTCATGCCGAATGCGCTAGATTCTCACCAGATGGACAGTTTCTTGTATCGTCTTCTGTTGATGGTTTTATCGAGGTGAGTTGATGTGGAATCTGTTTGTGTGATTATATATCTCAGAAGTCTTAAGACTCATCTTGTGATCAGGGTTGCTCAGACTTCAAAAAACATTACAGGTATGGGATTACATAAGTGGGAAGCTGAAGAAAGATTTGCAATATCAAGCTGAAGTAAGCTCTCTTTACTACTTTTCCTTTTCTTATTTTAATATAAAAATCATTTGCCCATGAAACTCCTAAAGCACTATGTTTCTCGTCTGTGACTTACTTGTACACAACATACCATCCCCGTTGCTTATAATGATTAAATTCTGACAGGAAACTTTCATGATGCATGACGAGGCTGTCCTTTGTATAGACTTTAGCAAAGATTCAGAGATGCTTGCATCTGGCTCACAAGATGGAAAGATTAAGGTAAATCCAGCCGTAAATGTTTTCTTACAGTTAAATTTTCTCTCTTCTAATTAAATTGTTTTTCTCTCTAGAGAGAGACTATTGCAATATTATTGATTAACATTCGTCTTCCACTTATTGGTCCATATGAATTGTTGTTCTATACAATAAGAAAAACTAGACTAAGATACATGTCATTTTTACAGGTTTGGCGTATAAGGACTGGTCTATGCTTCCGTCGTCTAGAGCGTGCACATTCCGAAGGAGTTACAAGTCTAACCTTCTCTCGGGATGGAACTCAATTACTAAGTACCTCCTTTGACCACACTGCAAGGTTTAATTACTTATATCCTTTTTGTTGTATTTTTCTTACATCTGGTGGTTATGCTAGTGCTGATTGCTGGTTAGTAGAGCGTCTGGTTGAGTATAGATATTAAATTCACATTTTATATATTTGCTTTATATTATGCAGAATCCATGGTTTGAAATCTGGGAAATTGTTGAAAGAGTTCCGCGGTCATACATCTTATGTAAACAATGCCATCTTTACAAGTGATGGAACCCGTGTAATCACTGCCTCCAGTGACTGCACAGTGAAGGTACATTGTATATATATTAGTATAATTCCATTTGCACTCTGCCTTCTCCTGTGTAATAGCTGTTTTGTTTCCTTGCACAGGTCTGGGATTCAAAGACGACAGATTGTCTACAAACATTCAAGCCACCGCCTTCACTAAGAGTATGTGTTACGTTACAGATTCATGTACATTTAGTTATACTTTTTCTTTTTTATCTCTTGTGGCTAAGTCAACTCTTTTGGTTCCAAATCTGTGTTGTTGAAATTTAGGGAAGTGAAGCTTCAGTCAATTCTGTTCATCTGTTCCCTAAAAACACAGAACACATTGTTGTGTGCAACAAGACGTCATCTATATACATCATGACACTCCAAGGACAGGTGAATTTCGAGAAACTGTCTCCTGCTAATGTGTAATCTGTCATGGCAAATATTATTCAATTCACATGTTGCTTACTTTAAATCCTTTTGCAGGTTGTGAAGAGTTTCTCATCCGGTAAGAGGGAAGGAGGAGATTTTGTAGCAGCATGTGTATCTACAAAAGGCGATTGGATATACTGCATCGGTGAAGACAAGTATTACTACTCTGCCCTCTAATCAACTTTCCTATGTATACAATTTTGAAAGGATGGTTTTATGGCTCCTTTGTTTTGATGCACCTAACACTAATCTGCACTACCTTGCAGGAAACTTTACTGCTTCAGCTATCAAACCGGTGGTCTTGAGCATTTTATGATGGTACGTTTATAAGTTGCATTTTACAAAAAAAAAAACTAATAACATTATTAAGTTGCTAGAGTAATGAAGACCCTTGTGTTTATACATGTTTTAGTATCTATTCTGCTGTCTTATTAGACTTGGGTGTCTGAAAAGTTTATGTTAATGGCAGGTGCATGAGAAAGATGTGATAGGCGTATCACACCACCCACATAGAAACCTTATCGCTACCTATAGTGAAGATTGCACCATGAAGTTGTGGAAACCCTGAGTTGCCTCATCATCAAGCCTGACAAGCTTCATTAAAGGATCTCTCCTTGACTTTATGGATTTCAAAGTGAGTATATTAAGTCCAATGGGATATATGTTAAACTAGAATGAGTCTCAGAAGGGTAATTTCATTATCCTAATAACCAAGAAACCATGAATTTTCGTTTAGATACACTGCTGTCATTTGATATTTTTCCTATCTCTGAAAACGGTTATCTCTGAGACTTGGTTCAGATGATTGAGAATCTTTGAATGCTGGAAAGTGATAATCTCTTAAGATAGGTTAAGTGATAGACAAGTCTCTATATGCCATGATCCATATATTGTTTCCCAGGTGGAAAATTTTGATCTTTTTTATTATAAGTTGCAATTGAACAAGTAAAGATAATTCTTCTCTTAACTTGATGAATTACACACTGTTAGTTTACAAAAGATACATCAACTGCTTTCCCTGGAGAACATTACAACGGGAAAAGCAGTTTGGCAAATTATTCAAAGGAAATAATTGTTTCTCATAATAAATCTAAGGAAAAAACGAAGAATTCAGCAGAGAGAGTGTGTAACTGTACTAGCCAGACTACTGCCAATGACATGTTCCTTTGAACCTGCAACATAACAGAGAAACATATATTTAAGACAGGAAAATTTATAATATAATACAAAAATATATAAGATGGTGTAGTGTGTAACACAAACTTACATATAACCTCCCAACAAAAGTGTTAAGAAACTAAGCTCCAAACCATGAGAAGTCATCATCAAATGCACCACCATAAGAATCAAACCCAGAGTAAAAGGTGCTAGTATCAAACGCCAAGTCATTAAATGGAGATAGGATGTTACTGTCCAAGAGTTTATCTTGGTCACTCTGAAACTGAGGAGGCATATCTCTTCCTGCTACACCCTCTTCATTTCCATGTAAACCATGGGGTTGAAGTACTCCAACTTGAGCATCGTACCCATTGTTGTGTGGCGGTGTTTGTGCGTCCAATTCTATCTGTGTATGAATAAGGTCTTCTTCGTGATTATGCACAAACACTGCAGAGGGATTATAGTAGCTATAACCTGACCCAAATTGCAACTCCTGGTTAGGGTTTGGTCCGTGAAGCAGTGGCCTTTCGTCTACAGGCATCACTGCTTGTCCATTGACAGGCGGAAGATAAGTATAGTTGTTATCAAACTCAGGAACCACCAGTTCAAGACCGTTGTCATCTGGTCCTAAGGTGATGTTTGGTTCTAAAACACCTTCCTCGTGGTGATGAGTAACGTTCATGTTATAATCTAGCATAGGTGCATCAACATGATTCATATCTGGTATAACATTTCTCTGTTCAGCTTCTGGCTCTTCTCCATCTTGTACATTAACAGTTCCTGATCTGATTCTAGGTTTTTTCCTTCTACGGTGTTTCTCTGCTTTATCTTGATCTCTTACTGGTTGTGAAGTACCTGTCGGTTGTTCTTTTTGAACTTGATTTCTTCTACTGTCTTTAGAAGAAACTGAACCTGAAGCCTCCTCCGTCCCATCAACATCATAGTCACTGTCACTATTGATCACAGTTTTCCTCCTGTCAGCGTTATTACCCCTCCTGTGTGTCTCAGTTACATTAGATGTTCCATTGTCACTACTAGGCTGCTGAATAAGTGACTCCTCTTGGTTCAAAACCGCCAACCAAATCGCGCTCTCTTTAGCTGTCATCTTGTCCTGTAAACACTTAGACTGGCGAACATGCCTCTTGATCTTAGCAATGTCAGGAGACATATGACTGATCACAGCCGTTAAAACCGCAACTTTCCACATCTTCTTGAGATCATGAGGTTTCCTGTAAGGAGGACTCTGGTTTTGCGGTAAACCGAGTTTCACCCACCACTCTTCCTTCCCAGTTGGCCACCAAGGAGGAGGAGTCCCTTTCTCCAACGGATACTTCCTCTGCGGAGGATCACAATGTTGCATCAAAGAAGATAACAAAGACCCTAAAGTAGCATCTTGCAGGTCTTGAAGAACAAACTGAGAGTTTCTATTCCCATCTGACTTTCCAAAAGCTAAACACTCCTCTTCGTATTTAGCAATCGCAGCTGGACCATTCTTATCAAACTTAACCTTCTCTTTCCACCAAGCTCTTATATTGTCAGAGGAACCACTCACTGGCTTTCCCTTTTCAGGTATAATACCATAAACAAACCCGCGGACTTTGCAGACTTCCATTAACTTCAACATGTACTTAAGTATACCGTCTTGTGCTCTAGACATCTTCTTCCTCTGAGCTTGATCAGAGATTTTCTTAGGCGTCTCCTTAACCTGAGCTCCCTGGGAACCTCGTTTTTGCTGCTCTTTGATTCTTTTAAGCCTGACACGATCCTTCCACATACGTCTCTCCAAGTCATCCGCATCAATCTCTTCATCACTCACATCAATCTCAGCGACGTTATCGCTAGCCAAGTCATCAGGCTGCTCAGTCTCCATCCTATCACAATCCATTTACAATATTCATCCAATCAATAAACATAAACAAAGGATCAAGGATCCATTTTTGCGGCGGAAAGTGACACAATTTAGATGAAAAACCGATCTGGGCAACTCAGTTTTTTCATTGATTATTGAGAATGAACCTAAAGTCTAACTCTTTTATACGATCTCAACACCTCCAGGGTGATGAAACAGCTGTTGCTCATGTCAAAACCTTACTTCAGCCTAAAGGTATTGAAAGTTCAAAACTTTATGGGAGCATAAACCATTAAACCCTAAATTCATAGAAATGGGAAGGCGAGCAGGTCAATGAAACTGAATCTAATGTTCCTAACCTGATGTCTGATACGGACAAAGCAAGATCGCCCCCACCCATATTCGAAAAGGATGAAACTTTCCAGAATCAAACCCGATGAAATTGCAGGTCTTTTCTTCTCCTCTCGTTCAAAACTGGCTGCGAATTGGGAAGAGACAATTAGACGGCGGAGGACCAAACACCCAAAGACAACATTTGTTTTTGTTTTTTTTTCTTTCGTCCGTAACTAATACTATTTGTTTTACTTTTCACCTCCTTTTTGTTGCAAAAACCAACTTGTTTTTGTGGACTTTTATCTGGCTCTTTTTAACTTTCATCATAATAACAGTTTTATTTCCCTTTCGATCGCAAAAAAAAATATTATTTTGATTTTTTTTACCAGAAATATTTGGTGGTCTTGACACCAACCTAAGTGAGTGATGATTTTGAATGACAAACATGCGCTGATAAAGAATCTCATGTTGCTTTTATTTGACAAACGAAACCAAACAAATTTATTAAGTGGTGGAAAGTGATGACACCAATCAACCTTAGTTTATGCAAATGTTATACTCCCTCCTTTTCATTAAAAAAATTAAATAAAAAAATATTAATTATTTAAAAAGATAAAAAATGAATTTAATATGTAAAATTATATTGAAAATGTAGAATGAAATTTTTAAAACAAAAATAAAGAAATTTAATTAACATTTTAAAAAACTGATGGAGTATTTATGCAATTTTCTAGTGTTTTCTGAACCACGATTGATTTGTATAAAAAGGAGAAGCAAAAAGTTTAGTGGAAGTAGCAGCATCCTTGGGACCAGTTTTGCATTAAAGACACCACCAAGACCTCTCACAGACCACAACAAATCTGGTTTTTCCTGTGGGCGACCTTTAATCATTTTTGGTTTATTAATAGCTTAGTACAGCTCATCTATTCATCTATAAATACAAAGAGGAGTGTTTAACTTATCGAGTAGTATTTAACAATAGCATAATACACGCTTAACGTGCTTCAGTAACTTAAAAAGAACTATAAAAGTCTGGGACAATTGTAACGAAAAGTGGTTGGAACACTAACACATTTTATATTAGATTTAATAAATACGCGAAACTAGATCATATTGTTTTTGAACAAACTTCATATTTTCAAATCCATATACATATTCGAAGAGAAAGTATGTTTATGGATTACACCTCTATTTAGGAATTAGTCTGTACTTTTCTATTAATTCTAAATACTTTAGATTAATCACAATATATATATATATATATATATATATATATAAGTTTTACTTCTGAATCAAATAGATAAAAATGGAGTTGAAACAAGATAATGAATTGATTAAGTCAAAAAGGAAGATGAGATAATGAACTACAAATCTTTGAAAATTTTGTAAAGCCAACTAGCCAAGAACAATGACTCGTGAGTTTGAATAAGCATCCCTACGTAGAAATCCATAATGTACTAAATGAGTTTAATCAGATACAAAATAAGTCAAAAATCTGATACAAAAATACGTCAAAAATCTCGTTTTTTTAGAAATAAGGTGAATTGGATTACAGAAAATGTAAGGTGATTAACATCGAGATCAGGTGCTTATTTGCGTAACTAGGTTGGGTGTTTATCAATACCTTAGTATTTGAATATTCTGATCCAAATACTAGAAGAAGAAGGTTCATATGAACAATACGTGGCTTAGAGTAACTAAATAACAAACTTACTTAACTAACTAAACTAATAAAAATGTTTCCCTCATGGCAAATAAAAACAGTAGAAAGAAGTTGACCTTTTTTCACGAGTCACGACAAAACTTGGATTATACCGACACAATAAGATGATCAAAGATCTCATCTCTTCTAGTTCTTCTTTTTGATCCGTAAGTTCTATCATCTTCATCGGTACTGATAATATTCACATTACGTCTTCAGCTATTCATCGGAATATACAAATTCATATGGTTTATAGTCCCAAGCTTCATCTTCGTCTTCTACCTAAATGTCGCAGTGAAACTTTGACTTTAGAGCAGCTCTTCTTCATCTACTATGGCGATCCCTTCCTTCCTCTCTCAGACTTTACCATTTTACCCTTCGAGTAGACTCGTTCCTTCTCGACTCACTCTCTCTTACTCCTCCACCGTCTGCTGTCTCTCAGTAGACCGAATCAACCACGCTTCCGTCGCAAAGAACGCCGAGTCCTCCGCCTTACGAGTTGTTATCTCCGCCGGTGGCACCGCCGGACACATCTCCTCGGCCCTCGCCATCGGCGACGAGCTTAAATCCGCCGACCCGCTAGCTCAAATCCTCTTCATCGGGTTCCCAAACAGCATGGAGAGCACGACGGTCCCATCCGCCGGATTCGACTTCTCGGCGATCTCCACCGTCGGATACTCATCCTCCCGGCCGTTCCTCTGCTTCGCCTCCTTCCTCCGTTTCCCTCTCCTCCTCATCAAATCCACCTTCGAGTCCTACAAGATCCTCCGCGAGTTCAAACCCCAAATCGTCGTCGGCACCGGAGGACACGCCTCCTTCCCCGTCTGCTTCGCCGCCGTGATCATGCGTCTCAAGCTCGTGATCCAAGAACAGGACTCCATCCCTGGAACCACCAACTGGATCCTCTCCCTGTTCGCCGACACGATCTTCGCTCCTTTCAACTGCACTGTCACCAACCTCCCCAAACGCGCCGCCGCGAAGTGCGTCGTCTACGGGAACCCGATAAGACAGGCGTTGAGACGGTACGTGTCGAAAGGAGCGGCGCGTGTGAGCTTCTTCGGACAGTGGGCGGGAGCTGTGTCGGAAGCGAAAGTGGTGCTTGTGCTTAGTGGGTCTTTAGGAGCAAACGCTATTAACATAGCTCTGCTTAACTGTTACTTGCAGTTGTTGTCTGAACATGAGAACTGGTTTTTCATTTGGCAAACTGGTGTTGAAGCTTTTGATGAAATGGATAGTCTCGTTAGAAGTCATCCTCGTCTCTTTCTTTCTCCGTGAGTTACAATCCAATTAACTCCCAAATTATAGAACAATTAAAATTAACCTAACTCAAGAATGTGGTTTCTTGGTATTAGGTTTTTGAGAACGATATGTGTAGCTTATGCTGCAGCAGATTTGGTTATCTCCAGAGCCGGTGCTATGACTTGCTCAGAGATCATGGCTTTAGGCAAACCTTCTATTCTGGTATGTTTAATCTTTTTTTATTCCTAGAGAGATTTGCAATGTGTGAATTCTCATTTTGATTTTTTTGTTGTGTTAGATACCATCACCACATAGTGATGAAGGGGATCAAGAAAGGAGTGCGTCTTTAATGGCAGACATTGTTGGCTCAAAGGTTATAACAGAGGAAGAGCTAGATTCAATCACTCTTCGAGCTGCGATGGAAGATATACTAGGTAAGTGGTGACTTCCACAAAAATAGAGAACAATCTCAATTTTCTTCCTCATCATTGAGTTGGTTCCAAAATGATAGGGAATGAAGAACTGATGACAGAGATGAGCGAGAGGGCGTTAAGAGCTGGGAAACCTGACGCTGCATTAGATGTTGCTAAACACATTATTTCTATTGTCAAACCTGAAGATTAAAAGTAAGTTAGATTCTTATATGAATAAACACATAGTCGATTTTACAGCCGTCAGTCAAGTAAAGAAAAGTGTGTTGTGTAACAAAATATCTATGATTTGATGAGCCATTGAACTTGAAGTATTGTTGTTTTGTATTGACCAAATTTGGCCTTTTTGAATCTTGCCTTAGAGAGAAACTATAAATAATCTAACACCGGCCCTCTGTATATTCTGATTCCTGAGACCGGCATGAGGGAACCTTCTCTCCAGTCTATCCGCTCGTGAGTGTTACCAATGGGAAACTATACATGTCCGACCCCGAGGGGAAGCTAAGGAAGCATGAGCTTCCGTCCTTCAATAATATAAATTAAATTCGGCCAATCTCACCCTTTAAAAAGTTCAAGACCGGTACTGAAACTATATGTAGTAAAAAAGGCTGGAAGGAATGATAGTACCGATTCGTTGAGTTTGATTGAAATTTTCGGTCCCAACACTCAAATATGGGAACATTTGCCGAAATCTCTAAGTCATGTTTGTTTGTTACAAACTTTTTGCTGTTAATGTTAGATGAGTGAACACATCAAAATACGTTTTACTCCTCAAAAGTAGAAGGATACGACTAGGACGTTACTCTGTTTTCCTATTTTTTTGTGTACTCCTGAACACAACCATGTAAACAGCTGTTTGCTTTTTCCTTTTTTTTTTATGAATTCACAAAACACCATGTTTGGTTACTTGAAGCTCAACCACCAAACCAAGACATTGCTTATATGACGCAACCGGTTTCTTGTATAGATAAACCACTATTTTTAGCAAATGATTTTAAATTAAAAATCCTAACCACAAAAAAATAAATAATAATAATCAAGAACAAGAAAGCGACTGAGTGTGAGATCTTTCTCTTGCACCGCCTATATAAATCAAACAACTGTTGCTCTGCTCCGGCAACACCCTCGACTCTCTGCTTGGTGGTTATGGAAGCTCTCCGAATCCAGTTAAGCTCAGGTTCCCTCACTTCCTCCGTTGCCGCCTCTTCTCTACTCAGCCAACCCCGTCCTCCCTTGTCCTCGTTGCAGCTCGGCCGTGTCGGCTCGTCTCCGGCGACCGGATCTGTCTCGGCGAATGAAACTTGCACGGCTGATGAACTCCACTACGTTCCTGTTCCCAACTCTGATTGGCGCGCCGCCCTATGGAGATATCTTCCTTCCCCAAAGGTACTACCGATGTTTATATACGTACACATGTGTGTTTGTATACGTATAATACTATCATGTTTTATACACTTACTACAGGCACCGAAGAGGAGACATCCTTTGCTTCTGTTGTCTGGGATTGCGAGCAATGCTTTCGGCTACGATCTTTCCCCTGAGGTTGGTGATTTTGATTCTAGTGTTTAGCTTGACTTTGTAGTTATGAAACTGTGTTGTGTAATGGATTCTTGTAACGCAAGTCTTTGGTTTTGGAAGCTAAACAGTTGCTTTGTTCTGTTTTCTGTGGGTGTTCATGTATGTATGTAGTGTTCCTTTGCAAGGTCCATGTCTGCTTCAGGGTTTGATACATGGATTCTTGAGCTCCGTGGAGCTGGATTGAGTTCTCTAAGTGTTGTTGATACTGATCTTGGTAAAGGTATATAAGAATGTTTCTTATTATTTTCTCATATAAATCCTCTTTGCTGATGAGCAAGACAGAATCCAGAAACAACGAGCAGCAGATGGTTTTAGAACTTTTAGAAAATCTCATCAACGTATCTGAGAGGATGGAAAATGTTCTAGATGAAGGTGAATTCATTACCTATCTCTCTCTCTGTCTATTTGACTTGTTCTGTTGTTACTGAGAATGAATCTGCAGGTTTTAAGATTATGGGGTTGCAAGACAGACTCTCTAAGAGAGTGGGAGGTTTCAAACAGCGGCTTGAACTTATCCCTCGTTACAATTGGGACTTTGATAACTATCTAGAAGAAGATATTCCTTCTGCGGTGAGGTGACACTTCTTGTTTTGTTATTCTATGTAGTTGAAACTTTACATTGTTACAGTCCTGCTCACACTGTGTCTGATTATATGAAATGTTGGTCTCAGATGGAGTATGTTAGGACTCAAACCAAGCCAAAAGATGGGAAGTTGTTAGCCATTGGTCACTCAATGGGTGGTATGTTGTTATACGCCTTGCTTTCAAGATGTGGTAAGCCTTCTCTCATACACTATAAAGACTTTATAATAACTATTTAAAATTTAAGGGCCAAAACAAATGATTCATCTTGTTGTACGGCACACTCACCACTATTTTTCCTTCACCAGGCTTAAAAAGAATCGATTCGGGGTTGGCTTCTGTCGCCACTATTGCATCAACATTGGACTACTCATCCTCAGGAACACTCCTCAAGTACCTATTACCCGTGGCAAGTACTTAGAACCAATCAACACACTATTTACACTCTCCAAAGGAAAAAAACATGAGTGAAAAAGTGATCTTAAATGTCTTTTTGTTTCAGAGAGAGCCGGCTCAAGCACTTAACGTGCTTGCCTTACCGATTGATACAATGCTTCAGATGGCTCACCCTCTAATTTTTCGTCCTCCCTACGCTTTGTCCTGGTTAACCACTAATATATCTGCTCCTCAAATGATGGACCCTGAAGTGATTGAGAAGCTTGTTTTGAACAGCTTATGTAAGCTCAGTGACATGACACTTTCTCATACTTCTCACCAAATTTCATATTCCATGTGACAATAACTTTCTTGTGGAGAAAAAACAGGCCCAGTACCAGCTAAGCTTCTGTATCAGCTAGCAACAGCCGTAAGCAACGGAGGGCTGCGTGACAGAACCGGTAGTTTCTATTACAAGGATCACATCAGCACAACCAATGTCCCTATTTTGGCACTTGCAGGGGACTGGGACATAGTCTGCCCTCCTGATGCAGTATATGGTAGTTACTCTACAACATATTTAAACCGTGAATATAAGATCTTGTTATCTCTTGATCGATCTAAATCATAACCGGTGTTGCAATGGTGTTGATCTGATGAGCAGAGACTGTAAAGCTGATACCAGAACATTTAGCTACTTTCAAAGTTTTCGGTTCACCTGGTGGTCCACATTATGGCCACCAGGATATAATCTCTGGTCGAACGGTTTGTATGATAAATTTCTCTTCTTAACACATTATTTTGGTTTTAGTGTTATGATTATATCCACTTTTTCTTTTATCATTACAGGCCCGGAGCGAAACATATCCATTGATTACTCAATTTCTTCAGCGCCATGATCAGAGTTAAGATCAACGAAATTTCAAATGGATTGTGATTCTTGTGTTTCTATATAAAAAGATAAGGAAGAGGGTACATATAACATTCCATACATACATTCATCTAGGAGCTTTATACTCGGAACTGAAACGCAGTGTAGTAAAAGAAAATTAAAGTCTTATAATCATCTTTCAGGTTGATGAATTCCATTAACATCATTAAATTGACCTCATCATTTAACTCTTAGACGTTACTTGCAAGTAACAGTTTTATCATTGCCATGTGATAATTAATGTTAGATCTTACCTAACATTTTCTTGTAGTTGCCGACCTAATAATCACCAACGTTGATGTTTTTTATTACATTGTTTGATCAAACCAGTTTTGTTTTCAGAAATAAAATATAATAAATCCAGAGAAAAAAAAAGAAGCTAACATAAAATAAAGTGAACGTTCCAATCTCGAAATAAAGAATCATATCATCAAAGGAGGAGATATATCTTAAAACTATCTAAGACTTTGAAACATATGGCATCGTTTTACAGACAGGACAAGAGTTCTTCCTCAGCAGCCATTGTTTCACACAGTGGATATGGTATCTGTGCCCACATCGTAACTTCCCTACCTCGTCCTTTGCCTCATACTCTTCCTGTATGCAAATAAACACATGAACTGATGATATTCTTACAAGACAGAACTGATAACTAAGCAATGGAACCACATCCGGGACTTACTTGACAAATGGTGCACTTTCTATCTTCTAGTGGTGTAGTTTTGTTGAATGGTTTGACTTTCCGGAGACAGGTTTTGATCTGTTTTTCATTAAGTCCAGTGTTCACATACCCAATTCTATCTCCAAGCTCCAAAAGTTGCTGTAGTGTTACACAACAGCACACTCAAAAAAAATTATATAGAGACATCATTGTGATGTAACTCTTTCTATGAAAGAAAGATACCTCGTATGACATGCCATCTACGTTGAGCCTCAAGTCACGGAAGTGATCGTAAGAGCTAAGCATCCCTCCCATTACAAGACCATTTTGTAGCAACATCATCTGCACATATAACATCTCGTCAAGCTCAGTGATCACTAAGACATATCACTTGGTCAACAACAACACTCTTACCTCGGAGATCCCATTAGGGTAAGGTTGTCGTATATGACGATGGTATCTATCAGAGAAGATAGTCTGCGTCTGTTCACCACGCGATGTCAAATCAGAGTCAACGTAAGGATTGGATTCTTGATGATGAGATCGCCTGGGAGGAACAGAAGAACCCTGCAAAAGAATGTAACAGTTGAGTTAAAATCAAACCTAATATGATCACTTTGAAAGTTGAAAAGTAAGACAAAACCCTTAATAATCTGAAGCTAAGCTCCGAACAAGAAACAGTGACCTTAATTTCCTCCACAGAACAAAAATTCTTAACAAAGAAGACCAATTAGAGTGATGAATAAATAACGAGGGAGAAGATGTATCCAAGTGCAAAACCTAGCGTGTTATATATAGAGATAGGGCAAGACGATAAACCTAAATCAAAACTAACAAACAAAAGTCTATAATTCTATTGGATATATGCAAATCATATATATTCTCACTATTTAAATTATTATAAACAAAAAAAAACATTGCAAAATAACTATTTAAAAATTTTCTAAATCACTAATATTCTTTTTTGGATAGTGTTTATTAATCACCACCATATATTAAAATCAAATTAAAACAGGCACGCAACGAATATGAATCAACAATAATGTAAAAGTACCTCGGTCTGATTAGAGTTGTGACTATAGTTCTTATCACCATCTATTTTGCGTCTCGCCGGAATATTCCTTCTCGGAAGATCCGCTTCTGCAGTGTCAACCGTGCCGCCGACCACCGCATCAGTCGAGAACCCAACACCGGGACCGCACCAAACATCAGGACTCGCTCCGCAACCGTTTCCTCCATCTCCTGTCTCGCTCAAGATCTTAACCGAACCGCCACGGTAGCGACTAGTACCCTTGTTCTTGTTCTTGCTTTTGGTCTTGCTCGGATTCCAGTCCGCGGAGGAGCGAATCACCGCCGGGACGGAAACCTGTTGAGATGCAGAAGAGGTGCAGCCAAGGCCGCGAAACGACGACGACGTTGTCTTCCTTGCGGTTTCGTTAGATGAAGATGATGATGGTAAGAGGAAGAAGGAAGACATGGCGGATTTACAGACGCGGCTAGGTTTTGGAACTGGAGGCTCGTCGGCGGTGGGAAATTGTGGGGGATTGCTTGGTCGGAGTCTGATGTGCTGGCCGATTGTTGTCGGAGAAGAAGAAGGCTCTGCAGACACAGGCATTGTCTTGTCTTTTTCTGAGAGAAAGAAACACAAAGAAAATGAAAAAAAAAAAGAGAAAGAGGAAGAGATAATGGAGAGGTGGGGAAGGTGACACACAACGCGGGGAAGAAGGGAAGTGTGGATGGAACTTTCTTTATTAACTTGGTTTAGTAAAACTCTATTAACGTGTTCATTAATCAAATCCACCTTTTAAGTAGTGTTTGGTTGTATATATTTTTCTTACCTCACATGCAAAAGTACTGTGTATTAATAGTAGTGTTTGGTAATGGTCTAAATTTTTGAGGTAAATGAGGGTAAATTAGGTATTTGGTTGTTCACTCAATAGATTCCCACCAGCCTTTTGGGGAGTGTTTTGTACTGTTCACTTCCATTCAAAGTATCAATATTTGACTTTATTTGTACTGTTCACTTTTTTTTTATATGTTGGGGATTCACTTTGGTCCAGAACCAAAAACGAAGATTGGAGGTGGAAAAGGATCTCTCATCTCATGTCACTTTTACTTTTTTTCTTCTTTGTCAGATGTATTTCCAATTGTTTATATATTCGAGGTAAGAAAGTCAAGACATGAGGGACACTGTGTCATAGGTTTTCACATTAATTCAATTGTATAATTTTAGTTTATACTGCCTCAAAACTATAAAGAATGTGTATATGCAAAACACCTGCCACTTGCGTTAAACACAAATATCCAAAAAGAAGAATATTGGTCCGGATTTGCTGGACAAATATATTAGTTGTCAACAATCAGGTCCAAGAGTGATTGGTGCGTCACATAGGTTTTTCTGCGAGTCAAGTTTGGGCTGGGCCGAGTTGGGCTAGTCCATCAGTTCTGAAAGATGTTCACTTGTCTTGTCTCGAGACTCTAGACACCAAGATTGATGGTCATGTTAAATCAAGATTCATTGTCTCAAACCTGATCACTAGTCTTATTCTGACTCTGAAATTGATTAACTTGGTAATTTTTTCGATCTCTCATGATTCCACGTTATGAAAATGGAGTTGACTTTCTCATAGTTTCCAAATTGGAGATCATTGGCAAAGAGAAACGATTCGTTTGCTTTCTTTACATGTGCTCATATGCATATTTTTAGAGGACATGAGAGATGTTCTAGGGCAGTTCTTCCAGTGTCTCATTAGAGACTATTTGATCCTTAGAGGACACGAGAGATCATTTGCATACTACTCTAATGAATTTGATATATAATTTTGAAGGTGCTATTTGATTTGTTTAATTCTCCAACAAGCTTATATTATACCTTCACGGGATTATAACCGAAAGCTGACCTCTTTGTTGGATGCACATGGTTTCATAACTTCTCCCGACATGTCATTTAGTCTTTATATGCTTTGTCTAAGCATTTTTATAATTTTAATATCCTTTTGTAAGCTTAGACAGAGTTGCTATTGTACAAATCGAGATCTTATGTAATCACAAGCTCACATTCGAGTAACATGACTAACACCAAAGCTATCTATCTCTTTCTATATATAGAAGAAGAGAAACCCACTACAAACTCCACACCAAAAATCTTCTTCGCTTTCATACAACTACCAACTTAGAGAGACAATGAAGACCTCTTGCACAAAACCAGTGTTGATCACTTGTGCAATCCTTCTCTTGCTCATTGTTGCTCAAGAAAACAGAGTCGCTGCAGAAGAGAAATGTAACCCTATGGAGCTTATGCCGTGCAAGGACGCCATACTCAATGGCTCTAACCCGTCGAAAGAGTGTTGCACCAAGTTGAACCAGCAACAAGACTGTGTCTGCGAATACATGAAGAACCCTACTTTCAAATCTTTACTTAACTCACCAAATGCGAAAATGGTCGCCACTCATTGTCACTGTAGTAAACCTAAGTGCTAGTCTCTCTGTTTTTCGTTTCCTCTCTCCTTGTCTTAAAATCAATGTTCTTCTTTGCTTTAAATGGATTTGCTTGGCACTGTTGTTTATGTATTACGTTAAACCCATCTTGTTCTTCTTCAAGTTTAATAATGTTTTAATAAACAGTGAGCTATTTAACATCCAAATTAACCGGTCATCGGTTCTGATTAATTAAATTTAGACACCGGTTAAGATTCTAAAATAAACCGGTCAATGCTAACCAATTTTGGTTTGCCTAGAAATCTATTTCAGTGCCTTTTACTTCTTCTCCGACCTTCAAGCTCTGAGATCTCAGATTCGACACCGTTGGCTATAATCTGGTTTGTTCATCTCTCTGTTTCGTTTGTTTCTGTAAGTTTTTATACTGTTTCCACTCTATATGCACACACATCCATGGAGATCTGTAGAGTTACTTGATACTGCAACTATTATTAAAAATCGAATCTTTTCCTCAGTTTTTGAAACAAAGTTTTGATTTTTATTATCTGGGTCAGAGAGTAAATGGATAAGGAGGCGGCAGAAACAGCGAGGGACTCTCTGGAGCTCGTGTTTCGAATGTCGAGCATTTTGGAAACTGGTCTCGATCGACATACCTTGTCCGTTTTGATAGCTCTTTGCGATCTTGGTCTTAACCCTGAGGCTTTAGCTGCTGTCGTCAAGGAGCTTCGACACGAATCTGGTACCAACCAAGGCACATAGATTAGTTCGAATCCTTTTGTTTCACTATGCTTTTCTGTAAGATGGATCCCATTTTTAGACAAATCTGTAACTGATGTTTTCTTCTTTATGCTTTGACGTTCTGATGTAATTGAATTAAGACTTCGCTTGAAGCATCCAAAAAGGTGAAAACTTTGAAGAACATCACACACTTTCCCTGAAAACTGAAGCCTAGAATGAGTTACTCTGTGTTCAGCTAAAGAATATACCCACAGCTTATTGATTAACATCATATATACTCAAGAGTTAGCCTTTTGTAACACGTAAAACAGTAAACTTTTGATTAATACTTTGAATGGTAAAAAAAAACAGCAGAAACACGTTTTCATTTCGAAAACGTAAAACAAGTGATGCACCATTCAGCTAAATCACACATCTATGTAAAATAATGATCCACAAGTATATATATATATATATATAATCCTTGTCTACCAAGTAGTAGACTAAACTCTCATTTGGAAAGAGTATAATCATCGTGTCAGAGCACAAGAGAGGCTTCTTAGATGGAGGATTAACCAAAAGGGTTTAGATGAGTTTGGGACGAGGATCCTGTAATATTGAAACATATGCCTAATTCCATTGGAGTCGTTGTAATGTACCCTTCGTTGATCAGCTCCAAATTGTTCGTAGATCTCTCTGGAGCATATCCGTTTTGTTGATACGATCTAGTAGTTTCCATGTTGTTGTGGTACTGGTGGTTTGCACCATATTGCTGGTCCATAGTATCACCTACATGATCAAAATTAATCCACTTTAGTAAGTAACACTATGAGAATTTTTGTTTAATAGGTTGTATAAGATAGAGTGTTATGACAAGTGTATTCTAAAGTACCTTGTGTCAAAAGAGGCATGTCGTTCGTTTTTCTTTCCACCACTTCTAAAAAAGCCCACTTTGTGTTAGCATCTTGAACTAACTTCTTAATACAGAGCTGATTCATCGCTTCTCGACTGGAAAAAACCTGACCATTGATCACTGCTTCCATAACTTCGCAGATGGGATTCAAGGTCAAGTAAAAGTTAGGTCCTCTGTGAATGTATAACTTGTTTCCCAAAGTGCACTCTCTAGCATGTTTCAATGTGACATCCCACATTTTATCAGACATTTGGCTCATAATCTGTAATTAAACAAAACCCTTGTTAGTCAGACAATCAACTTACACTAAAAACATTATTTGTATATGGATATAGTACTTATCTATTAACGATTAAGACAAAAAATAAATAAATAATCGTTTTACCTGACGGAGCCTGTCAAGGTCAACGACGGATAACTTCAAAAAGTCTTGAACATTGTTGATGTTTTCAGATGAGAGCTTCTTGTGAAAGGCCCCATCTTTGCCTATCTTCTCTAGCCGCCACACTTCGTCTTCTAGCATTGGTGGGTGATGTTTCTTGTACACTTCACCAACCACAAGTAGTAGAAAACAAATTTAGTTATTAAAATACAAAATATTCAAAATTGTATTTGAATTGTCCCTGTGTTTTTTACTTATATAGTTATATATCCGCTTATTGAACCTATTATATGCATGTTCTAAGATTCAAGAAATATGATCTCTAACTAATTATAAGCATTGATTAAAAACAGAAAATATATATATGTATTGACCAAGACTTGTTTCATGTATATAAAGTGGACAGTTGTTTGCTTTATGGTCCACATCGATTATTATTTTAATTAGTTTGTAGCATAAATAAAATGTGTGTATGGATGTGTGTGTGAGAGAGAGAGCCAACCACAATAAAGAAAACCATATATCATGACTAGAACAGCTATAGGACTTCAATATAATTTGACAAGTCCATCAATTTTGATGTAAGCTAATTTTAATTTTGTTATATAATTTTTCTAATCATTAAAATTAAGATTCTCCTAAAACACAACATATTACTGGTAAATAATATTTTCCCAGAGTAAGTTCAAGAATAGCAATTATGGTAAGATAATAACAAGTTATTTTAATGTATATATATATTGCACATATTTTTAAAAAAATTATCTATCACATATTGCATATATTCTATATATATTAAGAGTACGTGGTTGATAGTGTAGATGCCTAAGTTGTGAATATGAGATATGTGGTCAGGTCAAAGATAATTGAAACATGATTCTACTTTCTAGCTAGTGATATGTTACTATTACATCTCTAGTAGACGAATATACAAATACATTTCATATGTATAAATATATATATTTTTCATACTCATTTATTATTAAGCAAGATAAATAATCAAGAGTCAAGAAAAGGAACTTACGTTCTCCACGGTGATCTCTAACAACAAATGCTTCACTGATCGCTTCACAAACCGCAACGCCTTGACCACTGCTCCCTTTGGCAACTTTCACGCCAATTCTAAACTTACGGCTACGAACCCAACTCGAGTTATCTGTAAACTCAATATCTCCGATCGTTCCTACGCCGTTTCTCACCGTCACAGTTACTTCTCCGGCAATTAACGGCCGTTTCCCATCCCTTTCTTTGACGATATTACGCTCAAACTCATCACTACTCCATTTATCACCCGAAGGAAAATCTCCGTGAAGTGCAACGATGTCTAGTCTGATGGGACGGTCGAGACTCACAGGAGTGATGAGATGATCATTGTTTGAATCATCAACGAGGATGATCTGGAGTGGAGTGTTGTCCACGTCACTGATTTTACTTCCCGTGAATATTGGTTGTGTCTGAAGATTCTTAGCGAACGTTAGCTTTAATGTGGGAGCAATGTTCTCTGGAGCTTCGACTCGAAACGAAGACGACCGAGAAAATGATCGGAGTCTTTTACTTACTCCATGTTCCACTTCTTGTCTTACCTGTTCCCATCACCAAAGGTCCAAAACTAGTTATAAAAATACTCTTATATGATCTCTTATCTGTTTTATGTAATATAAAAAGTCCATTTGATATGTTATATCTTTACTATTATATACTCTTTTTGAGTAACATTATCTATAATCTTCTGTGTGGATACATGAAATGTTAAAAAAATGCAAAAGATATAAAATATTATGTACTGGCAATCTTAAACAAAAATTCTTATGAAACAAAATCACAATTCTAAATATATAGACATTATTTGTAAAATGGAGATCATATTAAATTGTAGGCCTATATGTAGATCTCGTCAATGATACCAAATCATGAATGTGTATGTGTGTGGACCTCTCGTTTGTCTTTTCTATAGTTGACCGAAACGTTAGGTTAGCTAGAGAGGTCTTGTTAGACTAATAAGTGTTTCATTTTTAGCCTTCAGAAACTCTATGATATATTAATAATGTATGCAGCTATGTATATGTATTGTACATAATGTGTATAGTATTAGCAACCGGATCGAATCTTTCTTATTTTATCAAGTTCTAGCTCGCATATTAGAAGTCGTCAATGCTAAACTTCTGTATATTTTTCGATATATATATATATATATACATGGAATACTTGTTAGTTTGGTATGTATAGGTATCTGATTAAACATGGTAAAATGTGTCTCTAACTCTCAGTTTGCTAATTTAATTCTCTACATCTATGAGTTATCAGTTTTAAATTTATGGATATGCATATATATGAATCTGAGGCTACTTAACATACAATATTGGCATATTGTTGTATTAACACAAGACAAGTATTTATAAATAACAAAAGAAAAGTGGAATTAAAGTGTACTTACAACTTTTCTAAGAAGAGGCTCTAGGGCTAACGAGAAGCTCGTCAAGGTGTTTTCTGTATTCAATGCTCCAAACACACTGAAAATTTGTCCCGTAAAAAACAAAACAAAAACGTCTATCAGAAGACAAAAAAAAACAAATGATAGAAGAGAGGGAGACAATATACATAAAATAAGCACACACACATATATGTATATATATTGATTGAACAATGAACATGTTTTCTCACTAAATTATGTTTTATATATGATTAGTCAGATACAATAGTTTCAACATAATATCGAAAAAAAATCAAGAAACTAGTGAGAAGACTTACGAGGCAAAGAGTGGAAGAGATTTCAATCGTTTCTCGGATTTATTTTCTTGATCTGACACAAGATCTTGAAATAGCCTCTTCCCCGCCATGGAATCGGTACGGTGAGTTACGTTGATAGAGAGAGAGAGATCGTTTCGATCTAATCTAGGTTTTTTTTTTTAATCTAATCTGTTGATAGAAATGTTTTGATATGATAAGGGATGAGATATAAATGGTTGGTTTGTCTGCTTGGTTTTTATAAATATTTCTATATTAGTGCAAAACTTTTAAAAGAAAGTTCGGAGAACGAGAAAGGAAACAACCTGGCAGCACACACCAAAGTACACGCGAGTTTTCGTTTTATGGCGTCATTAATAGAATGACTTTTGACGTCAACCCCAACGGAGAAAGCGCCACTTGTCAACATATATGGACGATTATGATCTTCACTCTTATTAGGTTTTAGAATCTAACGGTTAAGCTTGATCCTAGTTTACTTTTTCTAGATCCGGTCCGTTCTTTATAGATTTTTTTGTCACTTCTTCATCTTCAATTATGATGATTCAACATGTAATTATAAAATCAGCTATGCCTAACCTAATCAGAAAAAAAATTATAAACATTAGGGAAGAAGACATATTTATTTTAGATTTGTTTCTTCTTCATTTAATGTCAAAATGGCAAAGTTAGCAATAAGCCAATAACTGTTTTTCAAAAAAAAAAATACAACCTTTTGTCTAGAATTAATTTCATTCGAATCACTTTAATTAAGCAAATAAAAAGAATGTCTTACATTTTTTGGGTTATTGCAATGATCCAAAAAAAACATTTTCTTTGTTTCAAAATAGTCTATGTTTTTAAAAAAATTGGTTCTAAAAAATTTATATTTTATATTTTTAATGTATGTAATAATGATAAATTATGAGCTTCGATGACATTAATTGTATTTATTGAATTTTGATTGGCTGAAAATAATAGAAAATAGTTAAACACAACAAATAATATATTTATAATCAAAATTTTACAAAAGAGTATCTTTGCAAAAACTGTCATAATCATGTAATAGCTATTATTAAACCAGAATTTTGTAATAATCATATAAACTCTTATGGCCGTTCACTATTACAGTATTAAACTATATATAAAGGGTAAAGGAATAATTTCGAAGAAGGTTCGTTGAATTGATTTTGTCTTTTGGGGTAATTTCTTGTCCGGTCGGTTTCAAATCTCAATCCTCATTCCTCACCTCACAATTGTCGTTCTTTTAGCTTCACTCGACTCTGTTTAGTCTCTATCAAGTAAATTTTGTCTTACATTTATCTATTATTTTTCCTTTTTGAACTTTAAAATATTATTGGAGGCGTTATATAATTGGTATTGAATTGTCTTTGTGGTATTGTTTCATAGTCTATGTCATTTCTCAGAGTACATGATAAATAATCATCTTTTAAGTTTTTATATAGTTTAAACAGAGAATTGCCCATTTTGTTGTTCATTTTGTACATTTTCCCACAAACTGAACTTTTAAATAATTATGAATTGAGTGTATCCCATTTTATATGTTTTCAATGAAACTAAAATAAAATATTTTAAACAAAAGTGAATGAAATCCCTGAGTCTTAAGGAAACAGAGTATTGTATTCAGATGGAGTTATGGGGTTTTAGTTTTTTTTTTCTTTTTTGCAACAAAAATAAGGTATGTGAATAAAGTATTGTAGTTACTGATGGGCCTTACAATTTCGAATAGATAAAAGGGCCATAGGCCCATAGCATATATATTAATGTGGTGAATGTGTGCTATGGGTTTAAAGAGGGAAAAAAAAACTAAAACCCCATAATCCTACCAGCAAAATGAATCAATATATCTATACAATTATCATCGAATTTTCTAGCGAACAAATAGCATTTGTTACTCTCCTTCCCATTATACACACACCCTTCTTTATTCCTCAGTTTCATAAGAAGCTCCGCCCTCACCGACCGTCGTGTGTACTTCCTCGGATGTGGTCCTCTTCGTGACCAATCCGTCCACGTCAACGACCGGTTCGCGTTCTTCCCAGGAAACATGACGTGAACAAACGTAGGCAAGTAATGCTCGTCCGCGTAACAACCCCTACGACAATGTTTCTTGAACAATGGGAAGTAACTGTTGTCGGAGACAACAGCTAAAGCTATTTCACGGTCTATTTCGAACCATTGAGAGCCTTTTCGCCACTTGCTGCGAGTAATGAGTGGGGACATGCGTCGGTTGTAGCGACCACGACCTGCTGGTCCAGGAAGATCGTAGAGGTCGACAAAAGAGTGTCGAGAGTTTATAAGGTAAGAGTAAATGGTCGAGAAGTTGAAGAGAGGTATGTCCGTTTCCGAGAGGAGAACAAAACGTTGGTTTGCTGCGTCGAGCAAAGCGTTAGCCAGTAACCGCCGCTCAGCTTCCACCATGCTCACCATGCCCCACTTCACTTCCTACAAGCATAAACATTTTAACTATGAAGGTTAGACTAATTGAGTAAGGAGCAGTGCATCTAATATTTACAGTATTAACAATTTAATAGGTTAATTTAAAATATGTATGTCGGTATATATGTGTAATAGACTACTCAACGATTCTATACATAATAGTATATGATGATGTCTATTGACAGGAAAATGAAGAGGCATGTATAGAGACATTCGAAAGGAACTAAAGTATGACTTTTTAATCTTATTAGATAATTGGTTAGTAGGGATAAACAATACATTAATGTCACTATTAGTCGCATCACCATTAAGTATTTTTGTTCTTATGCATATAAGTAGTATTTTGTTTTGACGAAAGATCTTTATTATATATATTCTTTTTCTTCTACACATACACATAAACAGTATGATTCTTGTCCATGAAACGTCTCTTTCTGCCTTCTAGACTTTTCTAAATTCTTTGACACGCAACATTTTCTTCTTCCTGTTGTTGTTATTTAACTATAATCTACTCCCTCATTTTCATATTAAGTATTGTTATAAAAAAAATTATAACAAAATAAATGTCATATTTGATATTCAATACAAAATATATTAATTTTATATTAAAATTTATTTTTTATTAGTTAAAATATTGTTAAATATATAGATAATTATATTTTTAATATAAAATATAAAAATTAATTAATTTTTTAATCCATGTTATAAAACTAAAGTGGCATTTAATATGAAACATAGTGAATAATAAAAAAGTGTAAGAGTAAATAAGACACGGATTTACGTATTTAATTTCAATACAGAATAAAAAACTCTAAAATAAATTTAAAAAAGATTGTCACCAAAACAGATTTTTAGTTAACTAAAGAGTTTTGAAAATGAGTTTTAAAATTTTAAAAAATATTAAATTTTTAAAATAAAAAAAAATATTTTAGTCATTTTTATTTGAAATTTATTTTTGTGCCAAAAACTTAAAAATATTTATTTGAGAGATTCGTCTAATAAAAAACGTATGGATCATAAAAAGGATTTTGTATTTTATTTTAATTTATATGCCTTGAAACATTACATCACATATACTGTACTTTTCGTTTTTTTGGCTATATTATTATAATTACGTAATTAACAAACTAAGCCGTGACAAAATTGAAGAATATATATATGTGATTTGTGAAACATTATTTGTTAATTTTGTCATTCCCTTCTAAGTAATGTTTCCAAACACCGCACTAGCTTTATAAAGTAACGTATATACTTCTTAAGAAAAAATTCCTCCAAAAATGCAAATATATGTATTATCGCCGACCTTATTTTCTCTGATTTAATTTAGCTATGAAAAAGAAAGAAAAACAATTAAATAAGTAAGAATCGTTATTGACTGACCTTGCTTGGAATCCTCCGGCGGTAAAACGGCGACGTTTCGGGAATATCATCGTCAACGTAAGAAAGGTCACTTGTATGAATGTAAAGAGAGAAAAGGCCTTGATGGCCATTGAAAAATCTCTCCCACAGTTTAGCCAAAGGAAGCTTCCCTCTCGTCAAGAACATAAACGCCACTTTCTTCTTTATCATCAACGGCGTTTCTTGAATCTTCGTTGCACGCCTCATGAGTTCTTCCTCGCTCATGTTATGATGCATCATCACCTTCTCCTTCTCCACTAGAGAAAGACCCTTTTGCCCTCCAGGAACCACCGTTTCGTTAGCTATAACTAAACTTTCTGGCTGTGGCTGAAGCTGTGGAGAGAGGGAAGGAGGAGAAGAGAGACGAAAGAGTTGGGGGCTGAAAGAAACGTTTCTCATGTGGTAGTTGAGTAGGAAGCCTAGACCGAACCCGAAACCGATAAGGAACGAATACAACACGAGGTGTTGGAAGAACCTACGTGATTTGAACATCATTGATATGAAGATTTGGTGAAGATGAGGACGACTCTCTTGTTGAAGAGAGTCATCTTGAGTTTCTTGACTCTTCTTCTTCATTATTACTATTTTGATGTGTGTGGGGATGTAAGGAACGTTTATATATATAGTGAAAAAGAATCTCTAAAAGGACTTTTCGTAATTTGTTTCTTTTTAAAGTAACTCTAATCTCACGGGCTTGGGGACTTGGTGGAAACATTGAATTGTCTATACAGGGTTTTGGAAGTTGAGTTAATTTGATTGGTACACGAGTTGGGTTTTATGTAGACACGTTAACTTGGATTGTGACATTAAAGCTGAAGTAATGCTTGGGTTAAGGAATAGTAGCGTCACCTATCTGTTATATACTAGTAATATACACTTTAAAAAAAAAAAAAAAAAAGAACTTTATATTACGTTCTGAAGTTTCAACAAAAACAGAAACAAAAACGAATCAGATATTTTTTTTTTGTAATATCATAGATAAATTAGAATCTGTGTCATCCTAATACAGTATAATAATACTCCTACTACTACTACAATAGAATAGGATTTATTAACCTCTTGACAGAGTTCCAAGGCAAGTCGACCACCAGTAGCTGCTTCTTCGTGGTTATCTTTAACCTCCAAGTTCATCACCAGTGTGGTTTTCATAAGTGGCTGTTCTCTGTTATTCAGATCTGCAGATTTGTAAGACACACAAGACTATTGTAATTACTTTCATAGGACAATTAAAAATCCATCAAACCACGATTGCAACCATTTCTCAGCTAATGAACACATCAAGAGAGGGATTTGACCCGTTAGAAAACTTTAAATTTGACATGACATATGGCCTAACTAGTTTGTGATGGTGATGGAACATCAACGTAATTAGCCGTCAGAATCAAGCAATTTTTTTAAAAAAATCAGATTACCTTCAAGAACAGAATCAAAAACCTTTTCTTCATAATGTCATAACAACATCAAACACACCATCACCAGAGTTGTCTTGCCATCTCTGTGGAGCAAGTTTCACAGATAGTTCCTCTTAAGCATCTGCAAAATACCATTCCGCTTGTAACTGAAGAAAAAGAACAGTTAAGGTTATTACCAAACCTCAAGCTTACAAAACTCAGACAAAGCCGGCCATGAGATTTTGGCTGCGATTTTCTTTTACAAATTTGGAGACCTATGCCAATGTAATTTTCTTTAAAAAATTTGGAGACAGAAGCAAATGTTTTATTTGGTTTTACCCAATCCATGACCAGCTCTGCTATCTGAGCAGGACCGTCCAAAAGATTTATAGGCTTCAAACAATTACTAAATCATCAACAACAAATTGATAACTAAATGATTTACATAATTATTAATTGTTTGGAAACTCGACGAATGTTTCATTTTGCTATGTCCTGGACAGCTACGAACAACAAAAGCATCTTCACATGTCTGAAAAAAGTTAGCCATTTTCAAGACAAAAGCGAAATCTGTTTTGTCATGAATCAATGTCTGACACTGAAGCAGCAAATAAAATGCAATTAGGGATTCAAAGCCTAAGAACAAAACATGATCAGTATGCAACAAAGAACCAATGACAGAAGCTTGAAGAGAATATGATACAGTTCAGGATCTTTGCGCCTGAGTTCATCGAACATCTGCTTGTAAGGAGTTCCGAAGTCGTAGACGTTAGGCTCTCTAGCAGACGGTCCAGGTAGTTTAACATGAGACCCTCTCCCATAAGAAGCTACGTCGATTCCTTGCCTCTTGAGGAGAGTGTGAGCCTCCATGCTCCAGTTCTGATTCGACGAACACACTATAGCGTATCGGAACATCATGGCGAAGCCACCGCGACGAACAAGTCTGCGAACTTCCCGGCGACTGTGGCGAGTGGGTTTTAACAAGTTCTCGATTTCCAGAGATTGGTTTGGGCCTGGGCCAAGCTTTTTATATTAGATCTAAATTTTCTTTTATACGTTTTGGGTCTTATCCCGGTTAATTCAAGAATTATATAATATCCCTTTTATTAAAGACACATGACAATAATTCGATGTGGTCAAAGTCTCCAACAAGAGGAAAAAAAAAATTATTTTATTTATACAGCATCTCCAATAATAAAAATATTCATTTGAATAATAATAAAAATTATTTTATTATTTATTTATATGTTTTATTTTTGTATAGATAAATTAATCATTCAGAAATAAAGTGTGCCTCAATATTTTTAACGAGGTTTTGTAGTCTTTTATAAAGAAAAAACGATTTCTGATGTTTTTCTATTATTTTAAATTTATTATTTTAATAGTTTAGATATTTTATGGAGAAACAACCGATGAGGTGACCACAAGCCAAGAGGAAAATTCTTACGAGAAAAATGTTTTGCTTCCTTTTTTCTTTTTGAAAATTAGATTAAAATCATGATTAACCTGGAATAGTTTTTAGCAAAATATAATAAACTATTTTTTAATTTTTTAATTTTTAACTGAAAAAGTTAACAACTGATTCTTAATTGATCTAAGATGTTTTGCTTTTTTCTTTCTGAGACTGCTATCTTCAAATCAATGAGGTCCCTTGCATTTACTTGACTTTTGGATTAATTGTTAGCTTTGACTACTTGACTTTGTCTTAAATTCAGCTGTTACGTTTCAAACAATATTTTCATATCAGTTGTCTATTACGTGGTTATCTTATCACTAATTTTCCTTAATTTTTCGTACAGTTTTTGTCTCTTAATCTATCTATAATCTAATCTAAATAGAAGTCTTTCTTTTGGTCAAAAGCAAAATTGCTTTCAACAAATATGAAAACGGAAACTTAATATAACGCGTTTTAGTAGTTATGTGACCATGCTGAATAAACGATGTTGACCTGGCCAACGACTTGGTTACGCTGGCATTAATACGATTTGTAGTTTGTACAAGTCACTCTGCTATACACCAAACAATCATAAACTAGGTTTTGATATATAATATTAATATCTAATCCAACAAGCTACACACAACCTCCCTCTCATCATCTTCACTACACGAACCAGAGATGGTTCGCCGTCTTTGCGGTGGCTTCATGGCGTTACTGAAGATGTGTGGTGGCCGTAACGCTTCTGAGGGAGATGTATCCGCTGAAGACGGCAGTGCAGACCGTGGCATCTTCTTTGATCTCCAAGAGCTTGAGATCGCAACTGATTTATTCTCCGACAAGAATCGGCTAGGACATGGCGGGTTTGGTCCTGTCTACAAGGTAAATTATAAGACTATTCTGTTTTTTTTTGTTTCTTCTTTGAAAGTGATGTTTATTTGATACGATGACATTGTGATTCTGTGAATAGGGATTGATGCCAAGTGGTGAAGAAATAGCTGTGAAGAAGCTGTCGCTTAATTCGAGACAAGGGTCGAGAGAGTTCATGAACGAGGTTAAGCTCTTGCTTCGTATTCAACACAAGAACTTGGTTTCGTTGCTTGGTTGTTGCTTCCACGGTCCAGAAAAGATGTTGGTTTACGAGTATCTCCCTAACCGGAGTCTTGACTATTTTCTCTTTGGTACATCTCTTAATTATCAATGTTCTTCTAATGAAACCGGACAAACCATACCAAACCGTATTGATTCATTGGTTCTGTTCTATTTGATTCAATCATTTTATTTATTCCAGTTTAGTTTAACCATTAATTTCTCTAGATAAGATCAACCCCGGTTTACTTGACTGGTCCAATCGATGGAGAATAATTATAGGCGTGGCAAGAGGGCTGTTATATCTACACGAAGAAGCTCCAGTTCGGATAATCCACAGGGATATAAAAGCTAGCAATATTCTTCTAGACAGTGAATTGAACCCGAAAATCTCGGATTTCGGTTTAGCCCGGTTATTCCCAGGAGATGGCACTCATACTAATACCTTTAGAATCTCTGGTACCTAGTGAGTACACCACAATCTCTAGCACCTGAAATAAATGTGAATGTTGTTATATGTATGCATCATTAAGCGAGCTAATGTGAGTGTTCATGTGCAGTGGTTACATGGCTCCTGAATATGCCTTGCACGGCCTTTTATCGGTTAAATCGGATGTTTTCAGCTTTGGAGTCTTGGTTTTGGAGATAGTCAGTGGAAGAAAGAACCAAAATCCTCGTCTTGGACCGGAAATGGCTGATCTCTTGAGCTATGTAAGTTCGAATCATACCATGAACCGGTTTGGTTTTGCATAACCTACACAATTTAATGAAGTTAGTCATAAACATTAGGTTATAATCTTATTATAAAAAGACGAGGGGAATTAGAATCATTCCTAATATCAACATGTTATGTCCTTTTGGTCGGTAATAAAAACCGTGAATTTCTTAACCGGTCATTACTTCAAACCGGAATTTATATATGCATGACTATACAGACGTGGAAGATGTACCAAGAAGGCAAGATTCTAGAATTGGTGGATCAATCTCTAGCAGGAGTATACAACCGCGACGAAGCAGCCACGTGTTTCATTATTGGGTTACTCTGTTGCCAGCAAATCACATCAAACAGACCGGATATGAACACGGTTCATCAAATGTTGTCGAGCGATTCATTCGATATACCTAAACCGGGTCGTCCTGGACTCCAAGGTCGTAGAGGCGGCTATACAAGTACCGGAACTGGTTCAAAAAGTTTTGGATTAACCGGGAGCGAACCAAGTAGTTTTAAAAGTAGAAGAAGTGGAGGAGGAGCGTCTGGACCGAATAGCATCGTTGAGGAGTACTCGAGGACTTCCATTTCCATGTCTTCCTTTGCCGAAGGAAGATGAATTTTAAATTATGTAAATGCACCCCCTTATTTAACGTGTGTTACACGATGTATATATTTACATAAGAGGGACTTTTTATATTATATACTATGTGTTTATGGACCATTCTAACGTTTTCTTTACAATAATACTATTAATCTTTTTTTTTTGAATTTTCAAAGAAACTCGAATCGTTGGACTTAATCTCTTATGGGCTCATAACCAGTTTTTTAATATTATTTTTAGTGTAAAATACTTCTCTCACGGTAATTGAACTAAGAACACAATATCATCAACATCCAAAGATGCTAAATAAAATTGAATTGTATAATAGTGGAGTTGTTTTAGACTTAACTAATAATATTTCTGTAAGTACCACAATTTCAACTTCCCAAAGAGGAACAGTTTGGCACTAACCTAGTTACTGAAGGTATGACTTTTATTATATTGTTTTGAGATGTATGCCAAGTAAGTCAAGTTTCACAAGCAAACAAGTCTAACAACCTATAATTTAAATTTTCTAATCAATTTATTAATTCAAAACTACTCAAGTCTTGTATATGTGGTTTCTTTTATTGGTTTCTAATATCGGGTGTGTCATATATATATTTATGTATATGTGTGGCCCTAATAAAATAAAGATAATACACTAGCTTCTAATTATGATGATCTTATATATTGTTTAATATATAGTTGGACTGACATAACTAAATTACCAAGCCGAACAAAAATAGAGTCGGATATTAAAGTTTATCTCCTCAAGCCCATCATTAAGTATTATTGTGGTATTATACATCTTGCAATTGTTTTTTGTTTTCTTCAATATTGTGTTGGATTTAGATTTCTTTAATTCTTGAGGTTGGCTGTTGTTTATTTGTCATCAGTTTGCGTCTAAATTAAAGAAGACTTTTGCTTTTGTTTAGTCGAACCCTTTTAGGAATTAGGATATTAATTAATCAAGATTCATTGAAGATCTTATAAAAGTAGGGTTCGTTGGCATTGGTCATAGTTACCTTTGATTCTTTATTAGAAAACTTTTGGGAAAGACTGATTCTATTAATCCGGTACGTAAGTTAACAAAGATTCAAGAGATTAAAGAAGATTTGTCAAAGATGCATTCAAAACAATCACAACTTTTTCCCTCACGTTATTGACATTTTTGCAATATCAGTTTGCTAGCTACACTAGCAAATAGCATTGCTCAAAGTCAAAACTACAAAGATAGGAACCTAACTCCAATGTAAGAATCCAGAAGCAAAACGTGTTTAATCAGCCGTACGTTAGAAGAAACTAAGTAAAGTACGTAGCTAAACAGAAGACTTTGGAACACTTACATACATTGACTAAACACAATAGTTAACACAGTTCAGTATCCATTACTAATTGAGATAAAAAAATACTTTGAGGGTTTAAGTTCTTCCCCCTTGAGAAGCTGCCTGAAAAGAGCCCATGGGTCCCGTTACCAAACAGCAACCCACTTTCTCTATTTGGATATATCTCCAGATAAATTAAGAGACCTCACTTCATTACAAAACATCTCCCATAACTCTCACTTTCATTGGCCTTCCTTTTATTTTCTACTATTGTCTTTTTTATTTTATTTTTTGCATCCACTTTGTTTATTATTTAAAATTTTAAAAACTAAAAAGAAAAAAAAACAGTGTCTATATATAAAGAGAATTACTCGATCCAAAACACCCACTCTTCATTTGAGGAAAAACAAATATATTTTCTTAGAAAATTGGAAACTAAAGTATGGCGAATCTCTCTTCTGATCTTCAGACATACACAGTGAATGATCCCATAACTCAACTTGCAGAACTCAACAACACTCTTCATCAGTTCCAAACCATGTTTGCTCCTCCTTTCTCTTCTTCTCTTGACTCTCTTTTCTTTCATCATCATCAACATCAACAACTACCAGATCATTTTCCTGGAAAATCTCCTGAAAATAACTTCCATCAAGGGACTTTCATTCCTTCTAATATTCACAACAACAACGATGAGTCGTCTCTCGATACCAAGAAGAGAAAAACACTAATGGAGTCCATGTCTACGTCGGAGAACAGTGTTTCTGATCAAACCTCTTCTGCTCAAGTTTCCATAAATGGAAATGTTCTTACCAAAAATGTATTTAACTAACTTCGATGCCCTAATTTCACATATTAACTATACTCTTTGTTATAACTTTTTGTTTTTATTCTTATTAAAATCACAGTGTTCGTCAAGGAGAGGGAAAAGGTCGAAGAATAGAGAAGATGGGAAAGAGAGAGAAGTTGTTCATGTTAGAGCCAAGAGAGGTCAAGCCACCGATAGCCACAGCTTAGCTGAGCGGGTAAAATTTAATTACATTATATTTTGATTAATTTCGATAATGTTGATTGTAAATGTATAACTAATAAAAAATGTGAATTAAGAGAGTTACATATTTATTGAATTTTTCAGGTTAGACGAGGGAAAATAAACGAGAGACTGAAATGCTTGCAAGATATAGTCCCTGGATGTTATAAGGTGATTATGAGAAATTTAAACCAAACTAATTTAATTTGTTTAACTTTTTACTGATTATATGTTTGGTGATACAGGCAATGGGAATGGCTACTATGCTGGACGAGATCATTAATTACGTCCAATCTTTACAAAATCAAGTCGAGGTATAACGACAATGATAGACTTTATAATTATCTTACCTTTATTCGTTTAAATACCTACTAATTCGTGTTTTTTTTTCTTAATGTGGAATCAGTTTTTGTCTATGAAGCTTACAGCAGCAAGTTCATACTATGACTTTAACTCAGAGGCTGATGCTGTTGATTCCATGCAGGTACAGAATCTAGCATGTTTTTAATTAAATTCTTATTGTGATCAACTTCTTAATGTTTATGGGTGTTTGATGTGGTTAACTATAGGGTTAAACTAAATTTTATTTTTGAATATTTAATATCTGCAGAAGGCAAAGGCACGTGAGGCAGTGGGGATGGGGCAAGGGAGGGATGGGAGTACTGTCTTCCATTCATCATCATGGACCCTTTGACTTTTGTTTTTTCTCTATCTGTTTTGTTGTCTTTCTAATTTATCCTTTTTTGGATAAAAAAATACTTTATAAGGATTGGTTTCAATAATTTGGATGCAAATGATGATATGTATACTGTGTAATGTCGACATTATAAATTTATTGCATAGAGACTGCAATTGAATTAGTTGGACAGTGACATATGTTCTATACGGAGATCTTTTAAGTTCCTAAGTACAAGTTTTCGGTTTTGTAACTTGAACACTAACTTATACTACATGTTTAAAAACTGTAGGTTTTTGTTGTCATGTTATATATGGCTTTTACAAAAAATATAAACATTTAAAATGTTACATTGTGATTTAGAGTGCATAAGTTAAATATATTAAAAAGATTGTAACTACCATAAAGTTTAATCAGATCGAAAACCACTATAGTTTTGCAGTATGATTGGTTTGTAAAGTGTTTTGAAAATATTTTATACATCAGCAATCACACTTGTAGAGAATGGGCGTGAGTTATCAGTCAGTCAAGTTCGATATTGTTAGTTAGGAATCATATCAGACATATCTAAGTTGGGGTGGTTTAAAATACATTATTAGATATGAACTGTTACCCTTTGAGTTGTTTAAGTTAGCATAACATGAACGATAAACTATTTTTGAATTGTTATGTAGTATAAGAGTATCCAACTCATACTTTATATCATCAAATATGAAGTCTCTTACACACTTAACAGTTAACACATACTTTAAAACTTCAAATTTTATTACTTCAGACTTTGTAAGTGGAAGTTCCATACTTTTATCACATCTAAATCCTTATAAATATATATCACATAAATTTTTAATTATTTTAATTTTATCACTTTAATCCATATAGTTTATATCTCATAATATAAATTTAATCTTCACACACAAAACTATATATATATATATATATATATACACTTGTAAAACAAAATATAGTATATTAATATACAGGAACATTGCATATATTTAACATCAAATTTACACAAAATAATATTACATTAACCAAGTTCAAAACAGATAATATATCTTAGTTAAGGTATAATTTTTTGTTTATTTGTTTTTATTATTATTCATATAATATTTTATAGTTTTATGTAGCATTTTCTTAATTAAAATTTATTGTAATATATGTTATAGGTATTCTAAAGTTTATAAGTAAAATTAATTATGATTATAGCGCAAGTTATAGTTTTGAAGTTTAAAATTTGAACATTAGAAAAAACAGCTTGAAACATATACATACGAAATTGTGTAAACTTCGAAATTGAAACATATATCAATATCTTTTTTAGTTGTTTTATATATATATATATATTCATTCTAGTCTTTAAACATTAATGTCCTACGTTTATGCTATATCTAGAAATCATTGCATATCTTACTTTTTTTTGACAAAGTTTGCATAAATCAATATCTTTTTTAGTTGTTTTATGAAGATTAAGAAAATTTAGCTTCTTTGTGCACAAATATTAATGTTTATAGACTAGAATGAATATATATAATATATAATATATATATATATATATATATTTGTCAATTCTTTCTTCTGGCACCAACCACTATATACTAGACTATTACATGTAATATAATGATCTGTGTTGGTACATTTGTTATACTATTATTCGAGTCCAAATCCAAATAATGAATTTTATAATCTTATCTTACAAATTTATAACGTTATACAGGAATATCAAATTATTAGTTTATAAACCGAAACACGGAACCTGCTCAATTAATACAGACAATGAAATCATAATTAGCCTGGGTGAATTCTTTACTGTCTAAAACAATAGTCATAACACTTATAGTTTTAGGACTTACGACAAATTAATGAATAAAACAGAAAGTTAACAAATGCACAGTATATATTAAGGGGAGCCCCCTCCCCTTAAAATCTGTAGTTTATTCACTTGGGGTCAAATAAAGACAAGCACAGATGATGATAAACTCGAACACCAACTGGACTTGGACTGTTGCTATCGATAGAAAGACGTGATGATGTGTGTCTCCGAAACGATACACAAAGACAAAGAGAGGTTTTATTAACTTTGTGGAAGATTATGTGATTGTGGATTTCGAAGGAACGTGTTTAATCGTGGAGCATCAAAAAAATATTTTCTTTCTTTTAATTTGTGGACTCTGAAATTATATACAGGTAGCTTTTAATTTCATTTTCATTGAAATAAATAATTGCATGAGTGACGCTTATAATTCATAAAATCTGATGGATGTTCCCTATTCATGATATGCATGATTGGGAAGAACAGATAATTTAGATATGTATTACTTTTTATGCATATCGGAATTTGTAACCTACTATAGTCTACAGTCTGTTTAGTGTTGTTGTTCTGTTATAATGCGAGTTTAAATTCCAAAATGTAAAGTGAATTATAAATGATTTTTTTCAGCATTAACTTTTATATTAATATTTATTCTGTTTTATTTTCTGAAATTAAATGGTATTTTTAATTTTAATGTAAAATTTCTTAACTCTTTAAAGTATCCAAAATAATTAAAATAGAGAAAAGGAAGAAATTTTAGAGTAAATAAAATATGAAATCTAGTGCAATATTTTTCTCTTTACATAAATATAAAAAGATACAAATCATTGTATTCTTCTAAAATTGTTACTGTAAAAAACACTAAAATATTCCTCCCTTCATTAGTTTAATGTTAATGACAAAAATCAATATATTTATTTTAAAATTATATCCTTACGGTGACAATGTTTATGTTTCATGATTATTTCTAATTTTGTGTCCAGTAGTTTATTCTAGTACTGATAAACTGTTTTAGATAAATGATTAAATATTTTTATAATTTTTTGTGTACTCATTTCTAATCAAATAACAAAAACAGAGGAAATAACATATTTGGTAGGTATAGAGTAGTACGGTAAATACCTTTCAAAATATATGCTACTTAATGGTTTTATTTTCTAGTAGCTTTCACTTTTGACATCCTTTATTTTAACTGGAAATAAATAAAATATAGGTTGTTTTAGCTGCCTAGAATACATGTTAGCTGGATGTTAATAAAACTGAGTAAAATATATATTCCGCTGTAGCACACTGGTTGAACTCCTCAAACTGAGTAAAATATATTTTCGCTGCCTAGAATATATATAGTCGTTTTTTTATTATACATGTTTTACATCACTTTGTATAATCCAATACATGCGTTGCTTCTAATACATTGCTTTGTTTATTTTATTCAAAATCACTTTTCCTCTATCTCAGTTTGGATAAGTAAGTAGTCATAAATAGTGAAAAAATGTAAAGAGAAAGCTCCAAAAAGGTGAGAGAGGAATCCATTGCATGTGTTGCTCTCAAATTGGTTGTGCCTAAGTTTAGGGCTTTAACGATGACTTTTGGTTAGCTTGAGAAGAAACTAATCTAAAAGTAATAGATAAGTTTGAACATAAAATAAGTAAAAATATTTATTATATAACAACAACAAAGGAGAGAATAGATGCAATGTATGCATCCATGAAACTAGGGAGGAGGACAGCTTGAAATGGACCATTACTCGTCCTAAAAGAAAATGGAAAATATGTGGGTCTTCCTATTCATTACCACCTTATTGCATATATCTTATATAAAACACTAAAATAACTATTTTTAATAGTTGAGTTGATTAGTTAGTGGTTGATTGATTTTGTTGTACCAGGCTATTAGCCATGTTGAAAATAATCCATATATAAAAGAAACAAACTTCCTTACTTATACAGAAATATAGTATGAGATCTTAGAGATTCTCTTTCATAATTTAAATATTAAACTAAATTTTAATTATATTATTAAGCAACTATACAATTTAAATGAATATGGTGTTGAAGAGATGGTTATGGGAAACAAATAAACATTTGGGACCAAAAAGAATTCTATAAATAGAATTGGCGATCACATCATTTGGTGGCAGAAAACAAAGATGGGCAAGTTCAAGGATCCAAAAACATTGTGGGAACCACCAACCACCAAGGTTTTGGAAGTGGCCCAAGTTGAATGTGGAGGAGTTGTTAAGCTCCTCAAATCTATGGAGTCTAGTATAGTCTTAAGCCTTAAGACTCTTAACCCAAAAAATCTTTATCTTAACACTTTTATAATATTTTAACATATCTACTAGAGCAAGTGGGATAACAGTGTTAACACCAAGACATGCTTCCACAATACATGTTTTATTTTTAGCTATTTTTTTTGGTGTCAAGTATAAGTTCACACTAAAGAGTTGTTTCTTTCAGTAAGACTTGAAAGTCTAAACAAGACTTGAAAACTCTGAAAGTCGGAAGAAAGTTGTCACGGAACATAAAACATCAAAGTGAAAGAACACAGTTTTCTCCAGGGGCTATTGACCAAAGCATTTAGTGATACATTGCAAAAAATATTAGCTACTTCTTTTCCTTTTCTACAAATGATCTCAAACTTGACTCGGACCTTACATTCAAACCCCAAGCCTCTCTTCTAAAGCTATAACATAGAGACCAAGCGATTGTGTCGATGAGCTTCACTGTCGGAGAATCTGTTGGAGCTGAAGGACTTGGTTTCTCTGTTCTGGTGGCAACAAATTGATCTGCTCTGGGGTCAGGCTCATCACCTGTTGAAGCAATGCTTTCTCCATCTCCGCAGATATCTGCACAAATAAGAAAAAACACAATCAACAAAAAGAACACAAGCCTCTTTGTTCTGTGATCAGTAAAGGTAACTTATCGATATGGAAATATATATATATATATATATATACTCGAAGCACAAGAGGTCCAATGGCTGCGTCTTTCAGTTGCAATATGGAAATGTAAATTACCGGTGCAGGGCGAGGTGGTGGGCCACCTCCAGGTCCAACTTGGCTTGGTGGAGGCAACGGTCCTAAGCCTGGGAGATGAGTAATGTTTGAGCTCTCTGATTGGCCAGCCATCCAAGAAGGACCTCTATCTGCAGCCGTCGGACCTCCTAATTGGTTATTATTGTAGTCTCCACGAAATTATTGACCTCCACCCTGAAACAAAAGGAAAGAATACAAGCTGTGAGATTCAAAAGCATAACTATTACCTGCACATTTTCCATTCAGGTTATTTATTGTTTGAAGCAACACCGTTCAAACGCAGTCGGAACAAGAAACTAGATAACAGTGAACAAAGTTGAGAAGACATATTGCTGGATAAAAATTCAAAACCACCAAACATATCACCTAATGGCATAAGATAGTAAAGAGTTAAATACCTGATATGGTGGCTGGCTAACGGGATGTGGCTGTCCCTGCGGGAACTGAGTTCCACCAGAAGGTCTGTTGCCTGGCTATGAATTGGTTAAAATAACAAGCTCTAGTCAGTCAAAAAATGATGGAAACAAAAGGAAAACGATAATAGCTGTTTAACAACTCGACTTACAAGAAACATGGGTTGAGAATGATGCTGAGGAGGTGCGCCATGGTGCTGAAACCCAGCGTTGGGACCAGTCTGGGATGGTCCAAACTGATGCTGATATGGTCTAGGCTGTTGTTGAGCCAGATGAGAACCCCCAACCGAGTGCATTGGTTGTTGTTGTTGCAACTGAGTGGAGGAGGCTGGTGTATCAAGATGATGAAATGGAGGTGGTTGGGATGTTGGATGATGAGGAGCTGGGGGAGGCGCGTTTTGAACTTGAGAAGACAAAGATGTGCCAGCAGGATTCAGACGTTGGGGATGCGAAAAACGAGGCTGCTGCGATGGAGCATTATTGGTAGCAGATACAGAAGGTGGAGGAGGCATTGGCATTGGTTGTTGAATCGGGTGTTTTCTACTTGGGACTTGTGGCTGCACTGTAGCAGCTGGCTCTTGTAATCCGACGCCGCCTTGAAGAGAAGACATATGAGCTTGAACGCTTGGCTTTGGCGGGATAGATTGATGAGACTGTTGAGCGACTTGAGGCTCAACTTTCGGAACCTAGATGAAATGAACAGAGTTGTTAATGTAAGGTTCATGAAATTAAATTCTAGAAAAAGGGTTCAAGCAAATACCACTTGAGGAGGCTGAACCATTCCGAGCATGATTTGTGCCTGACAATCATCAACATATACAAGTATGAAAATCTATATACAAAATGATATTTTGGTACATTCATAGTTGTTCATATCTGGAAACCACACAAAACCCTAGTTTTTCAACTAAACAATGCTAAACCTAACGTCCAAATAAAACACTTACTAGACTGCACGAACTGCAAATTGTATATAAAGATTGATAGAAACCTGGAAAAGAGCTTTCGTCAAAAGAGGGTTCTGAAGCAGAATATCTCTCGCTTGTCCATGGTTTTGATCAATCAGCGCCTGCATCATCAGATTCAATCCATCAAAAACAAGTTTCAATCTCTTTTCAAATCTCTAAGAGAGAAAGAGTTTGTAGGGTGTAGACAAAGGAGAGAAGAGCACCTTCATTTGATACATGATCCCGTAGAGCTGACTTTTGGTCATTCCGGCCAGATTCTCCGGTAAAACGCCGTCTCCGCCGATTTGCTTGCCCGCCATTCTCGTCGTTGGTTGGTGGTTTCAACTGTGACAACTTTGAGTGTGCTTTTACACAACAGTACGTGAAAACAAGCCTGGGCCTCGCATAGTATTATGGGCTTTTGTTATGTTAATCCGACCTGAGAGTTGGCCCATGTATCATTCTTGGCTCCATAAGAAAAATCGACCATAATTTGTATTGTTTTTAATAAATAAAATACCATAAAGACACCACTAATTGTTTTTTTTTATCTTGTTTAGTTATATGATATAACTTATACCTAAGGCTAAGACTAGTGTCTTCAAAAAAAAATTCTGATTAAAATTACAAGCACTTAATAATAAGTTTCAGATGTATATCAAATATATAACTTCAAACTAATTGATGATTCTACTACCAACATTGTTGTTCTTTTATCTATACAAACGGTATAGACCAAATTTTAGCTTTGAATCAGGTTTAACTATCTACATGCCTGAATCTATGACTGTGTCTACATTTATTTTCAACTCTTAGTTAGCTGATAACTAATAGAGTAGTTCATGATACTTTTATACTAGATCAAGTCTTTTCTAATTTTCACTTTTACTTAACATTTTTTTGTAGGTTCTCCTTAATAATTTTAGCTTTACAAATCTAAGATATTGACATGCATTAGATATGTATATTAAGTATTCGAAGTTTTTTTTCAAATGTTCTTTATGTGCACCATGTTAATTGAACACGTAACATGCACTTATCTATAGATCTGTAATAAAAATATCTCTTTCGGAAAAGCAAAAGCTTAAACACAAGTTTACAATTACAAAGCGTGTGACACGGTTTTGGCCTCTTCACTTTCTTGTTGCAGATATCTTCTTTTTATTTTTGTTTCCATCCATAGTTTTCGTACTCGATAATTTATTTATTTGATCTAATATCATACGCGATATTGATTGGATTCTTGCCTTTGTTAAGTCGGTATACGTCATCGACTTTATTTTTATTCTTTCAGGTAAAAATCAGTCTTCTACTACATTCATCTCCCACCATGTTCTTCCAGTTTAAAGCTATCAGTTCCAACAAAATATAGGTCATATCAAATCTAATCTTATGTATTCAATGATCATAGACTGAGATTTAACTGTATGTGTATATATGTGGAAATATATATACAGAATTAAACAACTAATAGTCATACTAAGTAATGACAAGTTTATATAAGAAAATTAGTAAATAAAATGTAACAAAATCCAAATAAAATTATGAATTAGAAAAAAACATGTCTATCATAAAATTTCATAGACTGGCATAATCGTTGAATAGAAATCACGATTATGCAGAATATGGATTGGTAAAAACTCATAAATCACATAATCATTTCACTTTTCAGCAATTGCTAGATTTCCAATCAAAGCTATAATTCTAATAAACTCTTTTTAATATATTCAATATACGAAGTGAGGGAGTTATCTTTAAACTTGGCACTTGGTATAATTTTAGCATGCCCATTAAGAAATGAGTAGGCGTATAATTTTGTCTTTAAGGAAATTATAAGAGTCCAATATTATACATATTAAAAATATGCATTATATTGTGAAAAAGGTAGCGGAAAAAAGAAAGAGAGGAGCACTCAACTCAATCACTTTATATTTTTTTGTTTGGTAATACCACAAACCTTGCTTTTTGATTCTGTAGCTGAGGTCTCTCTCTCTCTCTCTCCATTTGATAGGAAGAAGAAAGATAAAAAGATAAAGAAAGAGATGCAATGTTATACAAATGAAGAAGCACTAGCAAGCCTCTTCATCAATGTCTCAACCTCCTCCTTTCTCCTCCTCCTCTTTTTATACTCCGCCGTCTCCCTCCTCCTCAAGTTCTTCCACTTCATCGGAGGCTACCCTCTCCTCCAAAGGTGGCTATATATATAAGCTTATGCTTACTTTACTCTACATACACATACATAAGTATGAGTATTGAAAATATTCTAAATTATGAAATATTATATAGAGTAGATTCATATTTCTTTGCTGATGTATGTCTTTCTTTATTATGCAGGAATGAAGATGAATATGATTCGGCGGCGTGGCTTTCCGATGAAGAAGAAGAGGAAGAGGAAGAGGAAGATGAAGGGGAAGAGTTCAAGATGTCTTGTAACACAAGTTACCATGTGATAACTAGAGATCAAAAACCTAATCATTTGATAGCTGATATAGAAGATGATGGAGAGTCTTTAGTGTTTTACAATAATAACTACAAAAGCGTTACAAACCATCAGCAGACAGAGGATGTTATGAATGTTCATCAAACTCATGAACACGACGACCAAGATGATCAAGACTCCTACACTTCTTCCACAGATGAACACTTTTCATCTGCTAATGTTTCTCCTTATCGCAGTGAATCATCAATAGAAGAGGAAGACAACGGCGTTGAAGATCTTCATGACGATCGTTATGATCATGATGATGATGATGAAGAGATAGGAGGAGTGTCAGATTATGACGTGGTTGAGGATTTGGTTCGTAAACGACCAAATAGAAGTACTCGTGGTCCCTCTCCTCTCCAAAGTGGTTTGGTGTTCAATGACAAAAGCTACAATGGTATTATCTCTCTTTCACATGTTTTCTTTATTTATTTTTCTTCACATGCAGATAAAAAAATGTTGTTTTCTTTCTTTCTACAAGTTACCAAGATTAGCACAGTTTTCATTGATTTTTATATAAAAATGAAGAAGTCGTAAAATAGAGTTTTATAACTTAATTTAATTACCAGTGATTTTGGTATTTTTTTTGTTGAAGGTTATGAATTATATTACATATTATATTAGTTCATATTTTTATATTAGTTCATACATGTATAGCAGCAACCTTAAGTACTTCGATTTGTGTTTGTTATTTTTGTTTGCAGGAGAGTTTGTGTCTAAAGGAGGAATCAAGAATAATGACATGGAGATACGTGCATCAATGAGATTTGCCACGAGGGAGATCAAAACAGAGGAGCTGTTAGAGGAAGAAGAAGAAGAGAGAGGAGAGATATTTGGAGAGTCATGTACGAATGGGTCAACGTCAAAAAGCTCATCGGAATGGAGAAACTCTGTGAAGACCGACGATCCTTTTTCCTCCTCATCTCGCCGGAGTTGCCCTAAATGGGAGTCTTACACCGTCTTCCAAAAGTACGATGAAGAAATGGCTTTTCTCACTAGGATCTCTGCTCAAAAGCTTCAAGAATCAGGTCAAACACCATAAATATTATACATATTAGTAATAGAAATATCATATGAAATTTTCTCACTAGAATATATATTGCATGACTGGTCAATACTGATTTTGGTTTAGTTATTTTGGTTCTGAGTTTTTTATCTATTTTTGGGTTGAAATTAAAACAATAGGCAAATTATAAAACAAAATTTAAAGAAGTATTGAAGTTTTGTTTTTCTAAACTCTTTTGTTTTGGTAAAATGTTTTTTTTTGAATTTTTAAGTATTAAAAGTTTATGAGTCTGTTTTTGAAAATTAGGTTTCAATCAAATATATAGAAAAAAAATACTGAAATTTCAGTTCGGTTTTGGTCAATTTTATGTAATAAAATACATGCATCGTGCAGGTTTGGGCCCATGCTGGTGACAACAAAACTGCAACCTCATATATCACTAGACTACATGTAACTCAATCCTATAATTATACAATTTTATTTTTTTGACAGAAACGTTGAAGTCAATCATGGTGGAACCAAGATCGATCTCGGAGAGGATAGTTCACAAGTTATCATCAAACATACACAAGAGAAAACAACAACACACAAGTAGTAACGGACCAAGACCACATCCATACGTGGAACTAGAATCAGCTTACGTAGCACAGATATGCATAACATGGGAAGCTCTAAGTTGGAACTACAAAAGCTTCGAGAGAAAAAGATCATCCACGCAGCGAATCAGCTTCAACGACATCGGATGTCCCGCAGCAATCGCGGACCAGTTCCGCACGTTTCACATTCTATTACAAAGATACGTCGAGAACGAGCCTTATGAAAATGGAAGGAGACCTGAGATTTATGCTCGAATGCGAACTCTTGCTCCCAAGTTGCTTCTTGTTCCTGAGTATCATGGTACGTAACTATCAAAAGGGTATATGTTTGTTAATACGTTTGTTACATGAGGATACTATAGGCAATGGTTTTAACTTATTTAGATTACGAGGAGGAAGAAGAGAAAGAAGAGGAGGGTTTCAAGTCGAGGATAACGTCAGCTTCGTTCTTGATGATAATGGAGGAGTGCATAAGAACATTCATGAACTTTCTCAAAGCTGATAAAGAGAAGCCTTGTCAAAAGATCATCAAAGCCTTCTTTGGCAGAACTAAACGAGGCTCCGTTGATCCAACGCTTGTACATCTTATGAAGAAAGTCAACACAAAGGTCAATATTTCAACTTATATTTTTCACTACTACTTTAAGACCAATTACCATATCCAAAATATATAATATTCATCAGTGATTTAGTTTTCATAAAATAAAAAGTAGTAGTTGAATAACACTATAGCATACCAGTTAGCTCAGAATGGTAGATTCTCAAGTCGAACATTTATTTTTTATTAGTTGCTCTATTCTGGTATAATTTTTCGATGTTAAAAAGTAAGGTGGATGAAGAGTTATATATATATAATTACCTAATGTGTTCTACTTGATGTGAATTAGTGTAATATTAACAACTTTATGCTATTGTTTTGGTCTATAATATGAATCTGTGAACAGAAAAAGACGAAGCTGAAAGAGATACGTAAAGGGGGAAAATACATGAAGAAGAAAAAGATGAGTATAGAGGAGGAAATGGAGATATTAATGGGATTAATAGACTTGAAAGTGGTGTCAAGAGTGTTGAGGAGTGAAATGAATGAAGAGAAGTTACATTGGTGTGAAGAGAAGATGAGCAAAGTTAAGATTATTCAAGATGGAAAGGCGTTTCAAAGAGATTCCACTCCACTTTTTTATCCTCCACATTGACCCTACTGTTCTTTAATCAAATCTCATGAATATACCCTTTATTCTTTCCCCACCTACATCCTTTTTTATTTATTTTACACGTCATATTGGAGGAGATCTTTTAGACAAAATAACGAATAAAGAGCACCATAAAGTTTTAAATTTGAATAAATAGATAGGGATATACTGTAGATTGCTTTAGTTCTTTTTTACTTTGCTTTTCCTTTTCTTGTTTTGTATCCTTTTTACTTTTTGAAATAAAATTTCAGCCTTTATTAGGTATAAGGTGACTCATACACTCAAGGAATCACGTAATTAGCGATATATATACTTTATGGAGGAAAATAGTTGATTAAAATTGTAATTTTGGAGAAACATGTGATTGGTAAAAGTATGCATATCACCCCATGCATGAGTTACCAATAATACCCTGAAAATGTGGTCAACTATTTTTTTTCATTGGTTGTGAAAAAAACCTGTGAAGTAATAAGGTTCATGTATTTACAAGCTTTTTACATAAATCAGATAAAATATTGGAAAAATTTGTAGTTCCAGTTGAAGCCATGTATTAGACGAAAATGAGGCAAATACATGAAGAAAACGTACGTAAAGTTTTCCGAGCGAAACATAAACGACACATGCAGTGTTACGTAGTTTACGCCCACCGTTTAGAAGACTTAGCCAAATTAGAAGCACTACCTGTCTTCTTAATGCCTGGAAAATATATCGATTAAACGTAAATTCATTGTAATGAATCTGATAACTATAAATTTAATATACGAGAATTAATATAACCTAATCTTCAAATCATTATCAAAGCTATGTATAAGTTTTCATTTTTGCTTACTTGATGATGAAGTCAAGCTCGATGTAACCTTAGCAACGGTCGATGTTGTTCTTGTAGCTACTTTCCGAAGTTTATCGAGTGGTCGTGTAACACTCGTTGTTGACCTTGATGTCATTGACTTAGCTCTGCAATTTACTAACGTTTTTAAAACAAATCTCTCTCTTAAGAACCGTAACAATAACAGAAGTTTGATTCTTAAACCTGTCTGAGATTTTGGGTGGTCTTTTAACAACATCAGTGGATCTTTGAGTTCCAATAGAAGAAGCATCAGACGTAGCCTCGCTCAACCTTTCCTCGTACTCTCCTTCGATGGAAGAAGATAAACTCTCACCGTCAGTAACGGAGTGTCTTGATTGTGATGAATAGTCTCCAGTTTCTGAGTTCATGTCATCGGTTTGTCCAAAGCTTTTTCTTCTCACCATTGGTTTCTGAAGTCTATTAGGATGATGAAGCCTCTCTATCTCTTCGTCTTTCCTTGCTATTATGTCCTTAAGGGACGCTACCTGTAAACACACAAATGATTCATGTCACTGCTAATGGTAAGAAAGATCATAAGGGAGAGAGAGACGAGAGATGAAAATGTGTGTTACTTACCTGTTCCATTAAGTCTCGAGCATCTTTACCTTCTTTACTGCTCTTTGCAGCACCAAGTTCGACTCCAGAGACACGTTCTGCGAATTTTAATGTACTCATTGACTCTGAATATGAAGTAGCATCAGGATTGAGTTGCACGAACATTAATGTCTTTGCTCGTCCTCCTATACATCACATAGAAACATAGTTATGTTTATGATTAGATTGTTTACTATAACATCAATTTAACTAACTAACTAACCGAGAGAGCTTTGGAGTAGTTGTGTTAGCTTGCTGTTTCTGTATGGTATATGAGAACTCTTTGAAGCCAAAGAGAATATCACATCTCCAAGAGATGAGAGAGATTTGTTTATATGTTGTGCTTCTCTAAGTCTGTCTCCTTTAACTTCAGAGCGATCTACTCTCTCACTTCCTGCTAGATCCACCAAATGAAGATTTCCATATAAGACAGAACCGGTCTTCATGTCTTTACCACGCACGTGAACAGTGACAATGCTGCATAACAAAATCATATAACTTAGTGTAAAGGACACGTTAAACACACACACATGTTTTGTTTCATGAAGAAGAACCTGTGAGAGCGACTACTTCGTTCATTCATGGCAGTAGCACCAACGGAACGATTCTGTAATCCAACGTCCATCAATGTAATCACATCTGAGGTCGATGTCACAGGATACATGCTTGCATCAGGCACAGCTAAACCATTTTCTGAAGTTGTAGACAGGATCCCTAGTGTGTTGCAAGGTCAAGGTAAACAAAACAAAACTAGTAATGAAAGAAAGAGAGTATAGAACAAGAAAGAAGTTGAAACTAAAGGATATTTCTTTTGAGAACTGTCATCAGAGAGCAAATCAAGCACTTGTTCATTGTATATCTCCACCATTTGCACTCCAACTTCATAGTTTATGTTTCCTTTTCTGGATTGAGATATTTTAAAGAGATCATTGAGTGCACGATAGTTAACTCCCCAGTCCTCTTCACTTGCTCCATCTGGACCAGTCTGAAAGAACATGAATCAAGGTAACAAAAAGCGTGTTATCTCTTGTTCCTATGAAATTCAAAATATGATCAAGAAAATAAACACTGAAGACATACCATTGTATATGTTTTCCCTGATCCTGTCTGACCATATGCGAATATACAAACATTGAACCCATCAAGCACTGACCTAACCAGGGGTTTTATGTCTGAAAATACCTCAGCTGCAAGAATACAAATTATAAAAATGAACTTTCGATGTGTTAAAATGTAACACACAAAACATAAATGAACATGAAAGAAATGTTTTAGCAGAACGGAAACAGAGCGAGTAAGAGATGAATACCTTGAGTAGCATCAGGACTATAAACTTTATTGAACCTAAACTGACGAAGACCATCTTTCCCGGGTCTAGTGGGATTGTTAACTACCAATTCTCCATCCTCACCAACGTGCTCGACCACTGTGTTTGGTGCACCTTGTCCAGGAAGGAAAGGTCTAACTCTGCAAAACACTCTGATGTTTCCTGCAAGTCACAAGTAAAGAAGGTTTAGGCTTCATAAAATTTGATACCTTACATATTTATCATTAGCATCAGTACCTTTTAGCTCCTGAAGTTCATTGAAAATTTTCCGGTTTTCGGTTAGTACAGCATGATAGTTTTCAGCAGCACTGCTTAGTTCAATCAGTTTCTTTCCTGTAGAGACATATTTTGATTTATGATCACTACATTTCATGAAGTTCTGATCAAGACTACATAATCATTGGTTAGAACATTCTCTCACCTAACAGGATGAACTGTTCTGTATAGTTTTCTTGAACCTTCAGAATCTCTTGCTTGATGGATCTTGAATAAAACCTCAACTCCTGTAAGTCACCATAATTAGCCAAATATAGATTGTAACTTGTTTTTTACTAGCAAACAGTTTGTATATAAACATGTATACCTGTAGTGCCTGAGACTGGTGACTAATGAAGCTTCTATATGAAACTTCTTTTTGACTCCAACTTTGGAGTTTGGACTCAGATTTTTCATGCATTTCTCTGACTTTATTTTTCCAGTTAACAAGGTTCTGTTCAAGCTCCTGAATCTTTCCTTCAAGGCATGTATTAGCAGTCTTTGTTTCTTTCTCCATTTGTTGAAGCTCTTTTATCTTTTCCTCAAGACCTTCTTTAGCACTATGTGCTTCTTCTCCCATTTTCTCAAGCTCCTTGACCTTTACCTCAAGGGAAGTTTTTGAAGTGCTTGCCTCTTTTCTCTCTTGCTCAAGCTCCTTCAGCCTGCTCTCAAGTCCTGTTGTTGCTAGCATCGTCTGGCTTTCCATTTGTGAGCATTGATGTTCATATGCTTTCTTAGTTTTCTCCAGTTCTTTTCTTAACGCTGAAACTTCGAGGTTGAATTGATCATTTTGTTTAGATAGCTTGGCCATATCCTCCTCTTCGTTTCTACACTGTTCCTCCCACTTTGCCTTTTGTGTCTATCATACAGAAGGTAAATATCATGTCAGGCCAATAAAACAGAACATGTCTAGTAAAGTCAGTTCTTTATGTACCGACCAGTGTTTGGCTTTCCATATGCGAGCATTGTTGTTCATGTTCTTTTTTAGTTGTCTCCAGTTCTTGTCTCAACGCAGAGATCTCGCGGTTGTATTGATCATTCTCTTTCAATAGCTTAAGCATATCCTCTTCTTCGCTTTTCTTCTTCTCTTCCCAGTTTGACTTCTCTGACTATCATACAGAACACATCCCATGAGGCCATGATTACTAAACTCAGTTCACAAAGCAGTATAATGTTTACCTTCATTTGTTGAAGCTGTTGTGTAGCAATCTGCCAAAAAATAAGTTTTGTGTGACAAGATCCTAAGCAAGTAAACTCGTTAACAAATGATATATACCTCATTTTCTTCACCACTTCCTGAAGCTAAGGCTTCAAGGACATTGATCCTTGACTGGTACTTCTCCTCACGAGCTTTGAAAATATTGTTTTGCTGCACATTATCACACAAAAGAGAAATTACTCAGAAAAAAAAACAAGAAACTGAAAACGTTTCTATCAAGAAAACAAAAACCATACCGTTCGTAGATGTTCAGCTTGAGTTGATATACGTCGCTCAATCTCTTGCACGACTTTTCTCAACAGACATGCCACACGCTGATCATCATCATCATCATCATAAGGCATCAATACATTAAGATCTGAATTGTTAAACATTCAAAATATTACCTGAGGGATTTCACCGTTCTTTCTTTCAATACTTTCATCAAGAATCCCATTCACAACGCTTAGTAGTGACTGTGTAGGAGCGTTCTGAATTAAACAAAAAGCCAAGAACATTGTAAATAAGACTTTTTCAAAACGGTAAAGTCCAAGGAAAAATAGGGAGAGGAAATACATCTAAGCTACTAGATTTCATCATTTCAGAAATCTTTGAGGCTTGAAGATCATAACGACCCTGTTTCATTTGGAAAACCTCATGGAACTTGTGTCCTCCATGGTGTCCAGGTGATAACGGATCTGTCGTGAAACAGAAGACAAGATTATATACTACACATGTTATGTATGCATAGAGACAAAGAGTTTTAAGTACCTAATGCAACAGAACTGGCAAGGGCTTGCTGGAATTTGGATTCAGCGATACTTTTATCTATAGATAATGGAGAAAAAGGAGAGAAAGGACTACGAGGAGTAGTAGCTGTATCTCGTTTGGAATCTGCAAGATTTCTATGCCTTTCTTCTCCAACAGAGAGTGGAGAGAAGGGACTACGAGGAGTTGTTGTATCTCCATAAGGACTGCCTGATTGATCACGCACAGAGCTCATTTATGGAAGCACTTGATAAACCTCAAACTGTTTCATTCCTTAGCAACAAGTCCTAACAAGAACAAAAAGACTTGAGAGTTAGACCAAAGTCAATAAAAGATTAGAAGAAAAACCCATAAAATGAAGCAAGCTTGAAGAAACCCTAGATAGACTAGTTTTCTTTTCTTGTTCCACAAGCAAAGATGGATGATAATAACATGATCAAATTGGCACCACCACCACAAGCAAAGATGGGTAAGACAAAAAAAATATTTACACAACAATCTCCAGGCATAAGAATTGAAGATGATTAGGAGACGATCAAACAAACACATGCAGCTTCCGAGAATGACAGCAAGCATAAAACATAACCTACCTGGAGACGAACATAAAGGTAGGTTGGTGCAAGAAGAAGTCAAAACATATATAGTTGAAGATTAAAGTCGTGATCAGCAAAATATGATCATGGAGATAACAGATGTGATGAAAGCGATCATTTGTTTCCTTACATAGAAAAATTCCAGAAAGAATTTTCCTCGGAAAAAAACTTGGAAGCGTGCGTGGAGGAAGTCCAACCTGATGAGACAGAAAATGAGACGTGATGGGAATGTGGCCTTATTTGATTTAATGATAATTAAACTTGATTATTTTAATTATTAAACTTAGTAAAAAAACAAATTAGAACAAAATTAAGTTTTTTTGTTGTTGTTTTGTTCTTTATTTGGTTAGGGTATGGAGGAAAGGAGCGCGAATTTAGGAAACAAAGTATATTCTCTTCTCCAATCGTTTTGTGACACGTGACATATATTGGGTGAAATTGGAGGGAGATCAGAATATAAACAATTGTTAACAGAAATTATAATATTTGGTTAACAACTGATTAACTTATAGATATGATTTTGGAGGTATTACGACCAAGAGAAACATTTTAATATGTGTCTTTTGGACACCACCCCACGTCGGGTTGTGGCTCTTATGTTTAACTTATCGTTACAGTATTAGAGAGAATAATTAATAGTTTAAACCATAATATTAACAAACAAAACTGTAGTTATCATATCGAGCATTAGTACATGAATATTTGTTTTTCCTTGCCAAAACTAGTATAATTTTTTTTGTGTTAGTGACAATCAATAAAATACTTCAATACAGATATCTCATATCCCACATTATTAACTGAATGTTCTTTTTTTTTTTGTATAACTTTTTTTTGGTACTTCTTTAGCGACAGTCAGTAATATACTTCAATTTATCATATTTTATATATTTTCCATAAGTTATTAAAATTTTGTTGACTCATGGAGTTCCCTATCAACAATAGATAAATATTTTCTTAGTTTCAGTTCAGTTGTTGTTGTAGAATATAGTTTTTGTTTCAAAATAAGTATTGTTATAATTTTAATAAAAAATATTAATTTTATATAATATTTTTTTATTGGTTGAAATGTGATTAAATTTTTAGATAATGATATTTTTATTTTTAAAATATGTAAAATTAAATGGTTTTTAAACATAAATTCAAAACAACAATTAAAATAAAATGGATGGAGTATTATGATTTAAATCAAAATAATTATCTAACCCAGAAAATCCAAACTAACCGGGGGCATAACAGATAAACAGTAAGAAAACCGGTCCGGGTGAGCCAATAAATAATTTACACCCAAAAAAACAAAACGGGAAACCTCAACGCCGCCATGAGTAGCGGCGGATACAAGCGGGTGAAAACAGTGCGGCACTCCACCACCACCGTCTCCAAGCGAAAGCGATCTTCAACTTCCAAACCATCGAGTAACCACGACCCAGCACCCCGACCCCGCCTTTCTCTTGCGCCTGAGCCCACCCGCAAACCTAGTAAGTCTTCTCGCCGGCGTCGAAGGATACGTAATGAGAAGAAGATCTCGAGTTCCCTCGAGCGTCAATGGGTGTTTTCCCCAAGCAATCTGAGAAACCTTAAAGGTCCCGGCTTTACATAACACTAGTCGTCAAGTTGTTTGTTTTATGACACGGTTTTGCTCGTGTCTGAATATCATGTCTTCGTTTCAGATAAACTAGTTTTAGTTTCGTACAATCTACTTGGTGTTGACAATGCGTCCAACCACATGGACTTGTATTACAACATCCCACCGCAACACTTAGATTGGAATAAACGGAAACATCTCATATGCAAGGAGATTAGTCGCTATAACGCAACCATCTTATGCCTTCAGGCAAGTTCCATGCGTATGCTATATATATATATGAGAAGGCATGCAATGTTTGTCTCTTGGTTAGATGCATTCTCCATATGAGTTGGTTAAAATGTTAAAAACTATCCTTATCGTATCTCCCTTACGTTATGGTTCATTAATCATTGGAGGATTCCTATCATGTCACAAATGGCTTTTTTTTTATTAACATAGAAACAGGGTAACGGCGTAGAGATACACTATGATGACGAGTTTATTTAGTTCCATTTGTATCCAACTACGTGTTGCATTATCATGTCTTAGCTTTTGTGCAGGAGGTTGACCGCTTTGATGATCTAGATGGTCTTCTTAAAAACAGGGGATTTCAAGGTGTTCACAAGGTATATAAGAGTTAAAAACCACATAGTCTCGTATGCATTTCTGTTGCTCCTTTTTTAATTTCTTATATATTTTCTAGCGTCGGACTGGAGAAGCGAGTGATGGTTGCTCTATATTCTGGAAAGAGAAACTGTAAGTTCATGTTCCCATGTAGAGTTATTTGTTTATATGCTGGAGTCAGGAATCTAGGCATTTTGAACTCTCTACTTGAGTGTGTCTGGAAGTTCATTATATGTTGACGGCTTGACGTTGTTGTCAGTTTCAACCACGGCGTCACTTTATATTTTCAAAGTCTTGCTTTCTCATGGTTCTTAATGTAGTTTACTTTGTATTGAACTTTTACTCTGCTAGTTTCACCATTCATGTCACAGTTTTTCTGTGAATGCAGATTTAAACTCCTACACCATGAAGAAATAGAGTTTGATAAATTTGGCCTGCGAAACAATGTTGCTCAACTTTGTGTTTTAGAGGTATGCACCCTTTATAATTCTAGGGACTAGGGCCGAGAGATAGAATAACTGAGCAAGATGCGTCTTGATTTGCGGAACTATTTCAAATTTTACCCCTTCTGTTATTTTGCAAGAATATTAGTTGCTTTAGAGTATTGTTTGAGTTCTTTCTAAGTCATCTCTTTGATCCTGTATTATGGAACAGATGAACTGTGATGACCCAGAATCTAAATTACCCGTGCAATCTTTAGAGTATGTTTGTGTTCTTTTTCTGATCGTTTAGTAAAGATTCATGATATATTAAATTTCACTCTCAGATGTGATGATTTGGTTGATTTCTAGGCAAACATCTACAAGTCCTCGAAGGCTAGTGGTTGGGAATATACATGTCCTGTTCAATCCTAAGCGTGGGGATATTAAGCTAGGCCAGGTATGTATTTCTATATGCTTACAAAATTCGGATCAAGTTGACTTATCCGTAGAACATTGGTCTCAGTACACATCCTTAGTTAGAATTGTCGATGTATTAACTAGTAGTGGAGAAATTTTCATGTTTTCATCAGTACATCTAAGCCCGGCAGCATAGAGGAAATTGTTGGAAATTTCAGTAGCTCGCTCGTGTTGTTGATATTTGAATTGTTACAAACTCTTTCAGGTAAGACTCTTGCTAGAGAGGGCTTACAAGCTATCACAGGAATGGGGAAATATTCCAGTGGCAATTGCAGGTGATCTGAATAGCACTCCAAAGGTGGCCTCTACCAACCTTTTTTTTGGCTGTATTACTTATTGCTTTGGCTGAAAATTTTCTGACGTTCTCAATTTTCTGGACAGAGCGCAATCTATGACTTCGTAGCTTCAGCTGATGTGAGTTTCTTTGAGGGTCATTTTACCCCCTTTCTTCTCTGGGAAATTTGAAGTGAACTCTATTTTTCTCTTTTTTCTCTGGACAGTTGGATACACAACTCCATGACCGCAGACAAATATCTGGTCAGTCTGAACTTGATACAAAGGCGAGGCCATTTAGAAACCATTATGCAGTTAGGTAATTGGAATGTCTGTAAAAGTGCGTGGTTGCGCGGAGTAGTGTTTCTGTTTATGTGCTGAACTTGATAGTTCATTTATATCTATCTTTTGGCTCGTGTTATATCAATTTAGTCTAAGTAAACAGCTTGTCCATTTTTCAGTGCATCACAAACCAATGAATGGAGCCAGGAAGAGCTACAGCTTGCAACTGGTGGTCAAACAACTACTCATGTCCGGCATCAACTTAAGCTTAACAGCGCATATGCTGGCGTTCCTGTAAGTGTTTTTGTGTCTTGTTCTCTACTGCTTGAGACATTAGGTCTATGAATAAGTATTCTCAGTCCGAAAGTTTAGCCGGATGCATCATAAAGAGTTGAAAATCTCAGGAAAACTAAATTAAGTTTTACTCGGAGCAGCTTTAGAAACTTTGGCGTTCTTTAATACTAGATTTAAACGAAAGCATACGAAGGAGCATGTTGTATGAGGTTTTCTTCTAGTATGATAAGACCTGAGATACTTTCAGGGTGCACAAAGAACGAGGGATCAATGCGGTGAACCATTGGCAACAACATGTCATTCGAAGTTCGTAGGAACTGTTGATTATATATGGTAGGTCATACATGTTATAATTATAATCATTAATCAGAGTTTATAATTGTAAGTCTGTTGTGACCTATCGACATATTATTCTATGAAATGGTAACTGTTAATCAGGCACACCAAGGAACTTGTTCCCGTGAGGGTTCTTGAAACCTTGCCAACTGATGTATTGAGAAGAACAGGTGGACTACCAAGTGAGGTATTCATTCATAAGTTTAGGCTTAAATTACATGTTCTTTCTTCTTCTATGAACCAACCCTTCGCTTTCTTGAGAATTGCAGAAATGGGGAAGTGACCATCTAGCCATCGCATGTGAACTTGGTTTCGTGGGTGGGTGATGTTAAGACTACGGATTTAACGTTAAAACTCCCCAAAGGAGCCACCTGATTTCGCCATCCCTTGAAGTTTATGATCATGGAGGCTTGTGAACTGGAGTGTTGAAATAGCTTCGGTTGAAACTGTAACCCAAAACATACTTTCAACTGTTTTTTATTAATAATACACGATTTTGTTGTAAGCTGATAGGTTTATGTTTCTAATACACATGTTTAAAAATTGCTGTATCTTGAAATCATTTCACTTTAAAATTTGTTTCAAAATAAAATAAGTATCATTTTACCCTTTTTAATGTATACGTTTTGGTTAAGTGTTTAGACAATAAGGAAGTTGTTCATGAGGTTCTTGTGTTCATAATCTTAAAGAATCAAAGTGATTATTAAACAAGAGTGTTGTTATTCATTGTTCTGTTCTCCGATTTCATTTCAAGAACTGCAAACATTAAGTAACATACAGAAGAGGGATGATCTTGATTCATAGAGAATATCCAAAACAGGTGAATGTAGCTACTATGCTGACAGATTCAGATGAAGAGAGTTCCAGGTAGGATCACTGCGAGTGTGATAATGATTAGCTGAATCTTAGACTTGGAGCAAGAGGATCTCAGATCATAACCTAGTCCCATTAAGCTGGTTGGTCTTGGTGCCAGTTGAGCCACTGGGGTCGCTGATGAAGCAAAACGAAATTAGTAACAATTCTTGTTGAGATGTTAACTCTCTTTATTATGTTTTGGTTTAGCTGCAAATGCTGAAAAGAAAGTGGCTTACCAGAGTTGTTCTTTGCACCTGGAGATACTTGAGAACCGTTTGAGCTAGAAGGTGGTGGAGCAATAACTGAGGAGGAATCACTAGGCGCCTCTCCGCCTATAATGAAAAAATGTTTCTCATAAATTTCAAGAAAACAATAGAATCTTGCAAACCTTTTTTCTCAATTGTGGGAGAACAGTTATGTACTAGGGGAAGAAGAACAAGAGGACGAGTTGGCTGGAATGTTGCAAAGCGGAGGCAATTGTAGAGCAAGAGTTTGGTTGATAGGAAAAGCAGGGGACAAAGTAGAAGTATTGTTGAGGAAGAGACAGAGACAGGTTGGTTGTTGGCTATAGATCTGGTTTAAGCCGTCACAACAAGGCTGAGCAGGAAGCTGGACAAAACCTTGCACGAATGGACCACATGGAGCCAAGGAAAGAAGCATTGAGGAACATGTTGCTGTGGTGCCTGGGACTTGAGCGATAACCAGTTGTAGAAAGATTGGAGACAAGGAGATTAAGAGAGTGATAAAGAGAATAGTAGAGGTCATCTTTTCTTGGATAACAAGTTTCTTTCTTCTTTGTTTGAGAGAAAGTGATGGTTGTTTTGGGAGTATTTAAGGTCAAGATCAATTGGTTTGGTGTGTCTGAGAAACTGAGACTGTGGACAGGTATTGTTATTGCACACATGATGTGTGTTTTATTTGGTTGCAACAGTTTGATTTTTCATGTTTGTATATTGGACTTCATACATAAACTGTCGTTCTTGACCAAAACAAGTTATTTAGTAAGGTAATAAAATATAACTAAGTAGAATGAACGTCAAAGTCGTTGTAGTATAGTGGTAAGTATTCCCGCCTGTCACGCGGGTGACCCGGGTTCGATTCCCGGCAACGGCGTTTAATTTTAATTTTTCCTTATTTTCTTTTGTTTTCAGTTTCTTAGTCCCTCAATTTTCACGTTTTTTGGTTTTTAGTCCCTCTCTTCATTAAAAATATTCATATATGGTTACGTAAAGGCTATTTTCGTTAGTACTATATAGTTTGCTTCATACGTTTTTTGTACCGTAGAAAATACAAATACACTAAAGTAAGTACAATAGTTGCCACGACCAATTTAATTTGGATATTGCTGGTTGACAAAATAATTTAATGACATGCGTTACGTAAAGGTTATCTCATATTTAATTGTGTGAAAATCACATAAACAACATATAATCCGGAGCGTTGTGTAAACTTACATAGTATATTATTATTAATATGAAAAGAATCATATTATAATTATAAAATAACATAATTAAGCATTCTGTCATTTTAATCATTTCTCGTGTGTGTTGTGTAGTGAAATTGACCTTGTCCTCCGTGTCGTATATGGTCACATCGTACATTATCCAACACGTTCGCCCATCTGGTCTCTCTCTTCTCTGGTCGGCAATAATCGCCGACGTGTCCCTTAATCAATCAGATTCTCCCCAATTAATTGTTTTTCTTTAATTTTAAATCTCCATCGCGATTTCGTCAAGTCTCTCTCGAATCATCGGAGATTTTCTATTCAGGTGGATAGAATTTTCCTGGAAATTTGGCGGAGAAATCGCCGAATCGGAATATTTTTGTTTTAGCAATCTATAGATTCTGAGTTTGAGAGAGAAAAGTGATGCAACGAATCGTAGATAATGCTCTCGCTGTCACCAAAGAGTAAAGTCCTTTACTCTTTTACGATTACTTGCATTCATCATCGATGTACTTGCTTGCAATGCACACGCTACTGTTACGATATGATCTCTGATTCTGTTATATTTAGTTCATTGCTATATCTATGTTCATAATCATTTGTTGATGGATGGAATATTGGTAGAAGATGGTGACATAACTCTTTTATTACTTTTGTTTTCCAGTTTGTCTTCTTCTTATGCTGCTGTTGTTGGTGTAACGAAGCTTAAACTAACTATGGCTTTCGGTTTATGTTTTGGCTTTTAGTGCAGGTCTGTGAAAACTGTAACATATGAGTCTTTGAACAACATTGCTAGATGCATTAATGGAGTCTCTGCTCTTCTCTTGACCCTTCTTCCTGGCAAGGCTAATATTCTCGAAGGTCTCCATGGCTGGGAGCTCAGACCCACCTTGCGTGGACCACGTTTACCACGCTGGATGCACAAGTAATAAATAAACATTTCTGAATCATCTCATGATTCATGCAAGCCTCAACTATATTAATATATGCCTAGTTTAACTCTGTTTTTAATTTTTGATGGCAGTGGAGTCTCTTCCTTTAATCACTTCATTCATGAGCTTTCTGTGGATTCTGATACTTCGAGCTTGGAGTATTCTTCTGGAGAAGATAGTGATGGTGCATTACCTGCATCACCATCTTCTCAATGCTCACGTCTATCTTGGGCCAGTGCTTCCGCAAAATCTGAAAGCCACTGGTCTGACTGGATTACGTTCATTCTTTGGTGGTTGATACTCCCTTTACGTATCTTGCTATGGATACCACAGTATTTTGTGCGTTTGTTTTTTAAACGAAGTTCAAGAACTCCCAGTAGCCCAAGAAGGAACCAATATAGGCCTCGTATTAGCAAGACTAACTCTAGCAAAGACCATGATGTTCCCAACCGAGCTACTGACAGAAGACGTGGAGTTGTTGAGGTCTGTTAGCATCTCACTGCTGTGTTTTAAAACCTTGTTCACACATTCTTTCTACTTGATGTGATTTATTTTGCAGGATCTTCATCTTGCTATTGAGATCTGCATAGAAGCAATTTTTGACTTTTTCCACAGGGCTACTCATCTTCTTCTTTCTCCTTCGGAAGCTTTTGCAATAATGTTATCATGGTTCTCTTCTCCCAGTCACATCCGTAAAGCAAAGCATGACCACGTTTCAGATGATGAAACTGTACAGACTGCCACTTTAGGAGAGACTGATCCATCTCTTACAGAAAGGCCCACACGCTTATACAACACTATGAACACAGATACTCGAACGTGTCAAGATGTCATAACAGAACTGGGGTGGGGGCAGCTTAGATGTCTTGTGCTTTTTTCTTCTTCTCTCTCATTGTCAGCTATTTGTTAGTTACTCAATTTCTCTCCTACTTTTAATAGGTATCCTTATGAAGCTATTCGTGTTGTTACATCTGATGGATATGTTCTTCTCTTGGAAAGGATACCAAGGTATAACTTTCTTGTGCATCCTTTCCCTTTCATGTATCGTTGTCTCTTCCTTAAGTATGCAATTTCTGACTGCTTTGCAGACGTGATGCAAGGAAAGCTGTTTATCTGCAGCATGGGATTTTAGATTCTTCAATGGGGTGAGTTTTGTTGTCTATTATGACTTGTAAAAATTTCGAACTTATTAAGCGGAAAAGTTGCAAAGTATTGCTTTTGTTCTCGTCATTATTTTTATATATGTGTTCTTCTCCAGATGGGTATCTAATGGGGTTGTTGGATCTCCAGCTTTTGCTGCATATGACCAAGGTTCAAGCTTAGATCTTTTCATTCTTCTACCATTTGTTAATTCACATACTAACGGTTGGAATTCTTACACTCATCTTTCACAGGCTATGATGTTTTCTTGGGGAACTTTCGGGGTTTAGTTTCAAGAGATCATGTGAACAAGAACATATCTTCAAAAGAGTAAGTTCTTGACTTCAGTTTCGCTTCATATTTTTCTACTTTCTCTGGCTAGTTTCCTTATGATAGTGAAGACTGGAGAAAGAACTATTTTGCCTGAGTTATATGCTTGCGAGCTAACAGCGTTTGATCAAAATGCAGGTACTGGAGATACTCCATTAACGAGCACGGTACGGAGGACATCCCAGCGATGATAGAAAAAATCCATGAAATAAAAACTTCAGAATTAAAGCTCAGCCAACCTAATACCGATGATGAAATCAACGAGGAGGAGCCTTATAAGCTCTGTGCCCTCTGTCATAGTCTAGGTGGTGCTGCCATTCTGATGTATGTCATCACTCGCAAAATCAAGGAGAAGCCACACCGGCTCTCTCGACTAATCCTACTATCACCTGCTGGATTTCATGAAGACTCCAACTTAGGTTTCACGTTGGTTGAGTACATATTCCTTTTTGTGAGTCCTGTACTGGCTCGCATCGTGCCTGCCTTCTACATACCGACAAGATTCTTCAGGATGCTTCTGAACAAGTTAGCACGTGACTTTCACAACTATCCTGCTCTTGGTGGACTGGTCCAAACTCTAATGAGTTATGTAGTTGGTGGAGATAGCTCGAACTGGGTTGGAGTCTTGGGTTTGCCTCACTACAACATGAACGATATGCCAGCTGTCTCCTTCCGTGTTGCGCAACATCTTGCTCAGATCAAACACACAGGTAAGTTCAGGATGTTTGATTACGGGAGCAGATCAGCTAACATGGAGGTTTACGGCTCTCCTGAACCACTTGATCTAGGGGAGTCTTACAAGTTCATCGATTTGCCTGTGGATTTAGTAGCGGGGAAGAAAGACAAGGTGATTCGGCCTTCCATGGTGAGGAAACACTACAAGGTGATGAGAGATGCGGGAGTTGATGTATCGTTTAATGAGTTTGAGTATGCTCACCTTGATTTCACATTCTCTCACCGGGAAGAGCTTCTGGCATATGTGATGTCCCGGCTTCTGTTTGTGGAACCGACATCTGTTGAACAGAGGCAGACAAGTCAGAAAGGTATGAAGTTGAAGAAGAAGAAAAAGGAGGGTACAATAGTGTAAGTAGCTTAAACCAAAATCATGCGCAGTGTGATCAATGCCCCGTAGAGTTTGGTGTCTTTGTATTGTGATGTTGTGTGTTTGAGGCTTTTGAGCTTCATGTGTTCTATGTTAATCTCCTACGAACTGGCTGTAATAGTGTATATAAGTAAGGGTGATCTCTTGATTAAATGATCTTGTTGTCAGAGATGCTTTTTCAGCAAATATGATACATGTTTCTATAGTGTTTTCCATGAGAACTGTGAATCGAGACAATTATCATATGTCATTGGAACTCTAGACAGACCAATCAATCATTATACTGTGGCATGTCTAAATGGACACGTAATCTTCTCTACAGAACATAGTGCAGTGACCAGTGAATCACGAGATTCCAATGTTTCATGAGTTAGAAGAATGAAACAGAACATAAGAGAAGGGAATCATTAGAGCTTTAGCTCTTCATTTTTTAAATTAGAGTGAAATCGCTTAAGAGAAGACAACAATATGTGTTCTTGTTCCCACATCGAGCAGAACATCAAAGACATTCAGTTTGAAGGTATCTTCATCATCTAGAGTTTTGATGTATCCAGTGTGTGATCTTGGGCAAATTGATGTCTCTTTTATTCAAAGGAAACGGAGCAAAACAAGCCCCTCGACTTTCTCAAAATTTATACACCAGTAACTATAGTGTTCATTCTGGGAGATCAAAACACATTCATTTCCTTGGAGACAGAAACAAAGTGTACCTTAAGGAAAACAAACAAGAGATTGTCCACAGGGATTTTGTCTTATTTGCTTCTTCTCTTGGAGGTTTGTTTGTTCTTCTCATTCGTCGCAGCAGCAGCGGCAACAGGTGTCTCTTGTTGAGGATCATCAGGTAAAATAGTGTGAAAGAACTTCTTGGAGGAACCAACTTGGTTGCAGATCAACTTGAGCATCTTCCTCCCTCTCATCCATTTCAACAACAGCTTCATATGAGTCTTACTGTTCAATCCACTTACCCCAGCTTCCTATTATTTTATTAATTAACACACAGTCAAACACTTTTCTCTATCTCTCCTATCAAATACTAACAGATACAACACTAAGGATTGAATCAAGATGTCGAGAATGTTAAACTTTTAGATACCTGAGCGCGGAGCCAAGTGTTGGGAACGGAGAGAGGTCCATGCTTCTTGAACACATCGTAGAGAGAGTTGGAGATGATGTGAGCTTCTTGGATCGAAACCTTAGGGTTTATCTTCCGCACGTTCACAGCTCGCTCTCTCGACATGTATCTCACTAACAGAGAGTTATAGCTCATCTCGTTTTCCAAAACAGCCGCGGAGGCTCTACAGAGCTTCCTCAGTCCTCCTCCTCCGCCGCCGGTGAACCACATTCTCTTCTCTCTCTCTCTTCCTCGCCGTCACACTATCTCGCTTTTCTTTCCGCCGAGATCAAGTTAGGTCTTCTCTCTCGCGTCGTCGTCTTTGACATTTTCAAAACAAAAAGCCCACTGGGCCAGATCCGGGCCCTATTTAACTTACCTGTTAATAAACCCATAGTTACCCGCCAAAAAAAAACATCTGTAAATTAATTACCTCCACAACTGCTTGTTCAGTTGAAAATTGTTACTGATATGCTATATTCAATGGTTTGTGTTGGTTAGCATTTGGTTTACAAGTTACATCATATTTGCCATAAGATGTAAAATACTCCAATTCTGCAATAGTCACGCTGTAACAGTGACAAATATGATTCTAACATAGTTGTAGTCTACTACAGATTAGCTAACAGAGACTTTAAACCTCTAACATCACATAAGATATAATAACTAATCCAAGAGTTTTAGCTTTTATACCAACTCCTCATTGGTACTTTACTCACCCTCTCTCTTTAAAAAGATTAGAGCCAGAGATGAAATACATTATAAAAAAAGTGAAACGAATGCCATATAAATTATACCTTCATAAAGTAAGGGGTAACAACACATAGATAACGAGCCTTAACTTTTAACACAAGATGTTATCCAATAGACCTAATACTCTGTAGTGCTGATTCACGCAACTACAAAGACTCAGCAAAATGTGAAGAAATGTAGAGGTAGTAATAGAAAGAAGCGTGCTTCATCATAAACTTTCTACATCTACAATTATATATACACACTTATCGAAGAGGGTCAAGTTAGACGTTAAACATCATATACAGGGAGCCGCTCTTCGATGGTTATACGACAGAAGGGACATTTATTACACTTGTCTGAGCAGTTTCTGCAACAAACATGGCACCAAACACACATGAGAAGTAACATTAAGCAGATGCTCTCATAACAATCTGCAACTGCACTTGGTAGAATGCAAATGATGATCCTTTTAAGTTCAGTTTTTTTTTTAGGGAAAGAAAATATAGTTACCTGCAGAGAACACGGTGCCTGCATGGAAGCAGAACCACACTGATTTCTCTTTCGAAACAAACCCTGCACAGTACTTTCTCCTGGAACACAGAAAATAGTGAAACATGTCCCAAGAGATAAGCTAACACCAAAGTAGAATGATTATGGAAACTCAACCTCTTTAAGAGAGAGAAGTGATTTTACAAAAAAAAATATTAAGAGGAGAAGAAGAGAGCATTACATTTTGAAGTCTCTCATATTCTTGCTGACTGAATTTTGTGATTTCTGTTTGTTCACCAAGTGCTGCTTGAAGTCTCCACACCTGACACGGAACCAGATGCAGTAAAGATTAATAGCACTGAGAGATAATTAACACTAGAGGAAGAAACACAACCAAAAAATGGAAACGATGACATATATGCAAAATTGCAAGTAAGAGAAAGCAGATATACAGTACCTCCTCAGCAAGATCTTTCTTAGGCATTTTCTTGACTATTTCAGGCGGATGACCACAGAATGTACTGTAGCTGCACACATTTATTTCATGAAATCTTCAACAGGTTAGATATAACCATACTCGTTGGAAGATCTAGAAGGTTGAATTTTACAAACCCGGACTCTTGATCAAAGTATATTCGTGCTTGCTCTTCCTGGCTTCCTTCATCAATTGACCACCAACCTAGTAGCCTGAGCACGTAGAGAATCAAAAATGTTAGTCATCAACTTCATGTTCGTTAGTAACTTAGTTGCAGAAAATACAGTTATAGCCTCCATGTGTTTTGTGCATTAAACTGACAAGGAAGCCAAAAAAAAAACATTTTATCACCTGGATCCATGGTGCAAGAAACCCAAGCAATCATGGGCTCTGGATGAAATTCTAAAATATAATCCTGTTTCACCGTCGCCCCGCAGCAATAAAACAACCTTCTCTATTAATTTAGAAGCAGCAAATAGAATACCAACGCCTTGCAGTAAGAAGAGTGGAGAAAACAGGACTGGGACTGGTATATACTTAGCACGTTCAGGAGTTCCCTGAAAGTTCAAACCACAAATTTGATTATGGTAATGTCCCAAACACAACAATTGTCGGGAGAAAAGTTGTGTACCTCGAGATGCATGCAAAGCACCACTTGAAATATAATAAGCGGAATTTTCATTATATGACCACCAATATCTTGCAGGTCACACGTTCCATCTTGGTGACTGTCGTCTTCTGGAAAGTCCAAAAGGCCACTGTTTGAAACGACATATCTAGTAGTGGTAGAAGATGACCCGGCTTCTCTGACACGTGAGCATCTGTGGATAACTGGATTGGACCATTTTGTACAAACAAGAAAAGCAAAGCACTCTGCAATTCTGCAGGTAAAACGTACACATTAATGCCTTTCATGAGAAACTGCACCAATAGCATAAGGAGAAATACATCTTTAACAGAAAAAGTAGTGCATACCCGAAATTAATGAATAAATCCCACCAGCCAAGAGCAGCTACATCACCTGATATGAATATAGAAGAAAGAATTAAGACAGGATGGAAACTTAACAATCCATCGACCATATGGTTTATATAAGATAGGATTTAGATGTGTGAAGAAAAGACAGTATCCACATGGTTATAAATGACAATATTCACATAGACAGGATTCTTCAGTATTACAAGGTTTTCCTTTCTGGAGAATTTGTCTAACATAAGTGGACACTAAGCAGATGACATCTTGCTATGAATATGGCTGTGAATTCCATGAAATATAACGACCATGGTCATCTCTGGACTAAGTTATTTGAAATTCTAGCAACTATTCCGGTGGTAGTTTATTACCGGACAGCTTTAGGAGGGTAAAGATTGTAGCAGCCAGAAAGAACACCATGGAAATCGCAACCCAGAAATGCTGCAGACAGGAAAGAAAAAAGCATCAGGAAAGTTTACATTGAAATCTGAAATAGCTTCCCACCTCCACAAACAAAGAACTAGAAATTATTGAAGCTCGACTTTCTGAAAGCTAAATTTACACAAAATTGCCGAAAAGAACTTCTCTCACTCCTTGACTTGAGAATCAGAGTCCAAAGTTTTGTATTAGTATATATGAAATGGTTGTGCACGAGTGGTAGCTCAAATGTATAGATTAAATGCAGCTTAAGAAAGTAAAGAAAGAGGAGTCCTAGTCCTAAGCTGCTGAACCAAGTACTTGGAACAGGATCTCAGGAGTCAGGCCTTAAATCAACAAATGTAGCATGACTTACAGGAAGTGCTTCCCATATTGCTTCATCATTTATGCTCTCTTCATCTCCAGGCATCAGCGCTCGACACATTCTGAAGACAAAATGTGAGGTAATTAGCAACTTAATATAGAATAGCAGAGAAACAGCTCTTCCAACTACAGAAACAGTTACAATAAAAATCTACTTTCGTTTATTATAATCTATATCACCGGTATTAGCTTCATATGCACGAGTAATATCTCAGTAGCATCACTTCTCAATTGAGGTATGTATAACAATGCAATCACGCACAATTTATAACAACTGATATAATCTTACCTGGCATTGTCCACAAGTATAGTTACTTCAAATGCCAACAGAGGGAGAAAAACAATCTTCAAGCTCACAGCTGGTGGCCAACGAGCTGCATCTCAAATACAATAGCACAAAGTTACATTAAACCAGGACGAAAACAAAGCAAGCCTTCATACAGCACGAAAACACTTAACATCATCACAAACCAAAAAAAGCCTGGAAGCTTCGAGAGTCATGGTCATTCATTTACTTCACAAGAACATATAACAACTATTTTCCATGTCAAGATACTAAATCACAAGAGAGCTATAAATATCATTATATCACAACATCAGTGGATCCGAAGAAGTATGAAACTGTGAGCAAGTAAGTCGTGGTTATATACCATGTGCACTCTCAAGGTATACACAGAGGAGCAATTCAAAAGCTACAAGCAACGGCGTTGCAACAATAGCATGACATGGAGCCCACTGTACACCCAACCAAGAAAAAATCATCATAAACACTAGCTATGGATAATAATGAGCCAATAAGAAGAAGGGACATACATGACGGTTATGAGGGGCAATAGGAGCAGGAAGAGAGAATCTACCCCTTGAAACAACAGCATGGAAAGCCCACAGAGGTAGACACACAACCCTGTATAACCGAAACAGCGGAACAGATACATTTGTAACGTTTCTTCTGTATGAATGTTACCAACACCAAGAAATGGATAAGCACACAAACAAAGAAAAAGACAAATCCTCTGCAACCCGAATATATAAATTCTCTAAGACATCATTTCACACCTTCAGTCTCCATACAATCATATCATCAAAGTAAACCTAAAACAGTACTTTGGTACATCAACACGTGACACGATCTGTGAGGTTTCACTGTAATAGTACCTGATAAGGATTGTGCTTTTATGTCTTCTATACACACAAAAAGAAAAAGAAAGAAAAAGAAAAAGAAAAAGAAAAACAACTTTCCAAATAGAGTAAGCTTCCTATTTAGGTAAAGACTCGCAGTTCTGAAAATACATTAGAAGCAGAAAACGCCTCTTTTTTGTATTCGAAACTGAAGGGGGACTAACTCAATCATGTACGGAAGATGTAACGATTCGCAGAAAAATCGAAATTCCAACGAATTTTTTTCTAATTTGTAGGATTTATGCGGCAATCTTAGACAAATGGAGTCTCAGAGTTTCAAGGAGAGACTAACCACCAGGAGTAAGAGACGGTGTGGTCGAGTTTGAGGACCAAAACGAGGGTGAAACAGAACAGGAAGCTGTGAGCCGACAAGGCTTGTACGGACTTTAACATTCTCCGACAGTTCATCGTCTTCTCTTTACCAAAACAGAACCTCCATTCTCTCTTATTCTTCGTTCTCTATCTAGCTGTGTGATCTCAGTAATGACGATTGGTTAGAGAAGACGATTTGTTGAGAAATGAAGGCAGCAACGTTTTTCGTGCAGGTTATTGGTTGATGTATTTTAATAGATTGGGAAATCCAAACTAAATCAAACTTTATTGATTATATAATTTTAAAATTTATATTAAAATAATGTATTGTTGGTTTTATAATTTATAAATTTTAATTTAATTCATGTGTTATTCAGTCATGCTGATTTACTAATTAATTTAATTTTATAATGAATTTTAATAGATTTGAATGAATTTATTTTGTTAAAAATATAAAAACTCAAATCTAAAAAAACCTCAAAATTTATAAATATTAATTAAAAAATTTTATTATTATTTAAAATTTAATATATTTTACATTGATTGATAAATACTATATATAATTCAAAATACATTTAAGTATATAAACAAATAACGCTCTCAATTGCGCAGTGCGTTCTACTTTTCTTCCCCTCTCCACGCGTAAACAGAAAATACAAAATAATTATTAATTTGACCTTATTTTTTTTTCCTTAAACGTAGGGTCTGATATGTTAAGAAGAGATATCTAAATCTTTTTGAAAAATTAATGGATATTTTTTAAAAGTTTAGGATAAGGAATGCGTTAGCATCAGAAATATAGATACACGTCATCATGAACAGTTTTGTAATTCAGCTCACAGATATTGAACCGTTTTTATTTTGGGTGGAGTTCAGTTGCTGCTCAATTTTTTTTAAAATTTTTTTGTCTTTTCAAATAAAATATCTACAAATTGCCTAACAAGAACAAGAAAAATATCTACAATTTTTCGTATTAATAATGAAATTTAACACTACGAAATAATGTGATTCCTTTTAATTTCTTCACTAAGCGGAAGTCACTCTCTAGCTTTGGTTGCACACTTGCACGCCAGAGTGAAGCGCTCTCCACGTGAGTTTCATGAACTAACATTACAGTTGAGACACGTGTCCATTTAATTTTAATTACTAATGGACCAATGTGATCATTAATTACCTGCTACATGTTGTTTTTAAGTATAGCGGCAACAATGTCAAATTCCAGTTTGGTTATCTAAAACATAAATAAACTATCTGTAAACAACTCACATCTACTACTCTTTTAAGTTACTAGATCACATTGACATCATCATATTATCACCAGCTTGCTACATTGAAGCTTTTCACTTACAAGCTACAGACACATCGAATCTATGCATTAATCGGGTAATAAAGACCACCAGTGACAAATCAGTGGCGGATTTGGATTATAGAAAAAAAGAACTGGCTGGAATAGAACCCTAAGGGTTGTTGAAAGCTTTGCTTTTTAGCTTGATTCGTATCTTGGTAGAGGGACGAGCTTCTGTTGGTGCTGCTGATGTCTCAGCTTTTGGTTTATCACTTGGTCCCTCTGGTTTAGCCTCCGAGACTATCTCTATCTTTTTTGTAGCTGGATCAGCCGAGCTTAAAAGCTTTGACATATCTTTCTCCTTTTGTTTCTTCTCTTTCTTTAACCGTTTCTTTTCTAGATACACCGGGTCTTCTCTTTTTCTCTTCTTCTCTTTCTTATTTTCCTTTTCTTTCTTCTTTTCGCTTTCTTTACCAACAGAAAGTGTCTGAAGGCTACCATATTTCTGCTGCGCCTCGGTTCCCATGCTATTGTCTTGTGGCAACAAGCTCGGTGGAGCTGTGATTTCTTGGTTATTATCTGCTTTTTGGCTTGTGGAAGTTTTCCCAGATTCAGCGGTGCACTGCAGCTCTTTCCCAGAAGTATCACCTTCGTTTACTAATTTTACACTGCCGATACTTGCGGTCATACGAGATCCAACATCATGACACGAGTTTACTTCCTCCATGTGAGCATCAGCTGAGATTCTCTGTGGAGCGTCTACTGAAGCTGAACTAGTTTGTCTTCGGTCTATACTGTGGCGTACCACAATCCCTTGCGATCTTTCCACGGTTCGTGCTGATCCTTCGGCTCTGCTGGTTGCACCAGATGGTCTGACCTTGATCCGTATAACAGTCTTCACCTCGTGACTCACAGGCACAGGCATTACATCCGGTTCTTTTTGAGGTTCCTTCGTTGGAAGATTTGATTCCCTTTTATCTACTTCTTCCGTTGGAGCTTCAACATCCGATGGAGCCTCATGAGCAATAGGATTCTCAGGCAAAGGTTGGTTTTGATCTTCCATGTGAGTTTCAAGTTGCTCTGTCTCATGAAGTGATGCTGCAATAGGTTCTGGAATTTTCATCTCAGGAGCAATAGGCATGAACATTTCCTGTGATCTTACCGGAACACCAAAAGGAGCAATGTCCAACGATTTTCCATTGGCATCTTCAAGTGCCAAAAGTGAAGGCTGCCCTGGCTCTGCTCCTGGAACTGAAAATACATTCTGCGGTTCAATGCAGGCCTCCACATCAACAAGTTGCAAAGGTTTCTCTTTGGGCACTCCAAACAACGTTGGGGGTCTGAAAATGAGATAATATACCATGTTCAGAAGTCAGCTAAATATGGTGATAAGCGGAAGACAAAAATTCCAAATAAGGTTCACGAAACGAAGCAAAACTACCCAGACACGATGCATCAGATAAAAAATTCCATAGCTTGAGAGAATATGTAAAAAATCTAAAATATGACTCTGCATTACTTGTCGTAAGTGGGAAAAACTACTCTCTGTATCAGATAAAAGCATCAGATAAAACTCTTTAGCTCAAGAACGACCTTGCCATAAAAACTTATACGCTACCATAATGAATAAGAAACAAATGCACGACATGTAAACAAGTACAAAGATAATCTGGCAGGAATCAATGTGAAGGCCACAGACCTTCCAGCGAGGATTTGAAAAATGCAGAACAAGTGGTGACGAAGAAATTCATTGTTGAATACTACATGGCTCTTGAAAAGATGCAGCAAATCCAGAAGACTAACAGTGTCAACACAATCATCTGAGTCACATCCAACTGCTATTTGACATAGCCGCATTGTGTGAACGCACAATTTAACCTGACCTGTAACCAAGCAGCAAGTATATAAAACGGAAAAAAAAGAGACTTCTACAGGAACCAGCACGCAGCTATGTTTGAGCTAGAGAATATAACCAACCTCTTAAAGATGACTCTTCTACCACATATTTCATAAACAACGAGAGTGCAAAGCTTATGCCTTTGGATTCATACTCGATGTCAAGTAGTGCCCTACTTGCTTCTATGCGTACTTGCAATATCGTATCCGGTTTACGGAAAGGTTCCAAAAGTTTACAGATGTATTCCTGAAGTCAGTAAGCAACGCAACCTTTAACGGCGATGGTACCTATGTTATAAAAAGCACTTGAAGAAAAAAGTGTAAGGAAAAAACTTACGAAACTGATGGAGTCAGAAAGCTTAAGAGCAGTCTGTGCCAGCGTTCGGATGCAGCTAATTGTCAAAACGCCACTGTAGCTTGGCATCAGCCTAGTACAAACATGCTCTCAGTAATAAATTCTGTTAAAATCTATCAAACCACAAACATTAAACCAGATGTTACCTGTCAAACTGTAAGAGTCTGTCAATGCGCTTCAGAAGAGGGGCCAAAAACGTTAAACTCTGCCAGAGAAACAAAGAAACAAAAAGTACTGAGCAAGCAAAACATGTATCACGCTAATATTATTAAAGCTCTGCATTCACATCTTCGTAAATGAACTCAAAGACATGGTGCTTCACTTTTTCTCATAACCTGTGTCATCCTCCAAGACCAAGTCTTCCCGGATAATATCCATAAAGTTATATGAACCAATTAAGCTCCCAAAAAAATCTACAGTTAATATACTACTGCAGAAAAATTGTAGAGTAGCCTTTTGCAAAATAATAATCACACACCTGTTGACCGAACTCAAGATCACCAATTGACTGAACAAGCACAGCAAGCCAGAATACATCAGAATAAGGATTTCCACTGTTGTCATTGTACTACAACAATGGAAAAGGAACAAACAGCGAAATCAGAAGTATGATCAAATAAACTGGAAATGAGCGAAAGAAATGTAGATAAAAAGTATGATTAAATAGACGGGACTAGCACAGCTTTTATTTGAAGTCTCGAACTTTACCCTTATTTATCATACTCCATGATAGAATCAAACTATGAAGATGTATACCTTTAGTAGCTGTAAGATAAATTCAACAGCTTCTCGAGGGCTTTTCCCATCAGCACCCCTAACCATTGCAATGGTATGTGGAATCGCCTAAGACGTAGAAAATGAAAATAAGTTTAGATAATTACATTCAAAGAGATCATATGCTAATACCACTGCAACAAAATTAATAAAAAGACTCAGGAGATCCAATCCAGACGTCCCTACTGAGACATATTATCACAAGGTTCAAAGTTCGAGAGAAGAAATGGAGTCAACTTAACAACAACAAAAAAAGCCACTGACTAACCGACAGAAAAATAACTGTCAAAAACAACAGGATCACAGGAAATAACTAAGGATACCCCAAAGAGCAAAGTAGTCTAAAGAGAGAAACTAGGAATCGCACCCTTCTGCCAGACAAATTATCCGAAAAAGTTTAACACGAAAGGAAACTTCTGAATGTACGTCCTTATACTCATTACTCTCTATTATGTTCTTTGTTGGCTGAACATTCGTTGTTTTGCTATTTCACCATTACACAGCAATAAAAAGCCTAATAATAGTATTTTTTTTTCAGGAGGTACCCAATTTCTATACTAAAAAAGAGCAGTAACAGTGTTGTGTGTCATATAAAATGATAATTAAGAGCATCTCCAGCCAACAGCCGAGTTCAATGAGTGACAGCATATCAAGCTCATACCCTACCTCAATTCATTACCTCAAGCACAAAATATTCTGGGAAATCACGAAAATCGTTTGGCCTGAAAAAAAGTATCAGTTTTATGAGAAATCTTCCACTGGTTAACAAGAGAAGTCCAAATACTATAAAGCCCAATCTTACTTGGGGAGTCCGATCTCTGCATCAAATCTTCTACTTTTATAGAATTTTATCAGATGTTGCAAACCCGCCCAGTCAGTCTCCTGCTACAAATACAAATGAGCCTAAATCGATCATTAACCAAGAATTGTTTCGAAGGACAGAGAAAGCAGAGCAGGTGACTAAAAGATGCAGTTCACAAAAATATGTTGAAAGATGGCAATGCTGTGCAGTTCAAACGGGGACATACAGACTGATGAGAATTTTAAAAGAGAAACAGATAAAACTGGTAAACACAGAAATCAAGATATAATACTTTTGTAGCAACATCTTTTGCTATTATTCATGCGATGCACTACTCACAATCTCAAGGTAGCTTTCTAAATCAACAAGTTAGAAATTTGACTATCATACCTCTAAACCACTGAAATCATATAGAACAATTTATACTGTACCTCTGATGCCGTTTTAGCCAATGCAAAAGCTGCCCCAATCCGTATTCTCCAGAAGACCTACATGTCACAATACTTTCTTGGAGTCATGAACTTCATCTCCAAGCTGCTTTTAGGAAAAAGTGCATAAGAAACGGACAAAACCTTGGAATCTGTGAGAATATTATTGAGTGCATTCACAACGGAAAATGAGTGTTGTTTTAAAGCTTCCAGTGACGCAATTGCTTGTGCCTGACCAACAACATCTCCATCCTTCTCTAATTGATTGACCTGATCCAGAGTCACAGATGTTCAACATTAAGTGATGGATCGTCAGATGGCTACAATTGACAATCACACACAGAAAGACAGAAGGACCCAGTAATACAATATCTAAGCGGCATAGTCCATGGGCTTTCTTTTCATGAATGAAACAGGCAGAAAGTGGAAGCAAAAGTCAACCGCGATGTACACAACAGATGTTCAAGAAATGTCGGAGCAGATCTCTTACCCACATTTGTAGCGGCTGGTGAAGGTGAACCTCAGCAATATATTCCATCTCAGGGTCAGCTTTAATCCAAGCCAAGGGAGATTCGATGCTGCAGAGAAAGATTGAATCTCTCAGTTTCTTTTCTTGTGTTGGTCAAAGGGATGTAAACAGACCGGAAAGGCAGAAAAGGACGGAGATTGGCCCTCGAGTGCAAAGGCAAAATAGTGTATCACAGCAACCCACCTCGTTTTATTGTCTAAAGGTGCTACAGCATCAACATTCTCGTCAGCCCCGTCAGGTTTGCCTCCCTTCTTTGGTTTTTGATAGCGTTTAGCAGCAAGTTTAGAATGACATGGTAATTCCAGAAGCTGCCATCTGTCTCCAGCCATAGGCAACTTCGGATGATCGGACATTCCATCAAGTTCATAAACCCTTATGCTCATGATACCGGGCCAGCCAACATCCACATCTCTGTTTTCGGTATCAGTAGCGCCAACAGATAATCTTGCATCGAGCGAAGCCGTACATTCACGCAGGGCAGCCATTTCAACAATGTTTTTCCTTTTGTTGTAGGACAAACCAATCCTGGTATATTAAAGCACCAATTAAAAAATTGGGATAAGATTTAATGAAGATCCAGTTATCCATAGAATTAAGTTGAGAAGAAAGGAACACATTATACAAAAAAATACCTTAAAACCGGACAACCACAAGATGCAACCCATCGCTGAAAAAATTCTTTAAGAAATGGACGTTCAAGATTTCCAATCTTATTAGAAAATTGCCGGAACTGCAGCTCAAAAGTGGTAGAGTTAGAAACTGAGTAAAAGCATCAGAGCTGAAAGATCATTAGCAAACCAAGGAGAGATCCATTCCAGTAAAAAAAAAAGAATATGTTCCAGGAGCAAGAAAATATATAGTTAAAAAGGCTCCCGGAGAGGAAGTCCCAGAATTCGTTCTGACCTTTTAGTGTTCTTAGCTAGCACTAATGATTACTTAGAACCGCACATATCCCGAGTATATTTGCATATTTACTTTACACTGACAATTCAAAATGCTTCATACTTTAATTTTTTTTACTAAATGTTTCCTAACCTAACTTGACCAAAACAAACATAGCTTATCTGGATAAATAGTCATGTTACCTCCTTCGTGCTAAGAGACCGTATAGCATTAGATGGATCCTTGGCTCGGGATATAATTTTCTGTAGAATCTGTAGATCATTGAGTAGAAGAAAATTTATCAGTCACGTAGGCAAGTAACCCGACAAAGGTATTTGCCTGAAAAAAAGATTATAAAATGTCCATACTTTACGAAAGGACTCCGAGCCCATTTGCTTCTCCAACATCTGAAGGACTGCTCCCTTCAAAATTAAGTCAGTGATTAATTATCCTCCATAGCATACAAACAAATGCAAGATCATGTAAACTTATCCCAACGAACTCATACATGCCCACAAAAATTTGAGAGCAGGGAATAATAAACAAGAAAAGAAATCTTACTGATTTCCGTGATCGTATCTTCCCATGCATCCCAATAGAATGAGTTCCAAATAGGTCCTTGCATGAAGAAGATGCGCTCAAGCACATTGCACCACTATCATCAGCTTTACAGACCGTAGAATTTGCCTGCATTTGCATCAAAAATTATGAGAGTCCAGATAAGAGATTAGTGGTTTTGTTAAAAAAGTGGCTACAGAGGCATGTAGGGAGTAATAGCTTGAGTAGTAAGCCAAACCTTGTATCTCCGATATCGAGCTTCATTATTTCCCAAGAACTGCTTGATAAACATATCCGTCAAGAAACCAGCAAGGCCATCGAGAAGCCAATCTGTTATAACAACATGGATAAATATCAATCACAAGATTATACTTTCAGAAGAAGCTGATATAACAACACAAAGAAAGTGTTGAAAAATGTCACAAGCCTACCATCACTTGGTGACTCAGGAACAATATAAACTCCAAACCACTGTTTTGCCAAGGCGGAGGCAAGTTTAATACGTGTATCTATTATCTGCAAAGACAATTGAAGCTCTATCAGATTCGTGCATAAAGAGACTAATAAGATGACAAAACAACGAGAAAGAAAAAAACTTCCAGTACAACAAACATAAGTGAAATCTTCTACACTAAAAGCTATGTTCTAATAAAATGCAAGTAACAGAGATTCAAACTGCACATTCATACTAGATGATGCAGAAATATAAACTTGCTCAAATACGTGATTTGTAACAAAATGTACCATATCAATTATATTCTGATGTGCCTTTTTAATAACATTGGCATATATACACTATAACGTACATCTAACAATAAGCTAATTACGAGGATCCAATACCTGATCAATAACCCTCTCATCATAAAGCATGTGCGAGCTAAATAAACTCAAGGAAGCTCCCAAAGTCGAAGAGCAAACAACGATTTCAGGAGGTAAAAAGACTTGCTTGTAAAATCCAAATGGAAATTTCGCACTTAAATAATCTTCATAGTAGCTGCAAAAAAGTTGATCATCCAGTAGAAAGAGAAATTATTTAGATTCAGTTTCACTACAACAAGTCGCCAGGATACAAATCTACTGACCTATAAGCTTCATGGAAAAACTCCATTGTATTACGAAGCCTTGAGAGATCATGTGGCAAACACAAGTTAGATATGAGAAAGTTTGTCTGATCTGGAAGGACTTCCAATGGTCCCGCAACTAAAGACACCCACCGCGGAGCAATAGGAGTGGCTAGTTCGTAAACATACGTTTTTTGGGTAGTATCTTCTTTGCACATAACCTGAAAAATGAAGTTTTAAAGAAAACACCCTCTCCAGCTTCATAGAAAAATAGTGCTAAGATTGGGTAGGGGACATGTAAACCGAATTTGAGTACACATTTGTATGATAATGTATATAAGTCATACGAACCACCGCTTTCTTCTATGTTCTTTCAATCAATAAGTATATTCAGGAATCTATGATGGATTCTGACTTGCACTCAAATTCCCGAATGAGAAACTAGTAATTCACCTATTCCCTTTACCTATGAAAGAAATACCAGATTACCTGGTAAAGTAATTTCCCAACACTGACAGCTACAAAGTTGTGTGGAACAGTGAATTCCAAATTGAAACTGCATCCACAAAATATAACACATGAAAAAGGTAAAGAGGTAGATATACCCACTCTTGTTCTCAAGAGACAATAACAGTGTAATTCTTTAAATTGAATACCTGCAACGATGATACTCGTCGTCTTTGCAAGGAAACCAACAGCGGGCACGTCTAATTTGGTTATCAGTATGAACGATGTTCTCATCAAAATGAATTCCTGACTCTGTTTTCTCTATCCAGTAATTTATCCGAATCAACTTAACATTCTGCATTAGATGAGCATACATTGATAGTTAAACATATAGAAGAAAGCCCCCACTTGTAACCCATAGCAGAACATATGAATCAGGAATAAACCTACTATAGCTACAATGTCAATTGCATTAGTGTGTCCATGTCATCTACCAATATGGCAAATCCTTATTCAGCACTGATCAAGTGCGTAAACGGATAGCCTTGTATGTGTTATCTTTGGTCCACAAAACCAACAAAGGTGAATACAAGGTCTAAGTAACTATAGCCATGTTGCTTTTAGCATAAACCAAAGTGTAATAGTCAAACAACCATCGGATTCAGATATGTAATTCAGACAGCTAAAGGCAGCTCAGTCGATGGAGAGAAAGAATAACGAACCTGTTTAGCCTCCCCGGACGACTGTGAACCATTTTCTAAAGCCACATTATCCAGCTGCTCAGATAAATCCTTAGAGGGCTTGCAACAGTTGATCAGTAAATTATCTGTGTCTTCCCTCTTAAGCACCCCAACATATTCCGCAGCCGCAGCATTAGCTGCTGAAGCAGGGTCTGAGACCGAGCTCCAGTTACTCTCAGCTTCAGAGTTCTGATGGTGAGGATAATACTCAAACACAGTAGGTTCCCCATCCACCAAAACACTCTCTATCACCAAGTTCTCCGCGTGTAGTCCCACAATCCCAATATCTGGCACGCTTACTTCTAACTCCGTGTAGCTACAAGAAGCCAAGAAACCCTAATCAAAAGATACTACCGGTGCGAAAATTCAAATTATTCCCGAAATTAGGGTTTCTTCATCTCGAATTGCATTAAGAAGCTACCGAATCGCATTCACGCACTCGTTTCTATGACGGAGAATTAGAAGGTAAGAGAGAGGGCAACGTACCCGTAGATTCGGCGGTTTTTGAAGTCGATAGAGAGGCAGAGCTTCTGGTGAAGGACTTTAGCTCCGGTGTTCTCCGACGGCTTCGCACCAGGAGCTTCGTCGTTCTTCGGCTTACGAGCCTTGGCCATGTTCCTTTCCCGTCGAGGGCGTTTAGCCGGAGAGAGCAACCTTGTTTCTTATATGTACAGCTTACGATGGATTAGTTTCTCTAATTTATAGAAAACTCCTCTAAGTTTTAATATTAATAAATATTTGCATCTGACTTCGAAGTGGAATAATATCATCCCTGGATGTGAATATGATTTCATGGGCTTCAAAATATATTTAAACTGGGCCTGAAGATTGGTTTTTCAAGATATTGTTTTTTTAAAGAAAAGTTTTAGGCCGATTTCACATTATAAAATAAAAAAAATTGGTTCGAATTTAATTTTGGGTTATAGAAATTTTCACTAAAATATATCATTGTATTTTTCAAATCTTTTTTTTGTTAATCTAATACTTAACGATTCAAATAAATTAACAAACCGATACAATGGCTCTTGCCTCTTAGAAAAAGTCAATCCGCCCTTGTACAATATTTTAGTTTCCAGATGTCAAAGATTAGTCTTGTGACGGTGTCAGTTACGTGGTGATGTCAACCCATGCTGAATAGTAGTATTAAACTAATTATTTTGGTACTTGTGTACCGCCTAATTATATGGAATATTATTTAACTAGTTTATGTTTACACATACGTCGATAGTCGAGTAGTGTATATAGTGGTTCGTCTGTTCAAGCGATGTTGATATACTACCGTCCTAATGTCAAATTTGACTAAAATAGTTATCATTATTAACTCTCTTTTGTTGCTACCATTCAAATTCGAGATTATAACATTCTAGTATTAGTTTGGATCATGTAACCGAACATACAAACTTTTATTTTTAGTACGATTATTGTAAATTCAAATGGTACATATTTGGTGAGTTGAATACTTTATAATATGATGTAAGAAAAAACTTAATATATATAGTTAGTTCTATATAATCTTTCTGTTATTACTTTTGAAATACTGACCACCTTAGTTTTTTTTATCACCTTAATTGTTTGTCTTTGTAGTTTGTATTAACTTTTGGGATTTTTCTAGGTTTATATCGGGTTTTAGGATTTTTTGTTTTTCTGGATTTTAAATCCGAACCAAATTCAAATTATTTATAGTTCGGTTCCATTTCAGGTTTTATACAGAAATAGAAATATGCACCTGACATTACCCAAACCGAACCGATCCGAAAAGTGTCCGGTTCCTCAACGACTTCTAATTGTCTCAACTTAAATAATCCAAAAATTAAATAAACTGAACCGATCCGAACCGAAAATCCGAATGTCCAGCACTAATGTCATCTATGTTGATTTTGTAATTTTCCATAGAATAATGGAGGAAAATTCCTATAAAAATAATACATGATGAGAGGTTTGACTTTATTAAGAACGTCAAATTTAATGAACCTCTCTTCTTCCTTGAACGCAAAGGAAGTTTCTTAGTTGGAAAACGCTGTCTCCGATTCATACGTTTCTCTATCTCTAAATATTTATATATATACTAACTTCGATTAATTGTCACATGATCGTTAATTGATCTCCATGGCCACGAGTAGAGTCTCCCATGTCGTAGGTTTTCTTCTATGCATCTCTCTTCTTCTCATGTTCGTCTCTGAAGGTTTGTTTGGTAGTCTCAGCTCCATGCCTATCAAGCCTTTCCCTTCTCCGGTGATTAGCTCACTGCGGCCGGGGAGAAGAGCGTTCGTGGTGAGTAAGTTTGACTTCACACCGTTCAAGAAAGACCATCAAGATGTTTCACAGCTGGAAGGATCTGAGATCGACCACAGATACGGCGTTGAGAAACGGCTCGTCCCATCTGGTCCAAACCCCTTGCACCACTGATCATTGTCTTCTTATATATATTCCTTTAAATTTTATTTATTAATTTGTTTTCTTTCGAATTGATACTAAAAACTAAAAGGGATAATACTACACAAAATTTAATTCATAAAATGGTACTAATATTTATTTTGGGAGTATATGTATTGAATTGTTTATTCTTCTTTGTCATGTGAATTTTTTGTTTTAACTTTCAGTGTAAAGAACAATATTTAACTCATCTTGTATTACATTTGAGATTAGTTTGTAATAATAAAACATCATATATATTTTAGATCAAACACACGTTTGTATAAAATGAAATGTCTATATATTATGTTTCCGAAACAAAAATGTTTGTAGTATGTACGCATTTAATATTGCTATTAATACTAGTTAGGAGTTAGAACCAATAGACATTATACTGCTTTTGATAGAGGGTTGCCTGAATATTCAGTAAATTAATAGTAAATCATATATGCTTAAGTTAACCAACGGAGAAATAAATTAGCCTCGTTGAGAAGAATATGGAGATCGATCTTTATGACCACGTGAAATGTTGACTTCCAATTGGTAACCTACTCACCGCTTCCACATTTTGTGCAAATTTGTTTTGCTTTGGTCCAAGGGAAATAAAAAAAGAGAAAATTAGCTCATTTTACTTCTCATTTGGCAAAAAGTAGTGTTGTGATATTTGATTTGGATTTAGTTCTTTTGAGTTTTGACAATTTTGAGTATAAAAAATATAAAAATTATTTATATGTTTTTAATATCTGGTTTAATTTTGGTTTAGATAATAAACGATTAAAATCAATTAATAAAAAGATTGAATTCAATTATGTTCGCCTTAAGTTCTAAAGAAAATACTGAAGATTAGAATGTGTTGGACTAAAAATTCAAACAATTCATAAAAAAATGATATAGTTTTGGGTAATTTAATTTTTGTATAGTAGTTTCAAACATTTGATATAATTTTATTTTATTTTATCGTATTGTATGTTTTGTTTTCATATGAGCAAAAATAGATCTCGATTTTTTTTTCATGAATGTTTAGTCACGAGTATCACTGTAATCTTAACAAGAACTCTTGTCTTGATAATTAGGGATTATTTGTGAATTTGGGATCACAGCTCGACATGCTTTTGGCCAACCCACAGTGCCAAATTTTGATGCTGCTGACAAGCTTAACAGTAAGGCAAAACTAATATAATGCATCGGTATAATGGTATTCATTACAATGTTTGTATTGTATTTCGAAATTGACATAAGACATTACTTGAGACGACTGATCTCGTGTGTTCTCGAATTTCAATTGGTTACTGACTCACAGTTTACAGATTTTGTGCAAATTTATTTTACTCTGGTTCAAAAGAGATAAACAAGAAAGAAATAAGTTCATTTTAATATTTTTTTGTCAAAAATTAGTGTTGTGATATTATGTTTGGATTTTGACCTTTTGAATACGATAATAAAGAAATCATTAGTATGTTTATAACATTTGTTTCATTTTAGTTCAGATAATAGATTATTAGAATCGATTAATATAAAAATTGGATTCCTATAATTTCATATGTAAAAATCGGTATAATTTTGAACAATTTTTTTTTAATAATTATCTGAATAATTTGAAGTATTCAATATATAAATTAATTTACTGACTTATTTGAAAATTTCAATCATTCATATTTTTATAAATATAAATTATATTTTTGATATTTAAATTGTTATTTAGTTTTCCATATTTTAGATAGAAACAAACAAAATTTAGAACTCTCAACGACAAATGTTGATTATATGAAGATGCATTGATAAGTTCGTTTCTTATCACTCTATTTGCACTGGAGCGTAATTATGGCGATCCATTTTGTGTTTTGTTATTCTCTTTTATGGATAAGACATTCAAATTTAGTCACAATGAATTGATTATTAATTATTTTATTTTCCAATTCGTTGTTGTCTTATCCGGCGTTGATTTTGTGACCATGGATGACAATTTGAATTCATATTTAAGTGGTAAAGAATTTATCCTTAGGGCTCTACTTTAGAAACAATTACAATGGAAATTACCATAAAAAATATATCGAAAACGAAATTTATTTAATTGTTAAAGATTAATCATTTCAATTTTTATTTCTTTCAATAAAATCAATATATTGGATTCATTATCAATTGATATCTATAGATCCAAATTAGAAATTGACTAATGTTATACAACAAAGAAAACAACGAAAGAAAGTTTGGAGTTTCATCGCATAGTTGATATCCAAACATGAAAACTGCATTAAGAAGTTTAAGAAAAAAAGCTTATTCAAATCTTCTTATTCTATGTATTGTAATGTTATCTTTTATTTTAGATTTGTATTTAGCAGTATTTTATTGTTTATGTGTAATGATGTTACATTTATATAATAAATAGTTGTTATAATTTATAATTATCTGGTTCAACTCGATACTATGTTTTATTTCGAATCCGATTAAAAACGCTGGCTAAACACCAACAAATCCCGTAGCTGGTTTAATTTTTGATTATACGGTTCGCAATCCGGTTTTCTAATTTTCAGTTTCTTTAATAGTTCTTATCTACAAAACAGATAAAAGAAAAATCTTCAGCTAGAGAGTTGCATAGGCGTCGTCAAGTCGCTGCGCACTGATAATCAAAGAGAATTTGATTGATTTTTTTTCCGGAAATTGAAGCTCTTGTTCGACCATGTCGCTTATGTAATTGGGCTTGCTTTCGTATTGGTAACACTTCATTTGATGCAATTTTGTTGAATTTCATTCTTCCCCGTTCATCAAAAGCAACGATTTTTCTTTCTGGGTTTTCAGTTCTGAATCAAACCCACATCATATATCGTAGTCTAGGGCTTACGCTTTGATGTGTATCTACTGAGTTAGTCATGGCGAGAAACGCTAACAGTAACGTGTTTCTCGAAGAATGGTTAAGGGTTGTGAGTGGAAGCAGTGTCTCTGGTAGTTTAGTGAAGCAGAACTCTGCAACATCTGCTAGGTCTATTATTCAAGCATGGTCTGAGATTCGTGAGTCTCTTCAAACCCAGAAGTTTGATACACGTTACCTTCAAGCTTTGAGAGCTTTGGTTAGCTCTGAGTCTACTATCCATGTCGCTGATCCCCAAGCAAAGCTTCTTATTGCTATACTATCTTTAAAAGATGATTCTCTTCGGTATGAGTCTGGCACGCTTGTTATTAGGCTACTCTATGTGTGGATTAGGAAATCATTTCGACCGTCTCAAGCACTTGTTGGTTCCGCAGTTCAAGCTATTCGTGGTGTTGTGGATGATGGTAGGCGTAATCTGCAGCCAGTGTTAGTAGCACAGAGTGTTCTGGTTACTGGTGCTTTTGCGTGTGTGCCTTCTTTGTCAGGAGACTTGAAAGTCTTGAGCTTGGAATTGTTATGCAGGCTTTTGGAAGAAGAGTGCTTACTGGTGGGTTCTCAAGAAGAGTTTGTTCCTGTATTGCTTGCAGGAATCGGGTATGGTTTATCCTCTTCCTCTGATGTTCATTACGTCAGACTATTGGATTCCTTGTTTGGCTGCATTTGGTTGAAAGACGAGGGTCCTCGTGGTAGTGTCACTCATGGTCTTATGATTCTTCATTTGGTCGAGTGGGTTGTGTCAGGTTATATGAGGTCTAATTATGTCGACAAGATGTCTCTTTTTGCGAACGAGGTACTAGAGACATCTAAGGCAAACTACACTGTTTTTGGTGTCCTCATGGCAGCAGCCGGGGTACTGAGAGCTTCCGCCGCAGGATCCAGTGGTGGTTCACAGAATCTTGAGGTTGTTACTGAACTTAGAAACTCAGCGGAAAAACGTATAGAAGCTGTAGCTGAACTCTTAGTTTCTAATGGTAATGTGACACTTCCAATCACACAAAGAGAAGATCTTCTGTTGAAGTGCTTTGCTATAGCATTGGCTCGATGTGGGACTGTTTCTTCCTCCGCTCCCCTGCTTTTGTGCCTCGCTTCTGCATTGTTAACTCAGGTGTTTCCTCTGGGCCATATATATGAATCCTTTTGCAAATCTTTTGGCAACGATCCTATAGGACCAAGACTCATTTGGATCAGGGAGCATATCTCTGATGTTCTATTCAAGGAATCAGGGGCTATAACTGGGGCTTTCTGCAATCAGTATGCAAAAGCAAGCGAAGAGAACAAATACATTGTGGAGAACATGATTTGGGATTTCTGTCATAATCTCTACTTACAGCACCGTCAAATTGCTCTGTTGCTTCGTGGTATAGAAGATACACTGCTTGGAGACATAGAGAAGATTGCAGAATCATCTTTCCTTATGGTTGTCGTCTTTGCGCTAGCTGTTACGAAACAATGGTCAAATCCAATAGTGTCTGAAGAAAGAAAGATGGAGACATCAGTCAAGATATTAGTTTCATTCTCCTGTGTAGAGTATTTCAGGCATATTCGTTTACCCGAGTACATGGAGACAATCAGAGAGGTGATCTCTTGTGTCCAGGAGAACGATGCAACTTGTGTTTCATTTGTAGAGTCAATCCCTGCCTATGATAGTTTGACGAAGCCAAAAGGTTTGAGAAATCAATTTGTTTTCACAGTGTTCAATAGGTTGGTACATTAGTAAGATTTGGAATCTGTATTTTTTTTTCTCTGCAGACTTGTTTACGCAGAGGATAGAATATGAATGGTCAAGAGATGATGTACAGACATCTCGAATATTGTTCTATCTTCGAGTGATCCCAACTTGCATTGGAAGGTTATCTGCTTCTGCCTTCAGGAGAGTCCTTGCAGCAACCATGTCTTTGTATCCTTTACTCTGGTTTGTTTAAACCACGACTATGATCCTTAAGGTTCCTTAACAATCTTGTGGCTAGATATGTTGGGCATCCTAACAGGAAAGTGGCACGAGCATCTCATACATTGTTTGTAGCATTTCTCTCTTCAGCAAAGGAATCAGAAGAGGACGAAAGAAACCAACTCAAAGAAGACCTTGTTTACTATTACATGGAAAGATCTTTAGAGGTATCTAAACAAACAGAACAATGCGTGCACTGTAACTCTTTTTTCTATTATTGATCACTAGTTATGCATGGTTCAGGTTTATCCTGAGATCACACCATTTGAAGGGTTAGCTTCAGGCGTTGCAGCCTTGACCCGGCATCTACCTGCAGGAAGTCCTGCTATATTTTACTCTGTTCATAGCCTTGTCGAGAAGGCTTCTACATTTAACACTGATGCGTCCCAAGGAAGAAAATCCGATCCTGGTAATCAAATACTTGACTTGCTTCTGAGACTCGTCTCTTTAGTTGATATACAAGTAAGTTTCGTTTCCATCATCTTCAGCTACTTAAAATGGCTTATATGTTCTCTTTGTCTTTGTATACATAACTTGTTTGTTTTATTTGGTTCAGGTGTTGCCATATCTGATGAAGTCATTAGCACAGCTTATTATAATGTTACCAAAGGAAAGGCAGAACATGGTGCTTGGTGAATTGTATGGTCAAGTAGCTGAATCAGACGATGTGATTCGCAAGCCATCTTTAGTCTCTTGGCTACAGTCACTGAACTACTTATGTTCTAATAAACGGACTCAAGGCTCAGCTTCTGGATCAACGATAGACACTTCAAACCAGTTGGCTGCTCGGCTCTAGGAATCTCCTCATAGTTTTGCAAACATGTGATATAGAGAATAAAAAATGTTTCTTTTCCCATATATGTTAAAAGTTTCTATGATCTATATCGTGAAGTTGTATCAAGAACCGAAATAATAATCAGTCAATCGGGTTTATATACGGTCTACGGTCTACGGTCTACGGTCTAATCTGGTTTGATTACAAAGAAGAAGCTAATTGAAACTTAAAACCGATAAAAAGACCACCGGTTCACGGTTCTGTCTGAAGATTTACGGTTTCATTATCTCCTACAAAGTACAAGCCCTAGCTTAAACCTGTAGAAGCTCAAAGTCTAGAAACTGCAAAGGGAGAGAGATGGGTAGTAACAGCGAAGTACAGGTAAAGGAGAAGAAGAAGAAGGTTATAGGTTTGGCTCCGATAGCCAAACCTCTCGCCGGTAAAAAGTTATGCAAGCGAACCCTCAAGCTTGTTCGCACAGGTACCGATCATATACATTGTTTTCTCTATCAAAACTCAATCTCCTCCTGAAAGTCTTGTGCTTTATGCTTGTTAATTGACAATTCATTTGATTACCGAACGAAAGGAGAGAACACTTTAAGAACTGTTTAGCTGATTTGATTGAATTGATGTCTTATTACTCTTTTAGCTGCTGAAAACAAATGTGTGAAGAGAGGAGTTAAGGAAGTGGTGAAGAGCATTCGCCGTGGCCACAAAGGGTTAGTTTTCTATCTTCACATCAGAGCTAGAATGAGTTGAATTGGAATGGCTTATCAATTTTTCATTACGCAGAGTCTGTGTCATAGCTGGGAATATATCTCCTATTGATGTCATAACTCATGTTCCCATCTTATGCGAAGAGTCAGGCATCCCTTATGTCTATGTTCCCTCAAAGGAGGTAAACTTTGTCATTTAATGTCTTCATTCTAAGAGCATTGATTCTCAGAATCTTGAAGAGATTATATTAGTCTTCTCATCATTACCATACTTTGTCTAGGATCTTGCAACTGCTGGAGCAACCAAGCGGCCAACATGTTGCGTTCTAATCCAGACAAAGCCTGCTAAAGGAGAACTAAGCCCCAAAATTCAAGAGAAACTTAAGACGGACTATGATCAAGTTGTTGAAGATGTCAAAGAGCTTGCTTCTTCTACTGTGTATTAGGATTGCATAATTGCTCTTTTACTCGCTCATGTGTCATTGTATATTTATAGACTCCAGTTTCTTCCATGTCTGCAAGAGAGTATTGAGTTTTTCTGAATGCTCATGTAAACGAATCAGTCTCTTATTCTTGGAACGTATGCTACATTGTGATGACTGAATTATCCAGCCTGTATCCCAAACTCTGTTATTTACATCATATCCACTATTTTTCACGGACCCTGAGTTTTAACAGTGAGTTAACTAGCTGTTACAGCAACTATTTGAGACTGTAGACAAGAATGCCGATACAGCCAATGGCCAAAGCAAGAAGAACAGGTACAGTAGTGGAAGTTTCAAGCCTCTGTGTTGTGCTGTTTGTTCTGTCACTGTCTACTCCCTCTATGTGAGACTTTTCTCCAACATACTCGTGAATAAGTTTGCTCACTGTGCCCATTTGACGCATTATCTGACGTTGTTCATGAGCAAGACGTATAATCTGTCCATATTAATAAGAGAAATGAAAAGTTTTTCTAAGTTCATGAACTTTAAACTAATACATTGTTCCACCTGATGCTCTGTTGATGTCTATTGGCGTGAAGTAATTCAAGAATAAAATCGACCATGTGATTATGATCTTGTAAAAATACCTCTTCCATCAGAGGATATTCTCTTCCAAGCTGAGACAAGGATGAGGACAGCGATAAGAGGGACCTGTTATCGTTTTCCATTGGTGAAGCCAAGGTGTGTTGACCACCTGAAGCAGCTATCCTGTTCGGGATCTTGAAGATCAACTCTTCGGTGCATGATGTGAGGTCACCCATCCTCTCGTTCAGTGTTGATATTTGACCTAAGAGCTGAGTGATAACACCCTATAGAACATACAATGTTCAGTTATGTGAATTGTCACCTAAACTTATACACTTTGGAACAACAGAACCATATACTGAAAGATCTCAGGGCAAAAACAGTGAGACCAGTCCAACCTGATTTGTAAGAGTGGCTGGTGGAGCAGGGGCTCTGGCATCGAACATTCGACTATCAGCAGAAGCTCTTGAAAGGGCTTTTCCGGGGATGGTAATTAAGCTAAGTTGTGTCTTCACGTTATCTGGCAAACCCTGAAACAAAACGTAGACACCCTAACATCTTCAAACTACCATCATTGACATAATCAACCGAATCCGTGTGTAAAGTACAAGTCATACCGTAAGATCATTCAGAAGCCTCTCCAGCTGCATCTGTTCAATGTATGTATGTGGAACATATGAACCTTCCAGTCCGAGTTGGTTGGCCACTTTCTTGACAAATAAACAGTCTCTCCCTTGTACCTTTTATAAAGAACAGTTTCAAATATACCACCCTAAAGACAGTATAAAATTTTTAATATAGAGAAAGCATAATACTACCTGAACATATGTCTGGTTCAGTTTTTCAAACCTATCAGTCTTCACAATAACCTGGCCATCATCAAAGATATGACTTTTTCTTTGCAAGATTGTTGCAATGGTATATCCCAATGCCATTAATCCTCCGAGAAGGAGAACGCTGACTTCAAAAGTTATTTTGGGACATATAATTAATGGAGGATCTGTAACCCACTCCTGAAAGAAATACATAGAACGGTAACCATCTCTTCTTAATCTGATATGGTGTTTATACATAAGAACAATAGTCTGAACAAGTAATAACCAAACCTCAAACACGAGATTGTATTTTCCATCCCGGTTCCTCATTCTTAGGTATGATTGGCATGCTTCGGGATCCTTGCCTGGTGGTAGCAGATAGATGTCGTAAGTTTCCTCGGTACGTTCCTTGAAATCCTCAGACAGAACAACCTTCATTTTCTCTGGTGTTACAGCCTTCATTGACTACAATACGATAACAAAACTCACTACAACCAGGAAACAAATTGCTATAATACTGCAAGTTGCAGATAATATGAAAGCGCCACATGTTGTAACCTTTAGAATATGTGTTGGGTGAAAGCCATGGAAGGGGTTAAACTCGTTTTGGATTTTAATATGAGCTGTCTTCAGGTCAGGTTCAATAAACGCCTTGTACGTGGGATAAACCTGGTTTGAGAAAACACATACCAGAGATTTTATAGTCTAGTAACTCAAAACAAGCATCATGCAGCAATGATGAACAAGGGAGATTAATCAAGACTAGGAAGAGATTAGCGTCATGAGAACCGTCTCAAATATTTGATTAACGATCTCTTCAGTTTCCTGGCCAGCTCGATGAATGTCCCGAAAGACACGCTTCACAAGATTGAAATGCACTCCACCAGTAATAGACACACGAAGATCGAGCAAAGGCCGTAGCTTCTCACTCAAAGCGTATCTGCCTTCAAGGATAACAACGCGGGGCTAGGCACCTCAAGCGTTCTATATAAGCACACACAAAAGAACCAGATAAGTCACTGCAGATGTGTAACTCTCACCAACTAGCAGTTGAGCAGAAACTACACATATAAGATACTGTTAACGTTAAGATGAAACCCATAGTATAATCAATACCTGTAACCAATACGAGAACTCAACTTGAAGTCATATACTGGAACCTGAACAGACTTTCCATCCTTAAGACCATGTATATTGTCAAGAAGTGTATCATAATCTGTCAACCGTCGGTCTACAACAAAAAACAATAGCAAAACATTTCATTATAACCTAACAAAGAAACAACTGAACCAAGCCATAACAAGAAAGGTGCGTAACATACCATCAAAGTTTCCATTGACCACACGAGTACCATCATTGTAGTCATCCATGTTAATGATAGAAAAACTAGGCTTGAAGCTGAGAATTTTCTTAGTGAAGACAGATTTTCCAGCACCAGAAGGACCAGCCAAACCAACCAAGATGAGGCCATCGTACTTCTGAGAGAGTAGCAGGCAAGCGCGGATAACAGCGAAGCAACCCTTGTCGAAAGGCAAAGGATCCTTAACGGGAAAGATCTCGTATCTTCCAGAGTCTTCTCTTTCGATAAGCTGAACTTGATCCCTCAACGAGGCTTGCCTCCGTCCAGGTTGCAACGGGAAAGATCTCGTACCTGCCACATAACTATCTTGCTCCATTGCAAATAAGTTGCAACGAAGAAGAAAACCTGAAACACACACAAATTATATTAAAGAACAAATCTTTTCATCAAACCGTTTTCATATTCAGTATACGTGATCAAGATTCATCATAGATTACTATAAAAACTGCAAGTTTTGAGCTTTAGAGTTACTGCAACATGCGATCAAGACGAGCAAATCAAACGATAACATTACGAATCTGAGCGTAAACGAAAGAATCAAAGAACGATAGAGACGATAAGAACACGAGGACTCTGCTATATAAAAGTTTCAGTCTTCACCTAAAAGCTTCCCACGGGGTTGCGCAAGAATGGCTGGAACTCGAAGGAGATGGGAAGAAGAACGTTGAAGATACTTTCGTAGCAGTTAGTCACTGAGAGTAAGAAAGATGATGGAACTAGAGAAAGACGATGAGTATATTATATATATAGCAAACAGTAAACCAGCGATTTGAAATTGAACTTTATCCCGGTTTTTATTCACTTGGTTAATGAAACATTGGACCGGGAACTGACTTTACAAAATTAAAAAAAAAACAAATTCGGTTTGTAGTTGGGGTTTGATTCAAATGAACCGGGGTAAACCGAAATGGATTAGCGAATCATTGTGAGCCGTTACTCCACGTAACGACTTTGACCGTCACACGTCACACACGGTGAAGCAGCGACGACGTGGAAGAAACTAAACCTTCTTCAATCTTCTTTCTCTCTCTTTTCTTTTTTTTTTCTTCCACTGGAAATTTTTGGAGAGAGAGAGAATGGCGAAGCTGCTACTTCTCCACGCGCCTCAAGTAGTCTTCACCAGTAGTAGGTCACTAGTCTCCGTGACGACGGCTCTATACAGAAGACCTCTCCTCGTGAACTCCAAATTCACCTCTTCGGATTCGCATTCATCCCATGTCCTTCATCGTCTTCGTTCTCGGAGATTCTCGGCTCGTGCCTTTGACGATTCACCTGCTTCCTCGGCTGAATTGGAGAAAGAGCAGAGGGATGGAGCTTCTCCGGTGAGAGATGAGGACTATCCTACAGGAGAAATGGTGTATGAGGATAGGAACGCGTGGGAGAGCTTTGTTGTCAAGTTTCGGATGCTGTTTGCTTATCCTTGGCAGCGTGTTCGCAAAGGAAGCGTCTTGACCATGACTCTACGCGGCCAGGTTTAGCAGTTGACTTAGAACACTACAATTGTACAATGTGTTTGTGATGTTTCTTTGAGAGTAGAACTGCTTTTGTTGCTATCTTCCTGAGTGAATATTTTTTAATCTCTCTCTATGTTTCAGATCTCTGATCAGCTAAAGAGCCGTTTCACTTCAGGGCTTTCCCTGCCTCAAATCTCTGAGAATTTAGTGAAAGCTGCATATGATCCTCGTATTGCTGGAGTCTACCTTCACATTGAGCCTTTGAGTTGTGGATGGGGAAAGGTTGAAGAAATTCGAAGGCATATATTGGATTTTAAGAAATCAGGTAGCTCCTGAATGATCTTGCATTCTTTACTAAGTTCATATCTTTCTCACTGGAACACCGTCCTTTGCTCCCTAGCTTTCACATGTGCTTTGTAAGAGCTGATCAAACTCATCTTTGTCAGGTAAATTCATTGTTGGGTATATCAACATATGTGGACTAAAGGAGTACTATCTTGGCTGTGCTTGCAGTGAGCTCTATGCTCCGCCTAGTGCATATTCCTTTCTATATGGTTTGACTGTTCAAGCTTCTTTTCTTGGAGGTAAGGATTGTTTCTTCTTTGGCTCAGTTTCTTGCATAAGAAGTTGTAATTAGAAGGGTATATTCTATATCATAGAGAATTATACGCACTCTTACATTCACTCTGGACACCATCCTTTATTTATTGAGATAACTTTTGTTGAATGGAACTTTTACTCGCCCCTTTTGTTTCTTTTATGTAATTGAATCTCAACTCCTATTGTCGTCAGTGAAGGTTCTAAAGCTGAATATGAAAGATACAAAACAGTACTTGTGCACATTTATCTTTTAACTAGTTATGTTTTCAAAAGTGTAGGTGTCTTCGAGAAAGTGGGGATTGAACCTCAGGTTCAAAGAATTGGAAAGTACAAAAGTGCTGGAGATCAACTTGCTCGCAAAAGTATATCCGAGGAGAACTATGAAATGCTGAGCGTGCTGCTTGATAACATCTATGCAAATTGGCTGGATGGCGTTGCTGATTCAACAGGTTCAAGACTGTTTCACAATCTTGTTATGGTTTTAAACCGTTTAGTTCTCTCCTGAGTGGCTTCTGCTTAGAAACCATGCAGGGAAAAAGCGAGAAGATGTTGAAAGTTTCATCAATCAAGGAGTTTACGAAATTGAAAAGCTAAAGGAAGAGGGGCTGATAAAGGATATTCGGTATGATGATGAGGTAATACCATTTCTGTTCTCGTATTGTAGATTTCTAAGTAGAAGCTAGAAGTTATTCGTCCTTTATCATGAACTTTCCCTTTTGGATGTTTTAGCATCCTCTCATAATATTGGGATATAGTTATAAAGTTTCCCTGAAAAATCTATTTAAAAGAGAATTATATAACGGCCCCCATACTCTTTCTGATCTATTTCAGTCAATTTGAATGCCCCTGCAGGTTATATCAATGCTGAAAGAGAGGCTTGGAGTCGAAAAGGACAAAAAGCTTCCCACTGTTAATTACAAGTAATTAACTCTTACTACATCAAATTGTCTATGCAATGTTCAATTGGCTCAAGGCTTGTACTATGGGGTATTGTATACGTAATGGGTACTATCCGCTAGTTTGTTCCGGCATTATTGGGAAGTCTTGCTTTAGAGTTTGTGTAATATGGAGAACTGAGTATCCTGTGGCAGTACGGGCTAGAGATCGTAACTTAACTTAATATTTCTGTTCTATTGGTTCTCATTGTATGAGGATTAAATGTTTTGCGATTTTTTTTTGTAACTGGTATTATGCATACTTAGTTGACTTCAGGTTTTCTATTGCTTCTTTTACTACGGTTCCATTTTAGCCTCATGCAGTTTTATAAATGTTACAGGGAATTAACATGCATGCATTCTAAATTGAAATACTTTGCGTAGGAAATACTCAGGTGTTAAGAAGTCGACTCTTGGTCTAAGCGGTGGTCGAGACCAAATAGCTATTATTAGAGCAGGGGGAAGTATTTCTCGGGTTAAGGGTCCGCTGAGCACTCCTGGTTCATCTATTATAGCAGAACAACTAATTGAGAAGATCCGCAGTGTAAGAGGTAGGTCTGTTAGTTTTGTTATATTATTTTGATCTACAAAGTATACCTGTGTTCTTCAACAGCAACCCAAAACTTTCTATTTCCTCTTTTCTTTTGAAGAAAACAAAAAATATAAGGCTGCCGTCATCCGGATCGACAGTCCAGGAGGCGATGCACTCGCTTCTGATTTGTAAGTAGTTTTAGTTAATCTTCAATGCTGTGTAGTTGTACCTTTGATATGCTCGTATGATTTTACATGTCATGGATGGTTTCATTCACCTTTTAACATGATGAAGTCAGAATCATTTTTTATTTATGGAAGTTTAGATGGTTTTGCTGCACCTTTAGGTTTTATCATAATACTATGTATTGGTTATACAGAATGTGGAGGGAGATCAAACTATTGGCTGAAACAAAACCAGTGATTGCATCAATGTCAGATGTGGCAGCAAGCGGAGGCTACTACATGGCAATGGCTGCAAACACCATTGTTGCTGAAAATTTGACATTAACTGGCTCAATTGGAGTTGTCACAGGTGATCTTACTTTGTCATCTCCAAAGAATAAAGTTGTGTGCTCTGCATCTTTGTACAACAATGTCTTTCACCCACCCCATTGCTTGATTGCTTATGTTTGTTCTTGTTGTTGCAGCAAGATTTACCTTGGCCAAACTATATGAAAAAATTGGCTTCAACAAGGAAACCATATCTAGAGGAAAATATGCTGAGCTTTTGGGGGCTGAGGAGAGATCTTTTAAGTAAGTGATCTCATACCATTTATCACATCGTGTATACAGTGTTAGGCGTTAACTCTCTAAGACTTCATCCAAGTGCTGCCAATTTGGTTTTTGTTGTTGTCAAATTTGATCCTCGAGACTGCTCTGTAAGTTCCTTTCATTCTTGATTGTGTTTTCAGGCCAGAGGAAGCTGAATTATTTGGGAAGTCGGCACAGCATGCATATCAGCTTTTCCGGAATAAAGCAGCCTTGTCAAGATCGATGCCTGTATATGTCCTTTTCCTGTAGTGCTGTTCTTCAATGCCTTTTCGAGACTAATATTTTGTGATATCATGTTCATAGGTTGACAAAATGGAAGAAGTAGCACAAGGCAGAGTCTGGACCGGTAAGGATGCTCACTCTCATGGTCTAGTTGATGCTCTGGGCGGACTTTCCCGAGCTATAGCCATCGCTAAGCAGAAAGCTAATATTCCTCTTGACAAGAAGGTTCGCCTCTAAAACTCTCTTTTGCTTCACGGAACTCATCTTTGTACAGCACAAGGTAGCTTACATTATATACTTCGGTTATGGTTATGGTGAATACAGGTAACTCTTGTCGAGATTTCGAGACCGTCTACATCACTACCAGATATCTTAAGCGGTATAGGAAGCTCGGTGATTGGAGTAGACAGAACATTGAAAGGACTACTCGGTGAGTTAACTATCAGCGAGGGAGTACAAGCTCGAATGGATGGAATCATGTTTCAGCAACTTGGCCGAGATTCTCTGGCAGCTCCTATCATTGATCTTCTTAAAGATTACCTCAGCTCTCTGCGATGATTCCACCCCTCACCGGGTCCGTTACAAAGAAACGTCTTCAAAGCCATACTTAATAAAGACTTCATCAATGAAATTAAACTGATATCAAGTTAATACATGAAGTTAATGTGAAACATGTTTCAAACCTTAGCCATTTACAGTTTCATCTAATCTCTAACCTATATATATGTATATGTACTTTTCTCTTTACTTCACAACCATAAAGCAGAAGCAATGAAGACCTCAATGAGCACCATCGTCTTCTTTGTAGTCGTCTTCTCCATATCAGCTTTCTCCTTAGCCAAGGAAAGCCCTGTGGAAGGTTGCATAAGAAGAAACATCGCCCAAGCGCTCACTCCTTCTCCTTCAGACAAACCCACAACATCTACTCTCAAGCTTGAAGACGAGTTATGTAAAGATGAGACACGAATCGTCATGTACTACTTGAAACTGAACGGAAGGTTCCCACGTTACTACCTCAAGGCAATGTGCAAGGTATTCGGAAAGGACGAAAAGAAAGTGAAGGACTACGTTACTACCAAATGGTTGGATCATTCAGAAAAGCTCCTCAACAGCTTATCTTGCATAACAAGAACCACTTTGGTAATCAAGAAGAGCCCTCTGGAAACTTGCATTAGAAGAAACATCGATGAGTATATCTCTCTTTCTCTTTCAAGGAAAACAAAAGTATATCATCTAGATGTCGTAGGAGACGATATCATAGGAGACGATTACTGCAGAGACGAGACACGAGACGTCATGTACTTCTTGGAACTGAACGGTAAGTTCCCACCTTATTACGTCCAGGCATTGTGCAATGTATTTGAAGACGAGGAGAAAAAAGTGAAAGAATACGTTATGAAGAAATGGTTGAACCATTCGGACAAGCTCATCGATAGTTTATTTTGTTCTTCTCTATAAAAGATCTGTAAACTTTTTGATGTATTAAAAAAATATCAAAAACTTTATAATAAAATATTTTCGACAGCAGATTTTGTTACATTACATTTACATGTTACCAACAAAGTTGGTCGTGAGTGTTCCAACATAAACAACACTTTTGTATTCATTCACTTCGCTAACTAACGTATCTCCATAATATTCTCCGAGAGATACACGCCGGATAATATCACCGCCGGCGTTGACTTTCACCGCTGACGGCTCGGTGGGGACTACTATAAGCTTCACGGAGTTGGAGGCGATCCAAAAGTCTCCACCGTCTGTTCTCCTTATGTTGTCCGGACCAGGGATCGAAGCTACGAAAATATCCCACGTGTTGGCTTTTGGACCCTTGATCCAATACCTTAAGATCCTATTCCTCAAGAACTCTCCCACCAGAACAAACTCTCCGTCGGAGCTCACCGCGCATCCGGCTGAGCCACTTAGACCGCTTAACAAAACGGTTACGTTTTTTGTCTTTGGATCGTATCTAAAGAACCTCCCCGTTGCATCATTAACAGCAACCGCCAATACAAGTTGACTGTAATAACAAAAAAAAAAGGTTACGTTTGTCCGGTTAACTAAACCGAAATCAAATTTTCAGTAACCTGGGGCCAAATCTTGTGCTGAACGATGTGAAGTAAACCGAACCAGTCACTGGATCTACATCTAAACCGTCAAGGAACTTAAACGGTAAACCACCTGCGGTATCAGCTAGGCGCTTGGCTTGGCCACCGTGGCGTGAAACCATGTATAACCCCAAGAATGCATCGGCTATGTACAAATCTCCGGTTATCTCATTGAAAGCTAAACCGACTGGTCTACCACATATGTTACCAAGAAAAGTCCCAACTGCTTTATCACATAGTGACTTGTTCCTACGAAATAAACATTTGAGTTATTACAAAAAGTGAGTGTGTGTATAAGTTATAAGTATATCGAACTAAAACATACGCAGTTGGTGTAATAAAAGCGAACTCTGTAAAGCCAAGCTTTGGTCCTTGGTATTTTAAGATCTTGCCGCCGGAGACTCCGGTATAAGGTCCTTCACCGTGAGAATCGAAAGCAAAAGCTTCGGGACCAGAGACTCCATGTGGCAGTGGAATCTTCTGGAAGGTTTGAAGAGCTGAGAGAAAAGAATGAGATGCGAAGGGGATAAGCAAAAGGTAGAGAATGAAGAAGACTCTCTCTTTTTGAAACATTCTGACTCGTCAATGGATCACCAGTTAAACAGAGCAAGATCGTTTTTTGTATGCATAACACGCACAAGTCTTCGGTTTAATTGGATCGTAACCGATTGGTAAAATAGTTATTAACCGGTTCATGATTAGCCTAAGATGCTCTTCTTGAGATATGTCACAAGACTTTTGTCTCTTCTCTACAGTTTCCATTGTTTTAAACTTAATAATTCGTTTTGTTTTTTAAAAAAATCGTTTTGTCTATTTCTGTCTCCTTTTCACGTGAACATGTCTAACTTTCCAGCTAATCCGAATATAAATAGAGACTGGAATTTTCATTTTCATTACTGTTTAATTTTTCCCCTAAATCACGTACTATAATGTATTAATGTGTAACCTATCTTAAAAACAATATAAATGTCAAATTTCAAAATTTAATTAATATATATACACTTTGCCTGATTGATTCAGCATAACGGAGTTGTTAAGAATCGACTCTTATTCGAATCTAAGAACCCTAGTTAAGAAATATTGATGGTTTTAGGCCTCGGCCCAAAACCTCTATTATTTTCCATATAACTTCTTAATTAGTCTTTGCTTCTTGATCTGGTAGTGAATTTTAAATAAGTCTTTTCTGGTTTTGTCTTAACATACAGAAATGTGCAAATTGTTCTGCGATAAGGTATGCTTTCATGTCACTGGATGGGGTAGCTACGTGTCCATGCCTCTAAAATTCCAGACGAATAAAATGATTCTAAAACTCGAAATCGTAAAAGTAGTTGAAGTTGATGACTGGAATGAGCTGATAGAATTTAATGGTTTCCAGTTTCATTATTCTCAGGTATTTTCTATTTTTGTTTTTGAGATTTATATGTTATCATTTCTAGGATGACTTAGGAATCAAACAATGTTCTGTCTGTCTCGAGTTATATATTATTTTTTGGTGGCAGGCTGAATCAGTTAGGAATAAAGAAAATATTGCTGATGATCATGGGTCACGAGTCGAACAACACATCAAGGAGAAGGTCGAGGCTGCTAGAGATTGGCTCGAGGATGCTATTCACTCTTGGAAAGGACGTTTGGGATTTTCTCATTATCGTTATGAGAAAAAGACTGAAGATTAATACATTTTAATTTATTTCTTTTTTTTTTCATCTATATACATAGTTTCATGGGTCTCCTATAGCTGGAACGATAGAACCAAAGAGTTTTGTTTTTGTTCTAGTCAGATTCATACTGCGTCTAATCCCAATGTCTCATGCGTGCACCAACCTTATTTACATAACAACATATATAAGTCAAAAAGTCTGTGAAGAACGAAACAATTTGTGAAATGATTCTCTATACAAGTGTATGTAATAACGTACAGTTGCTATACTGAGTAAACCGGAATCAAAATCACAATTAAATAGAACCAGATATAACCAGGAACAACTATTCTAATAAATCCTACAAGATGAAGGTGAATATATGTTATGTACTCTCATCTTGTTAATCAAATCTCCAAATGGATCTGGATAGAAGGCTTTCGTCAAGACGTATGCAAGTTGATGATCAGTCCGGACAAACATCATCTTCAGAACATGATGAGGACATCGAGCCACCAAGCTCCACACGTGCCCAGTGGACCCATGACCAAGACCATGAACAAATAATTGGAGAAGAGGTTGAACATCTTCACAGAGCATCTGGTTCATGAAGGTCTGATCTCCTTTGCTCAACTTGAAGTTGTGCGGCTAACTTCATTCAAAAGTTCACAACTCCTATCATTGGTATTTTTAAAGATTACCTCAGCCCTCAAGTTCCAACCTTACCCATTATCATGAAACGTATTCAAAGCCATACTTAATAAAGACTTCATCAATGAAATTAAACTGAGATCAAGTTGAAACCGATGTATACTATACATGAAGTTAATGTGAAACAAGTTTCACCGTAGCCATTTACAGTTTCATCTAATCTCTTAACATATAAATACGTACCTGCAGTGTCTCTCTTATAATTAACTCCAATAGAAACAATATATAAGCAATAATGAAGACCTCAATGAGCACCATCTTCTTCTTTGTAGTCGTCTTCTCCATATCAGCTTTCTCCTTAGCCAAGGAAAGCCCTGTGGAAGGTTGTATAAGAAGAAACATCGTCCAAGCGCTCACTCCTTCTCCTTCAGACAAACCCACAACTCTCAAGCTTGAAGACGAGTTATGTAGAGACGAGACACGAATCGTTATGTACTTCTTGAAACTGAATGGAAGGTTCCCACGTTACTACCTTAAGGCAATGTGCAATGTATTCGGAAATGACGAAAAGAAAGTGAAGACGTACGTTACAACCAAATGGCTGGATCATTCGGAGAAGCTCCTCAACAGCTTATCTTGCATAACAAGAACCACCTTGGTAATCAAGAAGAACCCTTTTGAAACTTGCATAAGAAGAAACATTGATGGAGACACCACAGGAGAAGATTACTGTAGAGACGAGGCACGAGACATTATGTACTTCTTGGAAATGTATGGGAAGTTCCCACCTTACTACGTTCAGGCATTGTGCAATGTATTCGAAGACGAGGAAAAGAAAGTGAAGGAATACGTTAGGAAGAATTGGTTTTTTGATAATTTGGATAAGTTCATCGACAGTTTATCTTGTTCTTCTCTATAAAATATATATATAATTTTTGACGAATAAATAATACTCCCTCTCTTTCTAAAAGATGAATGTTTTAAAATTTTCACACAAATTAATAAAACATCTAAAATTTTAGTTTCCAATATCTTAATTCTCACAATTACTATTTTCCATAAATTTTAACCAATAAGATTTTGATTAACACTTTGAAATTTGCATTTTATCATTAATTTATGCCTTGAAAATGTAAAAAATGTAACTTTTTGAAACAAAGTTTTTTTCTAAAACATGTATCTTTTAGAAACAGAGGGAGTATGTAATTTCCTGTCTCTTTTTCACGTGAACATGGCCAGCTTTCCAGCTAATCCGAATATAAAAACTTGAATTTTTACTTTTTGAATTTTATTTTCCTAAATCACGTAGTATAATGTGTAAAGTGTAAAACTATCTTTAAACGAAAATTTATCCACGTTTGATTATTTGAACATGATCAACATTACATATCCGGTTTATTTCAGAAACAATCACTTAATTTCTTAAACCCTTATTAATAGTATTATATAATCACTTTAAAGCTTAAGGATTCCGGCAAAACGACCAAACAGAGTTCCAATATAAAGCTTTCCTTTGGACTCGTTAACCTCACTGACCAAAGTGTGCCCAAACTTATCCTTAAGGGAGATAGTCTGAATCACTTTACCATCAGAATTAACTTTAACTGCCGACTGGTTTGTTATTCCGGTGGCTGTGTTCACAACCGAAGCAACCCAAAAGTTTCCAGTAGAACCGATCCTCTTGATATTGTCAGGGTTCGAGACAGCGTTGGTGAAGTCTTCAGAAGAACCAGCTTTAGGTCCCTTAATCCAATACCTCTTGATGTTACTTTTGGTGAACTGACTAACCAGCACGAACGAGCCATCTGAGCTAACGGCACAACCAGCTGAGCCACTTAGACCTTCTAGCAATACAGTCACAGCCTTTTTTGATGGATCGTATTTGAATAGTTTTCCTGTAGCGTCTTTTGATACTACTGCTTTCAACACATCGCTATATGCATAACCCATAGATATTAATCAAAAATATAAATCAGTGATAAATATATAAATTTAACCTGATTTGAAATTAACAATATACTAAAATAAATGAAATTATTCAAACAAAATGTATAGCATCGATCTGCTAACGTAGAATCTGATAGACGATATGTTTTGTCATAATTCCTGTTACGATTATTTTAAATGAAGTGCTATGTGTTTTTTAAATATAGAAGGAAAATGAAAGTTTACCCAGCGCTATATTTGGAGCTGAAGGAAGTGAAATAGACAACGCCGGTAGTGTTATCAACGTCGAGACCATCGAGAAACAAGAAAGGTTTGCCGTCAACACTGTCGGCGATCTTCTTGGCAAAACTGCCGAAGACAGCTGGGATAACGTGAAGACCCAACACAGCATCGGCCACGTAGAGCTGTCTTGTTTTGTCGTTGAATGCTATTCCTGCCGGCCGGCCGCATTTTCCGGCATAAGCAGTTCCAAGGGCTCCATCGCACCATTGCGACTTCCTAAAAATAAATAAAACAATGTAAGAGAATATAATAAACCAAACACAACGTTTACGAAGCAGAAGCGAGACATGTTGAAATAAAGTTATATGTATTTCAATTTTAATGAACTTAAAAGCATAATAATTCTAATAAAAGTTGTGTGTATATATGTGTGATATTAGAGATCAAAAGAATAAAAACTTACGAGGATTCCGTCATATAGGCAAACTCGATATAACCTTTCCCTGGACTATACTTGAGGATTTTACCACCGGAGACTCCGGTGTAGAAACCTTTTCCGGTGGAATCAATGGCGAAAGCTTCAGGGCCTGACCTCTTTCCCGGCACCGGAAGTTTTTGGAAAGATGAGTCATCGGAGAATACAGCCGGCGAAAGAGAGAGAAGAGAAATCAAGAAGATAGTTAACGTCATAACTTTTTGTTGGTCGCGTTTTGTTGCTAGATTGTGGCTTGTGGTCTGTATAACTTCTTTTCCTTTCAAGTATTTATAGAGATTAATATTCATGTATAGCAGTAAATCAGACTAAAACTAGCAATTATTTTTATATAAGGAGAAAAATATGCCTGGATTGTGTTATAGTTTCAACATTGATTTGAAGTAGATTTGCTGAAAGATATGTATGTTAGTGGAAACTAATTGAGAAGATAATATATGGTTTACAGAAATGTGATTCTGCTTTTTTACTATTAATTAATTAGTATAAGTATTTATCAGATTTTTATGTGTTTAAACTATTAATACTAGTATATCTATCACATTTTTATATATCTACGTTTTCAAATGGAACAGACTAAAATGAGTTGTTAACTAGTCAAGTATTTGTAATCCACATTAGAATAATCTATCACGCTGAAATGAGTCATTAGTTCATGTCACCTATTTTCAAAAAAAATATTTGTCTGGATGATTAGAAGCAGATATTGTAGAGAATTACCTGAATTCTAGGGAGATTGATAAAATGAGACTCACTCAACCTTAGTGTGTCTCACTAAAACTTTGTTATAAGTAGTTGCGGAATTAGAATTTATTTACTGTTAATATGTACTATTCCTTGATTAATCAAATTTAACTTGAATTATATTTTAATCACACATTCCAAAACGGAAGATATTTTGCTCAGTTAAAATCCAATAAAATCATATCAATTTTTTTGTCACAAAAATCCAATCCATTTAAATCCGTTCCATTTCGAAACTATTATCCTATTTAAACTCCGCCTCATTTAAACTCATTTCATTTTTGGTCTAGTCCCATGTAATTTTTTCCCATTTAAAAATCTTTCCATAATTTGTTAATATATTTATATATTAAAATTTGAAAGTTATAATTACTTGTAGAATTAAAATTTTAATTAATTTAATATGAATTATTCCTTGATTATTTAAATTAACTTTAATTAGATTGTGATATGCACTTTTAAAATAGAAGATATTTTACGTAGTGAAAATCCAATAAAATCATATCAAATGTTTTGTTCGTAAAAACTCAACTCATTTAAATCCGTTCTATTTAAGACTTACTATCCTATTTAAACTCCACCTCATTTAAACTTGTCTCATTTTAGTCTCTCCCATGTAAGCCCTTTCCATTTAGGAACCTTCTCATAATTTGTCAATATATTTGTATATTAAAGTTTGAAAGTTATAATATAACATATCTTACATAGACCATTCTGATGAAACTGTGAAAGCTACTATACAATATAAAGATAACCAAACGTTACATATATATTTCTGTTACTTTAATGAAAACAAAATCATGTTATTATAATGTAGATATGAAAACCTTATATAATTGTCTTAACTATAATTTAAAATTATTGTAACTAAATATAAAAATAGAAATATTAATTGATAATTTGAGTAGGATCATCAAAATATTAGATATCCGGTTTATTCAGAAGCAAGCACATTACATGTCTAAAAAGTACATTACATATCTAAAACATGTCTAGATTATTTAAACACAATTAACATTAACGGGGTAGCATCTAAGCAACCGTTTATTTAACAACCACTTATTATATAATCACTTTAAAGCTTGAGGATTCCGGCAAAAGGACCAAACAGAGTTCCAATATAAAGCCTTCCATTGAACTCATTAACCTCACTGACCAAAGTATCACCAAACTTATCCTTTACCGGAATTTTCTGAAGTATTTTACCATCAGAATTAACTTTGACCGCCGATGGGTTTGTTATTCCGGTGGCTGTGTTCACCGCCGAAGCAACCCAAAAATTTCCGGTAGAACCAATCCTCTTGATATTATCAGGGTTCGAGACAGCATTGGTGAAGTCTTCAGAAGAACCAGCTTTTGGTCCTTTGATCCAATACCTCTTGATGTTACTTTTGGTGAACTGACCTACCAGCACGAATGAACCATCTGAGCTAACGGCACAACCGGCTGAGCCACTGAGACCCTCTAGCAATACAGTCACAACCTTTTTTAATGGATCGTATTTGAAGAGTTTTCCGGTAGCGTCTTTTGATGCAACTGCTTTCAGCACGTCGCTATATGCAAAACCCATAGTAAACATACATCAGTAACAAATAAATAAATAAATAAATTTCAACTGAACAAGACATTAGAATAAATGTGTCATTCAAACAAAATGTATAGCATCATTTGTCAACATATAATCTTACAAAAATAAGTTGATAAAATGATATGTTTTGTTTTGAAAATAAAGCGATATATTTATTTTGTTTGTAAACTATATGGCAGTTTTGTTTAAGTATCTTAAATATATATAATGAAAATAAGTTACCCAGGGCTAAATTTTGAGCTGAAGGAAGTGAAATAGATGACGCCGGTAGTGGGATCAACGTCAAGGCCATCGAGAAACAAGAAGGGCTTGCCGTCAACACTGTCGGCGATCTTCTTAGCCAAACCGCCGCGTCTAGGAATGACGTGAAGACCCAACGGAGCATCAGCCACGTAGAGCTCTCCTGTCTTATTGTTGAATGCTATTCCCGCCGCCCGGCCGCATTTTCCAGCATTAGAGCTACCAAGTGCTCCATCGCACCATTGTGACTTCCTAAAATAGAAAATACAAAAACTAGATAATATGAAAAAATAAAAAAATTGGACTCCAAGAAAAAAAGAGGTTGAATATAATTTCAACCCTATGTTTCAAAGATTACATTGTGATGTTTGCGAGATTTGTGAAATTGTAAATTTCACAAATGATAGTCTCTATTTTCACATTTCATAATTTCCTTTGTCTCAAAAAAATCCACGTTTTAGAAACAAAATTGTAACAAAAAACTTATATTTTAATATATTATTTAATTATAAATTTCAAAAATATAATTATGTTTATTGAAATGTTTATTGGTTAAAAATTATACTAATATTGTTAGTTACAAAACAATGCAGTAATAATTTTAATTTAATATATTTTTAAGATGTCTGAAATTTTTTAAACTTAAATCTTTTACAACTAGAGAGAATATTTAAAATTGATTGCATGCGTATGTTATCTTGACTTTTCACGTCGAGTTTGCCGCATTTTTGGTATACCGTAACGTGTGCCAATAAATGAGAGAAGATTATCCACAGCCAGCCATGCATCAACAGGTAAAGAAGTAAATTGATACTTTAATATTTTTGTTGTTGTTGTCAATGTTATTTATTAGAGATATATTAGAGAGTCTATTATACTTTACATTATTAACAGATTTACTTTGGCTGCAAACGATTCGTGTAATCACAGAAGTTTTGCGTAAACAAGGCTTAGATTTTGGAACAAAATCCATTTGTAAGAAAAATATCACAAACATGTTTTTAACTCCCTTTGGATTTGTTTCTCCAGCGTTAATCAATAAAAATGTTATTCAACTAATAAAATGTTTAAAAATATTTCACATTAAATTTGATCAACTTTGACTCCATTTATATGCGAAAGATTTGTAGGAAAAAAGACAATAAATGGCCTTCATTGATGAATTAAAAGTAGGTTGATGCAGTTACGAGCCATGTTGTAATAACGTTATTTTTAATGGGCTTATAAGCATAACAAAAGTTGTGTGTATGTGTGATAATAGAGATTAAAAGATAGGAAACTTACGAGTATACCGTCATATACGCAAAGTCAACATAACCCTTTTCAGGAGTATACTTGAGGATTTTACCACCGGAGACTCCGGTGTAGAAACCTTTACCGGTGGAATCAAAGGCAAAAGCTTCAGGGCCTGATCTATTTGCCGGCACCGGAAGTTTCTGGAAAGATGCGTCATCGGAGAAAACAGCTGACGAAAGAGAGAAAAGAAGAAGAGAAATCAAGAAGATAGATGATGCCATAAAGTTTTTGTTGGTCGTGTTTTTGTTACTAGATTGTAGCTTGTAGTCTGCCTATTTATAGACTTGATTTTTTTGTGAATTTTAAAAGTTTCCTTTGATTTAGCTTTCTTCTTTTGTATTCAAGTATTTAGCTATTTATAGAGATGGATATGCATATAGCAGCAATTCAGACTAAAATTAGCAACTAATTTTATATAAAAGGAAAAATACGTCTAAATTGTGTTAAAATTTCAACATTGATTAGAAGTAATTGTGTCTAAATTGTGTTAAAATTAGCAACTAATTAATGAAAGATATGGAGTACCATCTTAAAGGCAACTCATGATTTAGATGATAATATAGGTGATGTAACTAATAATATTAGTATAATTTTTAACCAATAAAAATTTCAATAATCTACTATAAAAAACGTCTGAGTTTTACAAAGTGTCTACAAATTAATAAAAAGTGTCTCCTATACAAAACCCTAAACACAATGCATGTTATGATTTTGTATGTATTTTTTTGGTCTAAATGTTAAAATATGTATTTACTGATTATATTCTTGTAATAAGGAAACCAAAACCAGTCTTAAAGGAAAACGCGTATTCCTCATAAGAAACATTCTAATTTCTTTATGAAATTAAGCCAAAACATGACGTCTTATTAAAAATATTTGAAAAAACGTATTCCTCACTGAACATAAACAAGGAAATAGAAAAATAAAATAAAAATAACCAGGAAATAAAGCAGGAACTAAATTTATAAGAACGAGTATAAAATTGTGAAGCAAAGGGTAGAGACTTTCCCAACATGATCACAAAATATAAATAGTTGAGTTGATTTTATATCTTTATGAGTTGATTTTATATCTTTATTAATGATATGATTATACATATATGAGTTGATGTTATAACTTTATCTATGATATAAATAATTGTACAGACTTCCCCAACATGATCACGAAATTAGATAGTCATCTAAAGTTTCATGATTCCAGCAAACGGTCCAGTAAGCGTTCCAATGTAAAGTTTGCCGTCGAACTCATTAGCTTCACTGAGCAAAGTGTTCCCAAACTCATTCTTGAGAAAGATTGTCTGAAGAACTTTTCCATTAGAATCGATTTTGACAGCCGAAGGGTCCGTTGGCACGACCACCTTGTTCTTGACCGAAGCGACCCAAAAGTTTCCAGTAGAACCGATCCTCCTAATGTTGTCGGGGTTAGAAACAGAACTTGTGACGTCTTCCATCGATCCAGCTTTGGGTCCTGTGATCCAGTATCTCTTGATGTTACTCTTTATGAACTCGCTAACTAGCACGAACGAACCATCTGAGCTCACAGCACAGCCAGCCGCACCACTTAGACCTTCCATTAACACCGTCACTGCTTTAGTCGCTGGATCGTATTTGAAGAGCTTTCCGCTTGCGTCTTTTAACCCGACAGCGATAAACACTTGGCTGCATTGCCAAAACCAACACATATTAGTACGAAGAAATTCAATAAAAAAAATGTTAAGAGTTTCAATTATTGACAATAAAAATTTATTAATTTTATGATAAAATAACAAAATACTCCTTCTGTTTTTTGTATTTTACGTTTTAGAATTATGCAAATAGATTAAAAACATTTATTTTTATTTTTTATTTTCTAAACAAAAACATTATTAATTATTTACCTAATCACAATTTAACTAATAATAAAATATAAATTATAATATTATTATTCATTTAACATTAATTACTAATAAGTTTTACATAGAAAATTGAAAATGTCCAATAATTTAAAACAAAAAAAATCCTCTAAAATGTCAAACATAAAAACGGAGGGAGTAGTTTGTATTAGTGCCGTTATAGCTCATAATCATGAAGTTACATGCATGGACAGAAGATATGTATATAGAAGATCGAATATAGATGCTCTACCTTGGTCTGAACTTTGAGCTGAAAGAGGTGAAGTAGACGACGCCGGTGATGGGATCAACGTCAAGACCGTCGAGAAACTTAAAGGGCTTTCCGTCGACACTATCGGCGATCTTTGTGGCCAAACCTCCGGCGGGAGGGATAACGTGAAGACCCAATGGAGCATCAGCAACGTAAAGGTCACCTGTTTTGGGGTGGAAGGCTATCCCCGCTGGTCGGCCACATTTACCGGCCAGGGCGGTTCCGACTATTCCATTGCACCATGACGAATTCCTATAGTAACCGAACCAGTTATTATAATATGGAAGACGTTAATATGATAACCACAAGAAGAATAACCATCAAATTTTGTAACCATAATAAAAAAAAAGGCATAATATGCAAGACGTTAATATAATAACCACAAGAAGAATAATCATCAAAATATGTAATCTTGAAAACCATAATAAAAAAAAGGCATAATATGTAATCTTAGTGTTCATGTTGTAGATTAAGTTTAGTGAAACTTACGAAGTCGTGGTGATCTGAGCAAAATCTTCAAAACCCTTTTCAGAAGTATATTTGAGGATTTTACCACCGGAGACTCCGGTGAAAAAAGATTTTCCGGTGGTATCAAAGGCGAAAGCTTCAGGGCCTGACCTCTTTCCCGGCACTGGGAGTTTCTGGAAAGACGCATCATCGGAGAAAACAGCTGAAGAAAGAGAGAGAAGAAGAAGAGAGATCACGAAGAGAGAAGTCATTCTGTATTATTATTAGCTGTGTTCTTGATATCAAAGAGATGTTGAATCTACTGTTGTTACAAGAATCTATATATATTGTGAAAGATTTGATTTTAGAAAAGGAAAATTGAGATTTCTTCTTTTTTTGTTAACGAGCAAAATAGAAACAATTTATTCTTTCCTTTTATAGATGGGGAAATAATAAACTTCTTATTCTGGGTGATTCGGCAGATTTATTTGTATTCAATCCACATTAAATGCTAAAAATTGAAAGTATTTATTGAGTATCAATTCAGACATAAAAGCAATGACCTGAAGAAACAAATGTGAATAAAATATATTCTGTTCTTCCTGAAAACATCAATGTTTTATAAAAGAATTTTGTTTCAAAAAGATACATTTTTAATGCATTAATTAATGATAAATTACAAACTTTAAAGTGTTATTATAATTTATTGGTTAAAAATTAAATTATGGGAAATAATTAACTACAGAAAATAATATATTGGTAACTAGTTTTTTTTAGTTTTTCTATGTGTAAAAACTTTAAAACATACATCTTTTTAAAATATAGAGAATATTAGTTTTATTTGTGAATGATATAATGCTACGATTAGTATTTCTTTTTGATCATATACGATTAGTACTCCTCTCATTTCAGTTCTAAAGGTAAGAAACATTATATATGTTTAATGTGTGTGTTTTTCTTATATTACATATTTACATGCATAACTATATTTATGTAGAAAAAATAATTTAAATAATTAATACATTTGATTTCAAGTTTCAACCATGAAGTCCATATTCTTAAACGATACCCTTCCTATTCTGGGTGATTGTATGCAATCCACATTACATGAGTAAATAAAGAAACAAATATACACAAATATCAATACTATCAAAAGAAAAAAATTCTGAAAAAATCTACTTAAACAAGGTTGTTTGACCAATTCATTAGAAAATAAATGTTTTATTTGAACCATTTTATGTTGCTGAAATAATTCAAATAAATCATTTTGGTAATGTTAGAGAAATTTACGGTCACCAGAAGATTATGACTTATACAAAATAAATATTTATTTATAAAAAATCCGAACTGTTGCTACTGGTACGATAAGTACTCTTTTAATTTCAGTTTTAGCTCTAAAAACATTATACGTTTAGTGTGTTTTTATTATGTAGAAAGTTAATTAGAATATACAATTGATACATGTTTCAAGTTTTAACCATGAAGTCCAAATTCTTAAACGATAACGAATAAAATTGTCATAAATCAGAGCTACGAATAAAAGATAATGGTACGCTCCGGTTTATCCCGGTTATCAATCACATTACAACAAAAGACTCGAGTGGAAAAACTATTCCGTTTTATTTGTTTTTTTTTTTTCATAAAGAAAACTTTGATACTTCTCAGAGAAAAAGTTACAAACGTTGATACGAAGCAGGACTCATTTGGTTGATACCTAAGCAAAAGCCAATGAATGCCTTTCCTCAAATCTTCTCACGGTGATCTGAAAGCTTCCCCGGCATAACGCACGTTGCCAAGTTCCTCTTCAATACGGAGAAGCTGCAATAGAAACAGATCAAACTCACGTTGGTAACTTTGAATGTCTCAAGATTTATCGAGTTGTATAAGTTTGGGATGTCAGTTAATATTACCTGGTTGTATTTTGACAAACGTTCACTTCGGCAAGGAGCACCAGTTTTGATCTACATAACATATGTTGTTTGATTAGATAACAACACTCTATGATACAGGCAGGTTTGGAGTATATATTATTACCTGTCCACTTGCCAAACCCACAGAAAGATCTGCGATGAAGTTATCCTCTGTCTCGCCACTCCTGTGACTAACCATCACACCCCAGCCTGCAGCTTTGGAGTCAAGTGCTGCTTGAATTGACTCAGTCACTGTCCCAATCTGGTTAACCTGTAAAAACCACACAAAAGATGAGTCCTCCAATAACCTTGGGGAAGACATAACTCAGAGAAAGTAATGAATTGTTCTGACCTTCAACAACAGAGCATTGCAAGACTTTTTCTTGATAGCTTCAGCTATCCTCGTCGGGTTAGTGACCAGCAAGTCATCACCCACGAGTTGGATATCCACAGAGGATTGCAATGAAGCCCATGAACTCCAATCATCCTGGTCAAAAGGATCCTCGATAGAGACGATAGGGAAGTCCTTGATGAACTCTCGGTAGAGGTCAGCAAGACTCTCAGCTGATAGAACATGAGCTCCATCGTTAGGCTGTTTCTTGAAGTTCAAATCGTATCTACCATCTTTCATGAAAAACTCTGATGCAGCTACATCCATTCCTATTTTGATCTGCAGTAGATGATCAAAATTATGTGAATGGTGTGTAACATTGACACCAAAGGATTTTGAAATAGGTTAACTTGGTTACCTTTCCGGTGTAACCAGCCTTTTCAATTGCATCTATGAGTAGAACAAGTCCCTCCCTGTTATCTTGAACATTTGGAGCAAAACCTCCTTCATCTCCCACATTACAAGCATCTTGACCATACTTGCTTTTGATTATCCCCTTCAACGTATGGTAAACTGCAATCAACCAAATACATTAACTTCATTACTATAAAAACAATGTTTAAACTACAAACATACCTTCACTTCCCATCTGAAAGGCCTCAGAGAATGAACTTGCTCCTACCGGTAATATCATAAACTCTTGCATAGCCAAACTGTTCCCAGCGTGACTACCTCCATTGATGACATTGAAAGCAGGAACCGGCATGACAAGCTCCTTTGTTCCAGATAGTTCCTGAATGTGTTTGTACAGAGGCATTCCTTTGGCTCCAGCACCTGCCCTGCAGACGCTCAGTGACACTCCTAATATAGCATTAGCCCCGAGTTTCGACTTGTTCAAAGTCCCATCCAGTTCCAGCATAAGAGCATCAACATCAGCTTGGTTCCTTCAAAGAAAAAAAACAAACAAGATAAAAATATATCCAACACAGCTAGCCCATCACCAATCACCAATCCCTAACGATTCATAAGCAGAAAAAAAAAACAAATTATTATTAGAAGCGATTTTAGATTACAAAGTTTAATTAGAATCACAAAAAAACACAAGATATATCAGTGTTTTAAAATCGCCTAGACGCTCGTATAGATAACAAATCAGGCCTAACCGAAATGATTTTTCTTGAACTATTTTTTTCTAAAATCGGTCTATGCGAAACCAATTCCTTATAAAATCTACTTACCACCTAGCGATTTCTTGAACATTTAAATATATAATAGTATTCCGCATCCTAAAACCCTATTGTTCCTGACTTGAACCCAATAAATATAACTACAGCATAATACTGCAAGCAGCAAGATACTGACTAATGCTACCAGATGGAAACAGTTTCAAAGCATATCAAGAAAGATAATAGTGTAGATCTAAAACAAGAACAGCAACAGCAACTCATGTTCGTGTCTGAACGTAAGTTCGTTATTATTACCTAACGTCAACTCCAATGAGTTTGGGAGCCACAAGTTGGTTAATGTTATTAATAGCCTGTAAGACACCTTTACCACCGTATACACTCTTATCTCCATCTCTAAGCTCAAGAGCCTCGTAGATCCCGGTAGATGCACCACTGGGAACAGCTGAACGGTACAGATCATCGGTAATCAGATCAACCTCAACCGTAGGATTCCCTCTGCTATCAATAATCTGCCTCGCTTTCAGTCCCTTCACTCTACACTCCTTAGCCACCACCGAGCATTGCACACCTGTGCGGCGGAATCTCAGGCATGACGGCGCGGATTCAAAGTAGCGTTGGGGGGAGACGCGGTGGTTGGAAGAGAGGAAAGATCTATGGAGTTGGTGAGGTTTGGTAGTCAAAGCCATGAATGAAACCTAACAAGAAAAGCAGAAACTAGAGAGAGAGGAGGAAAAGGAGGAGATGGAGGTTTTTTATGTATATTTGAAAAACGTCCTTACGAGGGTTGGTGGAGGCGATGAAAACTAAGGAGTCAAAAGGTCAAGCTTAAAACCGGTTCAGTCTCCAATTAATTCCGGTTTAAGGATAACATTATTGGTTAGTATCTCAAAACAAATATCTAAACAAAATTATATTATTATTTTAATACAATTAGTTTATATAGTTAACTCTAAAAATATCAGAAAATTAAATCAACAATAAGTGGTAAGAAATAGACACGTGGCATTAAAAGTTCTAATGGGATTCTAATAAATTCTTATTTAAGAACTTTATTACATTCTTTCTTTTCTAGTTTCTTAATTTTTATATTTACTTTAAATATGAGAAACTTATCTACATACTACAATTGGAAGTGCTCTAAGAATTCTGTTTTGTTCTTAATTTTTTAGGTATATAATTATGTTTTAAACTATTTATGTCCCAATCTAATTCATTCAGATTTTTTTTAGGTCAATTCTCTAAAATGATGATTTTTAAATTTTTGTCACCAAAAAATATTCAAAAAAAAACAAAATAACATTTTTGTTCTAATTTTTTAATATTTATTTTTTTTATTTTAATATTTACCATCGTAGATTATTTTTTTTCAAACTAAGAAGTCTTTTGCAGAGATAACCAGCTCAGCATTCTGAAAGTCATTGTTCAGCATTGGAAGTACCTCTCTCCATATTCCTTTCTTATCCTAACTTACTTTTTTCATGCGTCAGTCTTTGCCATAGCTTGGTCTCTCAAGGAGACAATGGACGATGCAGAGGATTAGCGATAGAGGCTCTTATAGTTGATTATCGATAGAGGTTATTATAGTTAAAAAAAAGTTACATAGTCACATCCCGTTGTATATCAAACAATGTATGTCTAATATATAAAAGATATGATCAACCCATTTACGAAAAGTCTATAATAAATATGAATCTAACAAATATAGAGAAATGCAGAAAAGAATTAGACATGGATGGTGTGTAGAGAAAAGGGTCCGTCGGTGTAGTGACATAGCTGAAAGTCCTCATGATCTATTCCCTTGTTGTCAAGTGTATTTGTCTTGGCGTCATAGCATATCAACAGTTTTGTTGAGGAAAGCTTGAACAAAACTTGCTCTGTCTGAATATCTAACATCTGCAGTTCACCTTCGTTTTCGTCTTGATGGATACCTCTCATGTCGATCCTATGAACGTTAGCCCAACCACTTTCTTCCATCTTCCAAATCTCCATGATTTAAGATGAAACATCGTAATCTATCATCCATAAGTTTCTGCGGCTTCCAGATAACTTGAAAACGTGAGACTTTTGTGATCGGAAGCATGGAGGAGGATTAGGGTTTAGAGCTGAAAAAGTCATGTCTTGTAGAGAGAAAGAGACAATTTGAAAATCACTAGTAGTCCAGTAGATGTAACCATTGACGTGAACCTGAGAAGAGAGTTGTAGAAGATATGGACATTGTGTTGCCATGTTTCTCCAAGGGGATATTGTAAGACAACCATCTTCCACATTAACATCGATACTCAGCAACTCAAACTTTACGTCATTTCTTGTACGGTGGCTTTCTTCTTCCAAGTCGTGAGGCCACTTGATGACTTTGTACTGCAACGTGGCCTCAACAAATCCGAAGGAGACAAGACACTCGTTGGAACTGTAGTTATAACACCATGAGGACTGAGGAATGTCCGGTAATCTCTTCAAAGCGTTGTTCAAGGGGTCGTAAAGATAGATCTCGGTTAGAGTAGCACAGCATACGAACTGGTGGTAAGAACTCAACATTCTCATTAAACTGGTCCTACTGGTTAACGTGAACACGTGGACTAGGTCATTGACCTTGTTTGTCACATGAAAGCTATACCATCTTTGCCGAATCATATTGTTTAGGTCAAAGAAACAGTTGAAGAACCTGTCTCTTAAATCAAGATTTTTGGAGCTAGTTCTAAAGAATTTTGTGGACCCAACCCCTTTAAAACTCCTAAAGAACCTCCCATTGGAGGTGGTTTAAGAGCATCATTATCCAAGAACCCCTTTTGGGGTTCTTGTTTTCTGTTTTTTTTTTTTTTTTTCTGAATTTAAAAAAAAAAAAAAAAAAAAAAAAATGAACCAATCGCGGGCCGCCACGTGTCAGTGAGGCCCGTAAACAGTGCAAGAAACCATCAAAAACAGGTTCTTAATTGGGGATTTTAGGAGATGGTTCTTGCACTGTTCACGGGCCCCACGTGTCAGTGGGGCCCGCAAACAGTGCAAGAACCCCCTTTAAGAGCCCCGGATAATGATGCTCTAAGCTGCCTATTTTTGGTTTTAGAACCAACAGATTAACGTTAAGGTCGGCCCATAGTGCTTTCATACAGAGAAACGAAATTCTAAGCCCATTAACAAATACCTTTTCAGAAAGCACAAAAAAAAAACAATCATAGACTTCTCTAGTTTGAGAATCAAACTAATCTTCATTTGTGGACTTACCTTGTAAAATTCTTTAGTGTAAACTGAATAGATTGTTACTAGGGTAACAGACATGAAAACCATACTGATACAAATGTCACTACAAAGAACCGATCCAATTGTAACACAACTTAAGAAAGCAAATGTTATAAACAATAATCCAATCATATAACTGTGGAAGAATATGATATGACCCTGCATGCATACCCTTATAACTAATGTTTACCCTAGTTGCTATCTAACATAATCACACACACATATATATTACGTAGAGTCAATTTTTAACTTTCTAATTACATATTAAGTCACTTTTGACCTGATGTACACGTTTGAACTATTATTTGTTTGTTATGTTCTTCCAACTAAACTCTATATCTAAGACTAAATGGCTACAATTGAATTGAAAAATTGAAACCATCTAGAAGAATAAACATGTGCCAATTTGCTTTGATTTCAGTAAATGTTTCTTGTTTGAGTTTAAAATGTCTAATCCAAATTTAAAATATCTTTTGACTAATGTGTGAGATAACCAAATGATATATTATAGACTACTATATAAACTGCACGAACCAAAACTCAAATCCATATTAGTTAATTAGTAACAATTTTATTCACAATAGAAACTGGACAAAATGTTTATGACTTGTCCCAAATTAATCCTTACCACCAAGTTATCATTACTTGGTTGAGTTGTTGGATTTCACCTTCCGAATTGACAATAACAAAACAATAAAGTCATGGTGTTAATTAACACGTGTTAGTTGATATATCTTTCATGTTAGTTATATAGTTTGTTTAGTTATAAATACATTATTATTAATTTATTGTCTAAATATGGTAATGCAATGTGAAGGTTAATAGTTGGTATATGTAACAATCATATTTTTCATTAGAAAACACTAAGAATTCAATTCACTTCATTAAACTCAAACAAAAACATTAAAATGGTAGTTGCAGAAATTAGACTCAAAATCAGATCAAGAGTTAGCGTTTACTTCACCTCTAAGAGAGCAATGGATCATATTTGTTTTGTTATATTATAGTTTTTGAGGAAGCTTTAGATGAAGGTGACGAGGATTTCTCCGCTTTATTCACCTTTCCATGTCATTCTTTAACAAACATTGGTAGGCAAAAAGCTCTTCAAAAGACTAATGTTCATGTGCACATGACTCTATATATAGCTCTTCATCCGCAGATATGCAAATATCGACAAATATTGAATCTTGATCTTCAAGAACCAAAACATCATAAGCTCCAATGGCAATGACTGGTACTAGTAGCAGCACTTCTTTGTATCCTCCTGTTCAACAACCGCAACAGACATTAGTAGGCAATGAGATGGAACCTATGGCGACAAATGCTAATCTGGTCGCAGCACCAAACGGTTCAAACCACTACTCGTCCGGCTCCATTGGACCCTTCTTTGCAGTCATCTCTGTTCTTGTCGTTCTTGCAGTTCTCTCCTGCTTCTTGGGCCGGATATGCGCACGGCGACGCCAGAGAAGTGTTTCAGTTGCTGAAGTCAATCCGTTGGAGATGATAAAGAGTCGTGGGCCTTTAGGGTGGCTGAAAAGGAAATGGACACGATGCTTTACCGGAGACGTGGAGGCTGGAGCTAAGGTTGCTGATTGCACCAGCAAAGAAACGCCTAAAGATGGTGATCAGACTCGTCTAGAAGCTCCTCAGGCTTGACCTCTGATTCACTATTGTGTCCTTTAGAGAGAGACTAGTAACAACGAGTTTAGAAATTCGAAATGTTAATTTCAGTTCTACAAAACTCATTAATTTTAGTTTCATTCCTTGGACTAACCGTGTAAAATCTAGTGACATTTTATTTTCTTTGCAACAAATGTCACGTTCAGAAACAAGATATATATATTATCCATATGTAAACACAGAAAATATATGAAATTTCAGAAGCCAAAATTTGTCTGTGATTGGTGAACAAGAACAAGACCCAACCATACAGAGGGTAAAACTCTAAAAGGAGACACTCTTGAATATGCTACTGAGATCTAGAAAACAAGCTCATGAGGCTTCATCCCTTGTTTCAATGAGAACCTTGCACCAAGGTAAGTCTTCAACTCTGAAACTGCTTCAATGGCTTTGATCAAAGCTGCATCCACAGCCTTCTGGTCATCTTTCTTCCCTTGTGGAATCTCCTTCTTCTCCTGTGGAATCCAAAACCCATTAAGTGGTTGTCAAAGGGTAATCTTTTATTTGGTAATATACAAAAGAGAGAACTTCTACACATCAAAAACCAAAGGGAGTAAGACGAAAGTGGGCTTGATTGATATACCTCTTTCTCGGCCTCGAAGAACTCTCCTTCTCCCTTCTTGTTCTTCTTCTCAGCAACCTTTCCAAAATACTTATCATCAAATTTATCAAGACTGACTCCAGAAATGTCAACCTTTGTGGATGTACCGATCACATAAGACTGGTTAACACGTCTCAAAGGAACACCATTGATCTTGAACGGTCCTGAAAGCCAAATAACAAAACAGGAAGCGTCAGGTGACAAATAATTAAAATGAATGAACTTTTGCTTCAAAAGATTATGAGAAGAGAACTCACCGGACACAAGAAGCAAACCAGAAGAAAGCTGCTTCAAGAAAACAACTCTCTTGCCCTTGAACCGACCAGCGAGGATAATCAGCACTGTCCCTGGTGTAATGCTTGATCTGCAATGCAGCCATACGAATTACCAGATTACAACACAACCATAATGGAGATGAAATTAACTACGAATGAAAGCAATGCATAAGCAAACAAGACATCATTTTAACATATATAAAAAAAACATTTTGACAACGAAACATAACTGATCCGATCAAAGACACTATGTGTAAGTAATTAAACATAACTGACCTGAGCTTGGTGGGTTTTGGGTTGCGTCTGTTGGCGAGTGGTTTCTTAACGTCTTCAGCAGGATAGAACTTCGGGGCCTTCTCCGCCGGAGCATCAACTTTGGACTTAGCGTCGTGGCGAGGGAAAACGCCGCCGTTTTTAGCCTTGATAGCCCAGAGACCTCTCTTGTGGTACATCTGAGACCTCGAGTATTTACCAACTCCTCTGATCAGATCAGGGTTACGGCTGACCTTCGGCGTCCTCTGTTTTGCCGGCATCGTTGCTTTCTCTTGTGGCTAGAAGGGGATGACAAGTTTTTCCCGGCTGCGAAAATGAGGGAGAAGAGAGACTGATACAGTTTGGAGTGACACTATAAACCCTAAATTATTATGGGCCTGTTATGGGCTTTAGAGTTTTATTGGGTTTCAATATGTGGACTATTCATTAAAGCAGAAGCCCAAACATTAAACAATGGTCAACTGTGTAAGCGGTCTGTTGGAAGATCTCAACTGTTTGTCGTCAAAGAGTTTGGTGGTTTTGGGCCAATGTCAAAGTTACATCACATGCATGATATGCATCATTGCATCTATTGGAAGAATAATATGGGGTATTTGTGAAATAAATTAGAAATTTGAGAGAGGACAGAGAGATCGGAAGAGAAAAGGAGAGATATAAGAAGAAAAAAAAGAAGTGAATTTGGGTTCTTTTTTAGAAATAACATAAGATAGTCTTACAAAAAGTTTTATTAAAGGAATAACATTTAAAAAGAAAAATAGTCCAAAAAAGGTTTATAAAGAGAGTAAATATATGTGTTCAAGGTTTATAGGGGCCAAGTTGTAGGTTAGTAGTTTCTTTAAAATTGCAACGACGTCGACTACATAAGTACATTACAAGTTTCCTCGAACTTTCAAGATGTTGTATAACCAAGACCGCCAATTAGTTTCGTATACCATTTCGTATTTCTTAATTATCAGAACTATTTTCTCGTCGTGGAACGTTTTTTAAACGTTTTTGTTGCTTGTTTATTACTATAATGTTTATAAATTCAATTCGGTCTGTCTCTTTGAAAAGTCTCGCACTCAATCTTTTACAGTTGATTTTACTCTACACAATAACACTATGCACGTACTCTTGGCTTTTGTTGCTCTGCATATCTCGTGGTAAGTTTATTTTCTTGCAGCTCGTGAGACACGAAGTCGTGAGCTATAACTTTAGACAAATATTAACTACATAACTAATGAATATTTCTGATGCCTTTTTACAAATATGTATATATATATATATATATATATATATATATATATATATATATATATATATATATATATATATATATATATATATATGATGCCTGATGAGAAAATTCAACTAAAATAAAACGTGATAGTAGAGTACTATTATACATTTAACGTTCAGACAGTTCACTCCATTTAACATATGGTTTGGTGTTAACTGGTAGTTTAAGTTTAGTCTGATTTGGAATGGATCTGTTCGGTAAAATTTTAATTGAACATTAAATTAAATGCATGTGTTTCTATCCACGTATTTCTGTCTATTCTATTTTGAATATATTAACAGGGGAAAATATCTAAATGAACTTAGACTTCGACCAAGGTTTTAAAATTGAATCAGGAAAAGATAAAACACCACGTCTTGATGTGGACGTAAAATGCAAAAATGGTACGATTTTGTAGCAGCCACATGCGAATAGTATCCGCCAATAATCTCATGTTAAAAAATAATAATCCACAAGCAACGTATTGCAAAAGTAAGTTATAGAAGACTTGTGACATAATGGTACATATATCCCTTTGGTCCAATGCGAAGGATATCTTACAACAAAAAGATAACAAAAGATAATAAGAATAAATTTTTTTATTGCTTTAAAAACTATTCACAACTAAAGTTTTCAATATTTATTTTAGATTTTTTATGGAACACCTCTCCATGAGACATATATTTATTGTGAAAGACAATTGCCTTTAACTTGTGGGATATGAAAAACACAAACCTAATCTAATAGAAAACTTATTTTTCCTATTTTAGATTTCATTTTTATGTTTATCTCTCAACATATTAAACATCTAATAATATGTTAAGTTTTCACAAGCTTAGAATTATCCAACACAATGATGTTCCGAGCTTGGATCAAGAATTAAATCTCACACCAAACCATTTTAAAGCTTATTGGCCGGAAAAGGACATAAACTATTAGTTACAAACTTACACGTTTGTATGGGTAATGTAGTTAAGGATTAGTAACTGCCAAGGGTCCAAAAACATTTCCAATGTGAGCTTATAACTTTGAGGTTTTCAAAATATTATACATATATATATATATATATTTTATATTAATTTTAATTGTGAGATTATTAATTTTACTAGAAACTTAATTCAAAGTATTTTTGCATAGAATTTTTGGAATAAATTTCATGTTATTTTACAATTAAATATTAATATAAATATATATATATATATATAGAAATTCTAAAACTAGAAACACCATTGAAAGTGCTGTAAATCACAAAAGCAAACAAAACGCAAACTCAGAAAAATTGGCTAGCCAGGAAAACTAGGATACGTACATGAACATCCATTGCAATCTTTCGCACTGACAAAGTCTACATATTATTTAATAAGATTAAATATTTTATAATCATTAAAAAGGTTGAAATACACGTTGTAAACAATAAAAAACGACGCCGTCGGCTGCACAGGAGCCACGCATACAAGATAAAAAGCTCTCCGCTCCTTCCTGAAATTTCTCACTTGCCTTAGCCAGCAGCCAAGTTAAAGCAAAACAAAGCTCTCTCTTCTCTCTATACTTTTCATCTCAAAATAAGAAAATATATCACTTCTATTTTAGAAGAGAATATCAAGTTATATATATATATAAAAGGAAGTATAGTCTTGAGTAAGAATAGTATGTCGATAAGACGTATCTATCCATGCCTTAATGTTCTCATCAAAAGATCAAATCCTTTCTTTGCATGATCAACCACAAGACCACAACAAAAAGTCTCTCTTTCTTTCTCTTTCTACTGTAACAATCAAGAATGGTACGGACACCGTGTTGCAGAGCAGAAGGGTTGAAGAAAGGAGCATGGACTCAAGAAGAAGACCAAAAGCTTATTGCTTACGTTCAACATCACGGTGAAGGAGGCTGGCGAACCCTTCCCGACAAAGCTGGTATATTGTTTTTTTCCAAAATCAAATTACTAATTCCATAAAAAAAAATCGCCAGTTTGGAAATATTCAGTGAGCTTTTCTTTGCATTATACTGTTATATTTATATTTAATGTATTTCAATCATAACATTAATTATAGGACTCAAAAGATGTGGCAAAAGCTGCAGATTGAGATGGGCTAATTACCTTAGACCTGACATTAAGCGTGGTGAGTTTAGCCAAGAGGAGGAAGATTCCATCATTAATCTCCATGCCATTCATGGCAGCAAGTAAGTTTTTAATTTTAGAATATCACATTTGCTTAAGGACACTAAACGAGGCTCATCAAATTATCTCAGTATTGATTTGCATTTGTAATACTTATATTTATAAAAATATACACATGGTTTGTGTATGATATATAATTTAGTTTTTTCAAATAAAACCTTTGCCAGCTAAAAACTGCAAAATCAAATGCCAATATCAAAATCATTATTAATTGGTTATAAGAAATTATTAAAAATGACATTATTGAGTGTAAAAGTGGAATGAAATAAAACCAACTACCTCCATTAAACAATGTGATACCTACCATGTAGTAATAAACAATGTTTTGATGATCAGATGGTCGGCCATAGCTCGTAGATTACCAAGAAGAACTGACAACGAGATCAAGAACCATTGGAACACTCACATCAAAAAACGTCTAATCAAGAAAGGTATCGATCCCTGGACCCACAAATCACTTGATGGTAAATCATCGGTCCATCCCGAGACATTGCCGGATAAAAGCAGCATTCATCAGGAGGAGGATGATCAGAATAAGTCGTTAGGGTCATCATCAGCTCGGTTCTTGAACAGAGTAGCAAATAGATTTGGTAAGAGAATCAACCACAGTGCTCTGTCTGAAATTATTGGAAGTGGTGGCCCGTTTACTAGTCACACTACTTCAACTACTAGTGCTTCTGAGTGTGAGAAGTCAACAAGTTCTTCCTCCACACCAAACTCTTCGAATCTCCACATAATGTACAACAATATCTTTGATGACAAAGATGATATGACGGGATTTTCATCAAGATTTTTGAATGATATCGTATCTCATGATGATGATTTCTTGATGTTGGACGAGTCTTGTTTGGAGAATACTTTGTTCAATAAGGAACTTGCAATGATTCTTCAAGAGGATATAACTGAGACGATGTTGTTTAGTGATAGCCACGTGACGCCGATCAGTGAAGTTGATGACTATACCTTTGAAGGGATTGACAACTGGTTTGGATAAAGTATATATAAAAGAAATGTCAAGATATTAGTTTCCGGCGGGATTGATAGTCAACATTTTATGATGATGATGATGATGAAAATATGGCAAGTATATCAATTAGAATTTGATTTTGCTGAGTTTTTTTTATATAGTTTGTGTGAGTTTCTGACTGATTGTGATGTTTGTTTTGTAAGAAACTAAATATTAAATTAAAAAGGTTATGTACTATATAGTATCCTATTTGAATCTAAAAAAAAACACTCTGATATTAACCAGTAAGTAACAAACGAACAAATTATTTACGGATATTAGATTGTTGAGTTCATTTAACTTTCTGGGAGATATTCATATTTGCTATTAGTTTTTGTTTTTTGGGGTTTAGAATGTCTGTATGTGCATAATGTTCCATTCACTATTGGTTTGGTGACTAGTGAGTGGACTACCTAGCTAACTGCTATGGGAAGCAGGTGAGATTCATGATAATTTATATATATTATCCTTTATCTACTAGTATTATTTTTCAATCGGTTTCCACTTAATTAAACATCAATATGAATATAATAATTAATGATATAATCCGACAATATAATGATCAAAACTAGGTAATGTAAGAATTCCTTTTTCATAAATAATACTCCCTCCGTTTTTTATAATTGATATTTTAGGGGAAATTTTTTGTTCCAAATTATTTGACGTTTTCAATTTTCTATGTAAAATTTATTAGTAATTAATGTTAGATGACCAATGATATTATAGTTTCTATTTTATTATTGGTTGAATTGTGGTTATGTAAACAATTAATGATGTTTTTGTTTAGAAAATGATAAAAAAATTAAATATTTCTTAATCTGTGTGCATAATCCTAGAACGTCAAATAAAAAAAACGGAGGGAGTATAAAATTAAGTTACATAATTAATGTAATAAATCTGAATATGTCTACTTTAGAAGTAAATGTATTTTTGCGTGTATATTTTAAGAATATATATATATATATATATATATATATATATATATATATATATTTGTATGTATATTCTGATACATTGACAGGAAGCATTTGTTTAACAAAATACAGAAACATGCCCACTCAAAATAAACAGAACCGTTTTCAAATATTAGTAAAACGATCACATGATTTATGCATAAACTTTTGCAAAACATCCAAAGGGCGGTAAAGATTCCAAACTAAATATAATAGTAAGTCATTTATTTGAAAAAAACAAGTAATTTATTAAAACAAAAAGTACGAAAGCAAATATAATCCAGTCCCAAAGACCACGTGATTACGTGAGTGCTGCCGTGCTGGTTAATTAAGTAATTACCACGCACAAACAATACTATTTCGCTCTATGAACACGATTTACTCATTGCCCATTTTTGATACTCTTAAGAATTTGTTAAAACGTCGTAAAACCCCATTGGATTTACAGAAGAAAAAAATTAACAATAAAAGGACAAGACAAAAAGAATAGTGAACTCATTAAAGTTTTGGATATTGGATCCGACCCTTAGAGCATTTGCAGCAGAAATAAACTATCTTAGAGTTTCTAGTAAATATAATATTAGTGTATTTTATTTTTAATTAAATCTAAAAATAAAATGAACTGAGTTAATAGACAAAAAAAACAACTAAAAAAAAGAGTTTCTCAAATGTTTTTCAAAGTTTTTTTAACGAAGAAACAACGTTCCATTTTTCTTTTCCAAATATTTTCTAATATTGTAATTATAAAAACTTTATGAGATATTTTTACTGAGGATGCTCTTAGGAAGTAACTAAATTTAAAACACTAAGAAAATGAGATACATGATTTTTAATTTAATGATTATTATTCTCTCTATATTCTTTGAAGTTTACAGTTTAAAATTAATACCTAAATTTTTAAAGTTTACAATTTAACATTAATACCTAATAAAAATGTATTTTCAACCATTTTTTCTAAAATATTGATTAATTTTAAAAAGAGAGAGTGTTTTTAAAGATGATTTATAGTGGTTAATTTAACTTAATTTACAACGATACTCATGAATTAATTTGTACGAAATTTTAAGAAAAACATATACATGCATAATATTATTGAGTAACCCTGATTAAAACCAAAATTATTATACTTTTAACAGTAAGAATCTTTACAACTTTTGAAAAACTTTGTTGTTAAACACTATTTTTCAAACTCTCACATTAGCCTAATCGCTCATGTAGATTAATTATTTAGCTCAGTGTTCACGATGTGACAAAACAAAATTTAGGCTATATAGATGAACACAAATTTTGAATATAAATAAATAACTGGCCTATTTAAACTTACCACTAATCGAAACAGAAACATATATTAGACTAATTAAACCATAAACAGAAACACATATTAGACTAAACACATAAATATATATTAAATCATTACAAGTTCTAAACACATAAATAAATATTAAATCAGTACACTTACAAACAAAAATTTCCACTCAATTAAAAAGTGTGTATAGTACATAGTAAAATGTAGTATAAAACGTTATTTGCTTTTTAGAAAGTGAAATCACCATCTAAGTCTAACTTTCTATGCTACGCCGAGCCTTCCTAGACAAAAGTGATTCTATTTTCTCTTTTTTTTTTCTTTGTCTTGTTAGTCGCACACGATTGCAAAACTACAAGAGTCGGTAAAGTGGAGGTTTCTTTTTGGATTTTAACACTATGTTGTTCAGTGTTTTCATTTATTTAGAGATTTTTTATGTGCAGGGATGGATTTAGGCCTGGATCTTTATTTCACATTTGGTCCGGGACCAACATTTGTTATTATTTAAACAAATGATTAAGAGGCTCTGGATTGAGATTCATACATCTCATCACATCTGAAACCATAATATGTTATAATGTTTTCTTCCAAATGTCATTAGATTCTACAATGTTTTTAATGTTATAAAAATACAGATATTCACGTCATCAAAAAAAACTTATATTTTTCCATGTAAATATAACTTTTTGATTTGTTGTATTTTGAATCTAGTTATAATCATCTCACTTGTTTTTTTAACTAAGCATCATCTCACTTGTTAATTACTGTTGAAGTGTTGTATAAAATTATATTTATCTTTTCTTTTGAATTAAATGTTAAATTTATTTAACAGATTTTTTCTGTAATTAACCATCAAACAACAAAGGACGATTGTTTCTATACTCGGTTATCTCACAGAGTCATATCTTCCTTAGAACCAAGCAGATATGTTAGCCCAATCAAAATTCTAACTCATGTTGAGTATATGTATATATTATTGGGTCCTGATGAACAAAAAGTACATGCATCTTGTAAGTTGGGCCTATATTTGTAAATTGTAATTTTACTAACCCACTAGTCCAAATAGATGACAAAATAAAACTTGTACTATCTTTAAACTATGTTCCCTAGCATTGCGTGTGAAGCCTTGCAAGTAAAAACTTTACCGGGACAGATACTTGAACTGGAACTACTCTTATCTGCAAGATTGCGTCAGAGACTCTTTTCTTAGTCAAGTCATTAGACTGAGATGAGATCTATGCTAGTTGAATAGCTTATTGAGAGGTGCACAAAAAAAAAGAGAATAGCTTATAGAGAAAGCTACATATTTTACGCATGTACCACCAAACCAACAACCTACGAATCACAAACTAACACGTGGGTAAAAATAGGCTTCATTACTTAAACCCAATCTGATCTTTGTCCGAACACAGACCATCACTCATCACACAAGTACTCAAACTCATACAACTCCTTTTCCTCTGTCTTCAATGGAATCAGAACCTATAACCGACACAACCGTACCAAACCAGGACAAGACTGAGACAGAGTCATCAGAATTCGAGAAGAATCAAGAACGGTACCAAGCACTAATCTCCACGTTCACTCACGAGAAAGGGTGGAGACCGAAAGAGCCCTTCATCGAGTACGGTGGTCACTGGTGGATACAACCTCTCCTCGAAGGTTGTCTTCACGCGCAAGAGTTCTTCCAAGCGCGACCCAACGACATCTTCGTATGTAGCTACCCAAAGACAGGCACCACTTGGCTTAAAGCCTTAACTTTCGCCATAGCCAATAGATCTCGCTTCGATGATTCCTCGAACCCTCTCCTAAAACGTAACCCTCACGAGTTCGTTCCTTACATTGAGATCGACTTCCCTTTCTTCCCTCAAGTCGATGTTCTCAGCGACAAAGGTAACACTCTGTTTTCAACTCACATCCCTTACGAGTCATTACCAGACTCAGTTGTGAAGTCGGGTTGTAAGTTGGTTTACATCTGGAGAGACCCCAAGGATACTTTTATCTCCTTGTGGACGTTCCTACACAAGGAAAGGTCAGAGCTTGGTCCTGTAAACAACCTCGAGGAGTCTTTTGATATGTTCTGTAAAGGTTTGTCTGGTTACGGTCCTTATCTTGATCATGTCTTGGGGTACTGGAAAGCTTACCAAGAGAATCCAGACAAGATCTTGTTCCTCAAGTACGAGTTTATGAGAGCTGATCCTTTGCCGTATGTGAAGAAACTAGCTGAGTTTATGGGTTATGGATTCACAGCAGAGGAAGAGGAGAAAGGGGTTGCTGAGAAAGTGGTGAATCTTTGCAGCTTCGAGACGTTGAAGAATCTTGAAGCTAACAAAGGAGAGAAGGAGAGGGAAGATCGTGCTGCTGTTTACGCGAATAGCGCTTATTTCAGGAAAGGTAAGGTTGGAGATTGGTCTAATTATCTGACTCCAGAGATGGCTGCTCGTATTGATGGGATCATGGATGAGAAGTTCAAGGATACAAGTTTGCTTGAACATGGTACATGACTGGTTCTTTTTTTTTCTGAGATAGTATCGACCTTTGTATGCTTGTTTACAGCAAACATTGTATAATCTAATAAATAATGAATCTTTCTTCTGTTCTATACTAAAATGTATTGGCTTTGTAGCCATTCATCTCTGCTGGATACGTCTTAGATCTTGTTGAACTTATGTGTTCAATCTCTTTTTGTTTTAATGCACAGAGATGAAGTATCTCTAACTTTGTCGGAAAGTTATTATTAGACCATAAACCAAAGATCTTTCACTTGTTATAAATAAGATGACACAGAACTAAATAGAATGACAGAGTATCCTCTGTTCCGAATAGAAAAACAGAGCATCCTCTGTTTTGTACTGAATAACCTAAGGACCAGAAGAGAACAAAGACAAAACATTTCACTGATCATGTTGAAGCAAGCCAGTGTTTTTGAACTTCTCTTCCACTAACCCATCGATACGAGCAGCCATCTCCGGAGTCAGATAATTCGCCCAATCTCCAACCTTTCCTTTCCTAAAATAAGCACTATTCGCATAAACAGCAGGACGATCCTCCCTCTCCTTATCTCCTTTATTAGCTTCAAGATTTTTCAAAGTCTCGAAGCTACAAAGCTTCACAACATTCTCAGCTACACCTTTCTCCTCTTCCTCAGCACTGAATCCATAACCCATGAACTCAGCCAACCTCTTCACAAAAGGCAAAGGATTAGCTCTCATCGTCTCGTACCTAAGGAACAGTATCCGATCTGGACTCTCTTGGTAAGCCTTCCAGTAACCCAACACATGGTCTAGATAAGGACCGTAAACAGACAAACCTTTACAGAACATATCAAAAGACTCTTCAAGACTCGCTAGTTGTCCCTCTTGAGACTTCTCCTTGTGTAAGAAAGTCCACATGGAGATGAAAGTGTCCTTTGGGTCTCTCCATATGTAAACCATCTTGCAACCGGACTTCACGATCGAGTCTGGTAATGAACCGTTAGGTATATGGGTGGAGAAAAGAGGGTTCTTTCGGTCTTGAAGGACGTCCACGGTTGGGTAAAACGCGAAGTCTATCTCGACATAAGGCACGAACTCGTGAGGGTTACGTTTGAGGAGTGGGTTCGTGGCGTCGTCGAACCGAGATCGGTTTACGATGGCGTAAGTTAAGGCTTTGAGCCAGGTTGTACCGGTTTTCGGGTAGCTACAGACGAGGAAGTCAGTGGGTCGTGCTTGGAAATGGTCTTTGGCGTGAAGAAGACCTTCGAGGAGACATTCTTGCCACCAGTGTCCACCGTATTGAGTTAGGATCTCGTTTGGTCTCCATCCTTTGCTCTTTGGAAGGCCAGAGATGAAATCTTGGTACTTCTTTTGGGTCTTCTCGAACTCTGAGGGCTCTACTTCAGATCCGTTCTGGGTCGTGTTGGGCTCCATTGGGGATGATCTTGAGTGATGGAGTCAGAGTATAAGTGAAGCTGTTTGGAGTTGTGGAAGATGGGTAAGAGATGAGAAACTGGTTGGTTTTATAAATAGAAGGGAAGGTTTTGGTAGGTGATGATGGCTCGCATCATTTAAATAGAAACGATATATAGTCAAACCAAATAAATTATATTCTGATTTTAGAGAAACTGGCTTAACCGATTAATGCTTATGTGAGGGGGAGGAAAAGTGGTTGTTGTTGTTGTAGCTAAAAGGTCACGTTTTAGAAATGGACGCTTGTAGGTAGAGAGGTTTAGTTGGTCTCGTTCGTTAATTGAGTTTGGTCCACGTTTATTCTCTAGGCCGATGCTGAATTTTCTTTGTAGCCTCCAAACAAACAAACATACGCTTCAACACTTTCTTTTCGAAAACCACATTTTGATATATATGGGCCGCATAAGGCCCATATATATATTCATTATCAAATCTAACGTATCATTTGCGATTAATAACTCATTTGCGAGTGTCTTTGAACTAGTCTTATCAGGCTAACCTGAAGATATCATGATAAATTAGTCTTTTTCCTACTACAAATAGAACTAGAACTAGAACCTGAAGCTATAGATACCGTCTTTCTTAACTCCTAGTTGTAAGTTGTAACATAAGTACATGACTTGTTAGCAAACAAAAGCCACAACAATAAGGCAAACTATCAAAAGATTGAAAAAGAGATGAAATTACTTTTTTGTAGTTTTGTTCCAAACCTAGTACACCAAATCTGAAACTCCAAACTAATATAATTTCTATGTGAAAAGTTATTGTTTATACTAAATAGATCACAAACAAAACTAACCTACTTTCCAGTTTAGGGTTTAAATTTCCTCAATAAGACATTTTAATGTTGAATTTGATGATAATATTACTAACACTCCTCGAAATTATTAAATTAAAGTAAATATTTCCAAACAAAATGTAACAAGTTTATGTACATAGATCCAGTAACATAGTAATTTTGATGAATAATAATTTCAAAAGAACGTTCTGATATTAATTACGAATATTACAACATATTTTGCTATTGAAACTTGATAAATTCAGAGAAAATAATAACAATAACCTGAAACAAACGTTTAATTGAAATTTTGATACATCAGACCCGGTACAAACTTTTTAGACTAATTTATTTAGATGTAGCTGTTGACAAAAAGAAAGGACAGTAATTAGCTATCTCCCACGGCAAATCAAACAAAACCGATAGAGAATGGCATGGTTTGTTAGCCAACAAAACACTTATCAAACCACACCTAGGGATTGCCTTACAAACAAGAGAGTTCTTCATCTCCAGTGAGAGCTTCAAAGTCTCACTCAAATCCACTTCACCACAGGGAACCCACTTGAAGCTACCTAGCAACTGAGCCAGCCATAGCTCCACAGTGGATAAACCCATAGACTTACCAGGACAGACCCTACGTCCAGCACCAAAGGGAGCAAGCCTCAAATCAGATCCCATGATAGGAAAGTTATCACTTTCTTGTGCACCAAGAAACCTCTCTGGCTTAAACTCATGAGCCTCCGGCCAAACCTTTTCATCATGGGTTATAGCCCACATGTTAACCATGGCAGTGGTCCCAGCAGGGATAAAGTGTGTCCCAATTTGAGTGTCGTGAATGGAGAGACGAGCCCATGAGAGGAGTGGACCAGGTGGGTGCATCCTTAGGGTTTCCTTGACAATGGCACGAATGTATGGTAGCTTGGAGAGGTCTGAGTCTGATACTTGACGTCCCATTTCACCCTGGATAGCATCGATCTCGGCCTGCGCCTTTGCTTGAATGTTAGGGTGAAGAATCATCCTCGCAAGGATCCATTCCAATAGAATCGCCACGGTATCTGTTCCCCTAAAAATCATTTCCTATACCAAAACGATATTTAGGTTATGCTATTTATATATAACATCCACATTAGAAATCTCTAACCTAAGTTTTTTATTAAAATAATAATATTTTAATTAAAAAGTATCTCAAAGCTTGAGAGATTTAAGCCAAAAATTCTCAAATGTAAATGGTCTCACTTGATAAACTTATACTTGCACTTACCCAAAGGACAGCGATCATATCAGAGTCGGAAAGTTTGCTGTTGCCTTGCATGCCAAGTAAGACATCGACAAAGTCATCATCATTACTGCTCTCATGAAGTGACCTCTTAGATTTGTGCTCGTCGATTATATTTCCGACAAACACATTGACCTTACCGACCAAGCTACGGCATCTTCTCCTTACACCTTGTAAATCTAGCCACCTCATGCCCGGGAAATGATCACTCCAGTTGAAGATTCCGAGAAGCTCATAGCCTTCAGACACTAAGTACTCCAACTCATTAATCTCTTTCGAGTTAACAATACTATCATCATGATAGTCGTATGTTTTGCCGAAGACGCTAGACATCACGTTGTTGAGTGATCCAAAATGCAAGATTCTTTTGATATGCACCTCTCCATAACTTGTCATTGCCTTCTCGATCTCTCCTACCATAGATTCCCCGATTTTTCGACGAGAATCTCCGAAACATGAGATCCTCTTAGGGCTAAAGAGATGAGTAGAAGAGATTCTCCTCAGCTCTCTCCAGTAATCACCAAAGGGAGCAAACCCCATAGCTCTATGAAAAAGCAGCTCGTAAGCCGACTCTTTCACAGGCCGGTCCGCGAAAGCAGAGCTGTTTAAGATCTCTTTGGCCGTCCCCGGTTCGCTAGCTATCACAAACCGGGTAGACCCGACGGAGAACGCCATGAGAGCTTTTGCTTTGCAAGAGTTAGCAATATTGGCGAGGATTCTGTGTGTCAAGGCGTTGTTAACGAAGGCTAAGAGGAGGCCAATGATGGGGAGACCAGACGGGCCAGGAATGGCGGGTAGGGTTTTGGATCCTGGTCGGGTGTGGAAACGTGCTTTGTAGAGTGCCCAAGCAAAGCCACCTGGAGTTAACCAGAAAACGAAAAGTGAGATGAAGAGGAGAATGCTGAGACAAAGGTCGAGACTGAGAAATGGAGAAGTGAAGGAAAGACTCGTATCAATAGCCATTTTTTTTTTTGTAGAATAAATTAGGGTTTCTTTAGATAGTGAGCTAAAGAGAAGAAAGAGTGATGATGATTGATGATAATGGGGATAGTGAGATGTTTCTTATATAGTAGATGAATTTAACTACGGTTATATGGGGTGATTAGTAAAATTTAATTAATTAAAAAATCAGTCCTAATACAGTCTAACCATGGTTAATAGTTAATACTCTTTAGAAAGATACAACTCACACCGCTTAAGTTATTTTTCAAATCTGATGGATTTGCCTTTTTATTGCATCATGCATGGTATGTTTGTTTATACATGCTTTTGTTTACTTCCTTGACAAATTATGTGATAACAGTTTTTTTTGTAATATGTAAAGTAAATGTACCTACGAATAAAATACATCAATCAGTGTGATAATTAACTTTCGAAGTGCTTCAAAATCCATAATATTTGCGACCTCTTATTTTGAGTCGGTGAAGATATTGTCTGTACCAATAAAATTGGTCTAAATTTTGGTTTCATCTAGATAAAATTTAACACTGTTAAAAAAATTTCTTTAATTTCGCGTGAGGGATGTATAAGTTATCATGTGGTATTTATAGTTTTCATCCACTGTAATTTATGTTGCTTTTGTATCACCTTTCTATTAACCAAACCGTTTGAAAAGATATTTTGTTTGCACTTCCTCAATAGAAAATTTTCAATTTTTGTTTTTCAAAATAATTAATGATTTGGTTGAATACAAAATAAAATAAATATATATCTCTTAAAAAATTGTATTATAAATATAAATCAAAAATATTTTAGCTAACCATAAAAAATTATAAAAAAATATTAAACAAACAGTTTTAAATAAAATTACAATTAATAAAAATATCTAAATATCATTTATTTTGAAAGATGACATCGTCTTCAATTTTAGAACGAAAGAAGTAGAAATTACAGTCTAAAGAACATAAGGCCATCTTTAACCCGGGTCTCTTAAGATGAAGTTCTTAATTTTTTTGTCCTCTTTTTAATTTTTTTTTTTTTTTTAATATTTTTCCGGATAAGAGACGTCTCTTATGTCTCCTATTTAAGAGACGGTTCTTAAGTTTTCTTAGTTAAAATTAAGATACGGTCTCTTAAAAAATAAGAACCTATTGTTAAGAGACCTGCATTAATCATGTCCTAAAGGAGATTATTTTTTGGGTTCTTTCCAACGGCACTGGCTATGTGGTACCCACACCCCAGCGACATGTAATTCCACCTGCACTGTTAGACATTACATTTACGGACACTGATACGTTCACAGTCAAGTGGATCTAGCGATGTCGGATCAGATTTTTGTCGATAATATCTTCCGAGGAATAATATAGAATACCTGTAAAAATAATATAATTTGGATATGGTAAGTCGGTTGCCGGTGAAAGTTGAAAAAAGTCAAAGAGAAAGCATTGTATAAACATAAACAACAATACTAATATGTAAAGTAGTAATAAAAGTACTATGCTAAATCGATAGTCGATATCCAACATGGTCGGTTAAAGTTCTGTCTACAATTTGACTGGAATGTGAACGAATCCTATAGAGTTGGCTACCTGTCTAAGCCTACGAGATTCTAGCTAGCATTTGGTCATTTCTGTCGTATAAAAATGGAAACCCTCATTCTTCGCGAGTGTTCTTTTAAAACAATACGATTTTTGCATTGATTTTCTTTTATAGAAAACATTGTTTTATTTTATTCAACGACATATTTTATCTAATACTCCCTCCGTTTTTTTTATTTGACGTTCTAGGATTATGCACACAAATTAAGAAACATTTAATTTTTTATCATTTTCTAAACAAAAACATAATTAATTGTTTACCTAACCACAATTCAACCAATAGTAAAATATAAGTTATAATATCATTGGTCATCTAACATTAATTACTAATAAATTTTACATAGAAAATTGAAAACGTCAAATAATTTGAAACAAAAAATTTCTCCGTCAATTATAAAAAAACGGAGGGAGTATAATATACTATTCAAACTAATTTAACCATATTATCACCGAAATTGCCAATAAATAGATGTACATAGTAATATACTTAATGCATACTGGTAAATAAGAGTTTGATATTGTTGTCTTCCCGCGATCTCATAAACCTATGAAAATGGTATCTTAACCTAGCTTACCTAGGTCATTACACGCCATATAATGATTTACTTAGTGGAATTTGAAATATTTAAATGAAATATTAGAGGAGAGATTTTATTTTTAAAAATATTAGAGAAGTTATTAATTACTGAATTTAGACGCCCATTAATAAATTAAATATGAATCATGAACATGGTTTCTACCTAGATATTCCATTGGTACTCGAACCAAAATAATAATGAAATCGTTGATCAACATTCAACAAGATGGATTTGCTTCCCTTGGACCCCAACAAAAAAAGTCACTGTTTCCTGAATGTCTCTAAGAAACGCACATGATTCGACAGTGTCGGTCCTCCATGCAAACTTGTATTCTAATACTATATTGCAAAGGGGTGGAGATTGATCCTTGGTTTTCATTTTATGTGTGCTGGACTTTTTACAGATAACATCGTCAACTGGTTTTCAGCCAAAATAAAAACAACGTTAGTTAACGAGTATAACTTTTATATGTTCTTCTAAGTTATAACATATCACCATGAGTAGTACCGGCCCTGGCAAGAAGCCAAGGAAGCTGGTGCTTCCGGCCTTTAATTCATATAAACATTTCAGCCTAAGTTTTAAACAAAAATTACACTAACCCAGCTGGAAAGATAACTTTTCATAAGTATATCATGTCTTTAGTTCAACGCTTGTGACCAACATCTTTTTTTTTTTTTTAAAGTAACATTTACTGGCCCAAAATATAAATATTGCTTCCAGCCCATCAAAAACTCGGACCGGTACTGACCATGAGACATGGGTTATCAGCTAATCTCAATCGGTTAATTATTGATGGAGATTGTTCAAAACTGGAATTCCATAAAATAACAGGGCTTCAATCAGAGTATGGTTTGGAATATGAATAAAAACAAGATATGAGGTATCATAGTTATAACTTATATAGTGTTTCAACAAAAAATCAGTGTTAAAAAAAGGTATCATAGTTGTATATATACATGATAACTTTCTTGCAAAAAAAATAAAATAAAAAAATGCCACGGATGTGGTAGCCCAATTGGTTTAAGCGCATGCGTTGGTGCTGTTATGCTTTTGGGTTCGATCCACCGTGGAAAAAGTGTTTTACGCCAGAAATGGTATCAACAAATGTTGGCTCCGAACCTGAGAAGATTATTTGGATCTAAGGCCTAGACACCTCCCGGTTAACAAAAAAAAAAAAAAACTTTCAAAATTTTAGACAAATCAATTTTAGACAGATGGTAGATTGATTTATTGTTAAGTTCAAGGGCCATATATTTTTGGTTTCTAATAGAAAGTATTGTTCATTTTTTTTTGTAGTTTCATACAAAAGTTTTAGGTTGTTACAAGTTGAACTATCTCAAAGCATGTTTTATATTTTCAAAATTTAATGGCAGTTTTATTAGTAATGGACCTTAGATGTTCTTAAGGGTTAAGTTTTGAACCAAATAATTGGCTGTAAATCAACTATGTATTGTTTTCATTTTTAACTTGTTTGAAATTAATTGATATACATACGAATTTAAGTAAGCAAACATAGGAAGATGGGTGGCCATGCATGATGCAGGGTGTGGACCAAACATAGCCTCGACCTCGTTTACCACAAAATTGTCTCCTTCAACATTGATACAAAACACACAGAGTGACACCTACGCAATATACAGTTGAGGCAACGGTATGTGTATATGTATGGTCGTCATAGGTTGTCTAACTCACGAGACATTATTAGCTGGTATGATGCCGTAAGAAGAAAGCATATGTCAGAAACCGTGTGGGTCTTACAAAGGTAAAAAATTATATTTCTAACAGAAAAAACCGTTGTTCAGATACATTGACCAAGTCAAAGATGTTATTTGACCAACTGTCGCTTCTTTGCGTCCAAGTCTTACACTTGTTCGTGATCGTGTGCTTCGGCCTCTATGATTTCTAAATTTAACCAAAAAAAAAAACTATCCGAATTAACCTTTTCCAAATATTGTAGTATAATACAAATATATTACTTGTTGGTTTGCTCTTATTTTACTAATATTTCATTTTATAGTATTATTAATGGGAGAAATCCATTCAAATTCTCAAAAAATACATTTATATTTTAATTATATATATATATTTTAAAAAAAAATTGGATCGTCAAGTCTAGTCTATATAAAACCTGAAATATATGGCCCTTCATGCTAGAATGAATTTCATGCTATCGTAAAATGAGTTTCTATATAATATTTTTAAAAAATAGTTGGATCATCAAGTCTAGTCTATATAATTTTTTTGTATTAGTTTTGTTTATTTTCCAAAATCGTTGATCCTGCATACTTCTTTAACTTATACAGGCGTGGACATGCATTGGTTTTCTTCTCTAAAAGTTACCAAAACGGGCCACTAGCCTTCCCGGGCCCACGAAATATTTCTAACTAAGTAGTTGCAGTCGAACATGCTCTCGAGTTGTTTTAGAACCCAAGTCATTACATTTGATCAGCAAATCATTCAGGCTTAGACATTGAAACAAAAGGCAATGGGCCGTTGGTAGATGCATAAGGAGAAGCTGTCATAACTACAAATCGTGGTCTTCAAGGAGGATGCATTGTCCTCTGAATCATCAAGCCATTAACTCAAAGGGAACAGAAAACAGTTTAGATAGCTCATAGATAACACATATCGACTCAGAGCAGCTCATTGTAAATACAGGATAGGGAGAATCCACCAGGAATGGCCAATTTTCAAGCAGTGCAAGATCCAATCTAACTAAGCAAGTGACTCTACAAAAGACTTCATGTTCACCACATCTTCCTTTGTTGTTACATGGCTAGGTGGTTTCATAAGCTTCCACAGCCCAGCAGGATGTCGTTTTCGTGCTTCTGCATCCTCTCTTCTCTTCCCAAAGATTCTTTCACACTCTGGATATGGTTTCACATACAAGTTATAGAATCTCTTCATGCTTGGTTTAATCAAACCTTTCAATCCAATATCACAGCCAAGCCCACCTTTAAGTCTCAAGTAATCAACAACATTATACCGCGGTATAATCTGCTTCTGAAGATTCACACCTAGATACTCCGGTACATCAGCTAAACAACTAACATGAAACCCCATCCTGTTAGTCAAAAACTCAATCTTCTTCTTTATCTCATCCACCTCATACAAAACCACCCTCGGCTCTTTCCACACAACGTTGAACGCATCTCTACGAATCAACCCGTGTTTGCATAAACAATCAACTCTAAGCTTCACTTCAAACCCAGCACGGAACAGCCCTTCCTTAAGAATCTCATCTTTAATCACTTCACGGCATTTCAATGACTTGATCAACTCCAAACACCGTGGAAGCTCACCTAACTCTAAACCAAGAACCCGCGGCTCTCTAGAAATCTCTTTCTTGATCTCGTCTCTACTAAACCCCATCCTTATAAACTCATCAAGCAATGGCTTAAGCCTAGTCTCAGTACCAAGGCCTAAGATCTCTGGAAAAACGTGAAAGAACCTCTCAATGTCACCTCCAGGGATGCCAATACCAACTAAAAACTCAACCTTTCTCCTAATATCAACCTCGTTCAGTGCAAGAACGTTAGGGAAGGTATCAAGAACCTTACTTACAGTACTATCGCAAAGCCCTAAACCTCTTAACACCTTCATGCATTGGTAAAACTTATCTGGGCCAATGCAGAATCTACTTGAGTGTTCGAGGACGCTCTTGATGGCCGAAGAGGAGATGCTCTCCGAGAGAGGGACTCTCCATTTTCTCAGGAACTCTGGTCGGAGGACGTTAGGGCAATCGTGAATCAACGAAACTAGTTGTTTCTGAGGGAGTTCTAAGGATAGTAAGATGGAGAGTGAAGCTTCGGTCTCGGATAGATCTGAATTGAAGAGGAAAGTGTTTCTTGAGAGGAAGTGTTGGAGAGAAGAGGGAGGGAATCCATACCGTTGGAGTAGGTTTGCGAGTAAGACTTGCTTCCTGTAATTCGATTTGTTGATCGGTGCGAGAGTTCGTGGAGAGGGGTTTGAAGATAGTGATCGATTCTGGTTGAGTGGAGATGGTGTGTAGCGACGGAGGTTGATGAAAGGTTTAAGCTTTGAGGCCATTCTGAAATTAATTACAGAGGATGGATGAAGAAGAACACGATGTCGTGTAATGAAAATTAAGGTTATGATAATTTACAACTTGTATCCTCAAAGTTTTTACCTTATTTTAAAGAAAGGCTCTTACTTTCAAGTTTTTGAGGAATTTGCCTTCTTCTTCTTTCGAAGCTTCCTCCTAAGCCTTGGGTTGGGTTTTAAAAACGTGGATTGTATTGTTGCTACTGAGCTTAGATTCTGAAATGTCTGTGTCTCTTTCTCTATAATCTTCAGACTTCAGGTTTTAAATTGTACCTTATGTTTCTATCTAGTAGCTAATCCACATTTTTCTCTTGAGTTTTTTTTTGTGGTTAATGTACTTTGTTTCACTACTTTCTTTAGCTTTTCTTGATCAATCATGTTTTGGATATGTGAGGAATCAGACCAACAATGTTCAAAGCTCTTATCTTTATGTACTGTTGTTGAACTCTTGTCTTGGATTTTGTTCATCTTTGGTATTTAACCATATGATGTTTGGTCAGCTATCATCGTACAGCTTTGTGACTAGACGTATACACACGCTGATAACTTGGGGTTTCAGTAATGTTGGAACCAGTCAACTCATCGTTAACATGATTGGACTCTACTACTTTGGGACCATCGTATGACCTCTTCTTTCCTTAACGCTTTAATCTTTTAGAGTGAAATGTTTCCTTCACTGAAGATGCATTCGATTTTGTGAGACGTGAACTCATGTGTTTCCTGTGAACTGTTGGAGACACGGTTTTTGTTTTTTTGAGTTTCTTCATGTGACTGTAACAGCTAGCTTTATTAGTGTATAGATAGATGACTTGGTTTGTTTTTTTGGAAAATTGGTTGTAAGGAACTCTTTACATACTCATCATAATGAGAGTGAAACTCTTCTCTACTAATTACTCTCACTCTTTAATACTCAGGGAATCTTAGCCCTAGGACAAGACTTGCTAAAGGAGCTAGAGGTGTGTGTCTGACTATCTCTTAAACTGGACCAACCACTTGGAAATTACAGGGGGAGAAGAAGAGTATCACCATGGCTTCGATTCACATGGGAGGAGGAGCTATGGTTGCAGCTATTGCGTGAAGGCCATTCCACCAGTACCACTGATTTGTTTCATTACTGGTCCTGACCATAACAGTGGATATGTTTAACCTTTTTTTTGTCAGCGGTTATGTTTAACTTTGTGAGTCATAATGAGATTATTAGACATTTTGGACAATGACATTAATTTAGGCTGGTTCGGGTTCTTGCCTTAACATTGAATCCAAGTCCCATCGATGTCAATCATTTATAGATTCATTGCAGTAAAGTTTATTAAAGAAACGAAAAACAAGAAATTTTAATGTGCAGTTAATATGGTAGACATCATCAGTGTACCTAATTATTCACTGGACAGAGTTGAATCGAGAGGAAAATTACTCATTGGATTTAACCGCAAACGCGAAAAATCTCCGTTTGTCACGTTTGCCGTTGCCATTGTTAAGGAAAAAAAAAAAAAGCTAAAACAGAGAAGCACCATTTATCCTCTGTATCGCCGTAAGAATTAAAGAATCATTCCCCATCTTCAATTTTATAACCTCCTTAGAGTTTTCCCGCACTCTCCCAACACAAAGGAAGAATCTTTCTTTTCTTTTTTTCCAGGAAAGAATGAGATGGGAGAGGGTCCGACGACAAAACCAACAAGTGGGTCTCGTTGATTCTTCTTCCGAGCCTGGAAAGAGATGGGGACACACTTGTAACGCCATTAAAGGAGGCAGATTTGTCTACGTGTTCGGTGGGTTTGGTAGAGACGATTGCTTAACCAATCAAGTTCATGTCTTTGACACTGGTGAGTTCTTCGAGTTTCATCATCTCAGTGGAAAAAAATGTCGCCTTTTTACTAAATGTTTGTTAGTGTGCGTCGATTCTTGTAGTGGGTTTTACAAAAGTCTCAGTCTTTGTTTGATCTGTGTAACGATTATGTGTAATCTTTTCGTTCGTTCGTACTTCGTGCGGTAGACCCCATTTACCTACCCATATACTTATACACCATTCTTAAAAACCTATCTTCTTTTGTAGCTAATCTCGATCTTTGTCCTTTTTTTGTACATATCCATTGTTTCTTCCTCTTTGTACTACATTTGGAAGATTGATTACTTCTTTGTTGGGATGCTGTTGTATTGGTGTGTTTGTGGTTACTTACTTATAGCTCTGTTTTTTAAATCTTCGTTGTTGGAGCAGTCTCATTTTCAGTAGATTTTTGTTGCAGAAACGCAGATATGGACTAAGCCAGTGATCAGCGGCGTACCGCCTTCTCCGAGAGACAGTCACAGCTGTACAACTGTTGGGGATAATCTTTTTGTGTTTGGTGGTACTGATGGGAAAACTCATCTCAAGGATCTTCACGTGCTAGATACTTGTACGCTCTTCCATCTATTCTTATGCTGTCTGGTTAGATCAATAAAATGCTTGTGTTAACTGTTCCTGGTATGGGGTTTTAAGTTTGAATGTAATTGTTTTTTTTTGTGTGTGTTTGGTAGCTTCACATACTTGGATTTGCGTGGATGTTAGAGGTGAAGGACCCGAAGCAAGAGAGGCTCATAGTGCGACGCTTGTTGGCAAACGCATTTTCATATTTGGCGGCTGTGGGAAAGCTTCTGGTTCAGATGATGAAGTGTTCTTTAATGACCTTTACATACTCAACACAGGTACAGCTTCAGGCTGTTTTTCTTGTGTTCATTGATATGGAATCTGAGAGAGATTCTGGTTCCTGTTTTTTTGGACGCATGTAATTGAACTGGCTTTATTCTGTTTAGAGACTTTAATGTGGCAACGAGCTGTAACAACTGGGAATCCACCCTCTGCACGAGATAGCCATACTTGCTCAACGTGGAAGAACAAAATCATTGTAGTAGGTGGTGAAGATTTGGATGACTATTATCTCTCCGATGTTCATATCCTTGAAACAGGTGCAACAACCATTCTTGAATCACATAATCTTTTACGCGTGCGTGTGTGTATGTCTTCTGATATTTTCTGGTTCTGTACTTTCAGAAACGTTTGTATGGAAGCAGTTGAAAACTTCAGGGCAGGTGTTAACACCTCGAGCTGGTCATGTCACTGTTGCACTTGAGAGGAACTTGTTTGTGTTTGGAGGGTTTACTGATTCTCAGAATCTTTATGATGATCTTTATGTGCTTGATGTGGGTATGTAACTGAGACCTCACGCCTGTATTTGTCTTCTGATATCAAAATAAAGATATTATTGCCGGTTTGTGTCTGTAGAAACGGGTGTTTGGTCCAAGGTAGTTGCCATGGAAGAAGGACCATCTGCTAGATTCTGTGGTGCAGCGATTTGTTTAGGTCCTTACAAAGCTGATTCTTTTTTCTTTGTTGGTGGCTGCAATAAGAGTCTTGAGCCGTTGGATGACATTTACTACCTACACACAGGTTTTGTTTCTACCTTTCACTTGGAAGGTAGTTTATTATTTTCCTAATCTTCTTTGCTTAGTGCCAACAGATGGTGGATACAATGCACGGTTTGATCAAACTCCAGGGAGGTTGTCTTTAAGGAAACAAATGAAGCTAAAATGTCAAGGTGTGTTGTTAGCACACAACTCTGAACTTGAAGTATTTGTTGTAAACATGAAATCACTCAGGTTGCTGTATATGGTTTTATTGCAGGAAGAGAGACTCTCCCTTTGAGCATCGGCTCGATTCATCAAAGGAAAACGTTTTTTCAAGCCAGGGTTACTGAAAACGTCCCTTTAGGTTACAGTATAGAAACAATCATTGATGGAAAGGTGCTTCGCGGTTTTTTGTTTTCAAACAGACACAGCTTTGTTCAAACGGCAGATCCAAGCGTTAGCAGTGGGTAAGTGTTAAGTTATTGTTTCTCTTTATGCGTTAGAGCATGTTTGATTTTGTTGGTTGTTAGCAGGAAAAGGCATCCTATGTCGGATGCTGATTGTGATCATATAGCAAAGTCACAGAGAACTTTGAGCAAGGATTCAGCAAGTAGTAGCCAACAAGCTGGTCCAGTGGATCCTTCTGATGATGCTAGCAAGAAGGTTGTAGACTCAAATGATATTGACACACCTATGATTAACACTGCCGATGCTAGTGTAAACGCTGCGAGACCACAGGAGACAGAAACCGCTGCTGTTACCTCTGATGTCAAAGATCAAGATCCTTGTGAACTCAATATGGTATGAATGATTATCTCCAAGAATTTTCCAGATATTTAAAATGATGCTGTTTCTTACCAGAATTTATACTGAATACTCTGCAGGACACTGTGAACACAGAACCATCATCGGCTACTCTTGATCAGGCGAATGTAGAGCCATTGAGTAATGAGATATCAACAGACGTTGGTGCTGCTATTGAAGCTGGTCCTGGAGGAGAGTCATCGGCACAGAACCAAGGTGATTCATGAACAGGCGTGATTTAAGAGATCCTTCTCTACTAATAGGGCATAAAGTCTTAACTTATTTCTTGTGAACGCAGAACCATCAGCGTTTACTCTTGATCAGGCGAATGTAGAGCCATTGAAAAGTGAGGCATCAACAGACGTTGGGGCTGCCACTAAAGCTGGTCCTGGAGGAGATTCATCGCCACGAAAGCAAGGTGATTCCTGAACAGACGTGATTTAACAGATCCTTATCTATGATTGAGTTATCAAGTCTTTAACTTACTCCTTGTGTTGAACAGATGAGGGAACAGTTGCTGCGGAAGATGCACAGGCAGACCCAAAACCGCAACCACATTAACTATATGAATGATCTTTTGGGGGTGTACATTACTATATGGAGATAGCATTTGATGTTAAGTAGAAGAAGGTCGAGGATGAGTAGAAGAAGCTAACTCTCGTGTTAAGGTCTTTTGTTTTGTATTTTGAAGCTCTGCAATACAAACAGCTATGCCTTAATGAAGTTTTTTTTCCCTAACAAATCATAAACTCTGATTTGGACAAGTAAACACACGCAAACAAAAGTAGTAGTAGTTACTTCTCAAACGAGTAAAATTTTAAGGCATTTACTTCGTTTTTGTTTCTTAAGTATTATGCAGCAGGATAACAACTGAAGTTTCTTGAATTAACGGGAAGTCCCTATTTTGTATATTCTGTTGGGCTAACTTTTCTAAATTGAAATCGTTTCATGCAAGTTCTTGTATTTTAATATATATTATATTTATTGAACAAATCATTAAACCAGCTGTTAGATATATGTTTAGGCATTACATTTATTCAAGTCAGGAACAGTACATCGATTATGTGTATAAAGCAGGAGGTTTTGAGAAGAAGAAGGGGCACAAGAAAGGATTTGAAACCCCCAACGATAGTTTTACCATAACAAACTCTTGGCCTTGTGGATGAAAGCATCAACTAGGTAGAACCAAAATCTTCTCCAGGGAGAGTCAAAAGAGAGAGATGATATAATTCCAATAAGTACAGTCGCATAAGCTGCAGCTAAACTCCAGTAAAAAGATACCATGTCCACTATAGACTCATCAGCTTCCACTCCATTGTCTGGTTCTTGAAAGTTATTGCTCCCACAGGTCATGTCGGTTGGTTTCCCACAAAGAAAAGGATTACCTAAGTAGCTTCCCGTATCAAAGGTGTTAAATTGTTGTCCCTGTGGAATGACTCCAGATAAGTTGTTGAAGGAGACATTGAAAACAGATAGGCTGTACAGCTCTGTTAGTTGTGATGGGATCCGGCCGTTTAACCAGTTGAAGGAGAGATCAAGGCTTTCCACACTCTTCAGACCTGAAAAGCTTTCTGGTATGACTCCTGATAACTTGTTGTGAGAAAGATTAAGAGCTTGTAGTTCATGAAGACCTCCAAGCTCTGCTGGGATCTCACCACTCAACTCATTTCCTGAGAGATCCAGTCCAAACAATAATTTGAGAGTTCCACCCATGTAGGTATCGTATCGGTGTTTTGTTGCAAATTCAATTTTAACCTTGGTGTCTGTATTGTATCCCATCATTAACGGATGCAGCTCAATGCGATATTTGAAATATATACTGCCTTTATCTACAAGGAAGTCTTTTTGTGAAGAAGAACCCGTAAACCAAGGACCAGTAAAGGAATAACCGGCTAAGTATGATGGACTCCTTTTCCCATAAACAAATGATGTGTTGCTGAAGCATGGAGGGATGGATCCATTAAGACTATTGTTGGCAAGATCAAGAATTTTAAGGTTTCTTAGGCCACACAAGTGATGAGGAATACTGCCTGTTAAATTATTCCCCCGAAGAAGAATAGTATGTATGTTTTGGAGGTTGGTGAAGGCCGGAATGTTCCCAGACAATCTGTTGTTTCTCAGATCAAGTACTTGTACATACGCCCGCGATGTGTCTGGGATAACCCCAGATAAATTATTATCGTGAAGGAATAATGCCGCGGGACCTCCCCAACTGACAGGCATTTCCCCAGATAAATTATTTGCAGAAAGGTCAAGGATATAAGATACTTTGAACAAAGAAATAGGTATTTCACCTTCAAATGAGTTGTTTGAAAGCAGTAGCGCAAAGGACGAAAGTTCGCCAATCCAGCTTGGAATAACACCAGTGAGACTGTTATTTGAAATGTCAAACAGTGTCACGGATTTCAGACCTGGCAAAGCTTCACCAATCTTTCCTGTAAACATATTGTTATCCATGGACAACTCTAATATACTAGTGAAGTTGACTGATTCCGAAAACACCTCTCCACTTAGTTTGTTATGTGAAAGTATCAAGCTTTCCATGGAATAACAACCCATTACAAAACTTCTTGGCAGCTTCCCATGGAAGTCGTTGTGAGATATATCCATATATTTAATCTTTTCCATGTTACCCAGAGAAAAAGGTAGGTACCCTTGAAAATTGTTATCAGCTAGCTTCATATACTGTAAATGAGGAAGTACCCACCCAATATCCTCATGAAGCAGATGATTGAAGGCATTGGCTGATACATCCAGAAAACCCAGGTGATGAACAGATTCTTGTAGCTGAAAGGTTGTAAGAAAATTATTTTGTAGAAACAAAACGTCGAGTTTTGTATTGTTTGCCAATAGCCAATAAGGAAAAATTCCAGAAATTTTATTGTCAGAAAGATCAATGTGACTCAAATCCTTTTGGTAGAGGAGAAAATAAGGAACCTGCACCATGTTGCAAAATGGTACTTCAAAAACTGCCAGCTGAAATTTTGGCTTCCAAGAACCTCCAGACACTACATGAAGTGATTTGGAGTCTGAATTAAGTTGGAAAACCCTAAGCTCTGAAAGGTTGGCAAGCGAACCGAGTGAGAAGAAGCCTTCAAAGTTGTTATCTAACAACGATAAGTATCTGAGGGATCCAAGGCTACCAAGAGCAGATGGCACTTCCCCAGTCAATTTGTTCATTGAAAGATCAAGAACTCGAAGACCAGTCAAACCAATTAAGCATGAAGGAAATGGACCTACAAGATTGTTTCCACTGAGACTAAGCTCTTGCATATTCGTCATTTCGCAAATCCCTGTCATGGTCATATGCAAATTTGCATACACATGAGTAAACATTAATTCATTACCAGTTTTAATGCAATAGCTAAGGATATGTTTAGACTTGCCTTGCAATCCAATTGATGCAGAAAATTCATTACTACTTAGATCCAGAGCTTTCAGCTTCCTCAGGGCAGGTAAAACTGCCACAAAGAAAAAAAAAACACACAAGGGAAAAAAGCTTTGCCTATGAAAATGATGATCTCAAGAAAATATGTTATATGGACAAATAGTTTTTGAGCTACCTCCTATAGGTATGGAGTCATTAATTCCGTTTGCACTCAGGTCCAGCAGTTCCAAGTTTGCCAAATCTTTAAGTTCTGAAAGGGAGTCCAACAAATATAAGACCTAAGAGATAAAATAACTATAGTTATTGAATAGAACTAACAACATAGTCACATACATCATCAATAACAAGGTCATCATGTGTATACACTACAATAAAACAGCCGATTCATGATGAATCATATGAACTTATTTTTACGCTTATCATATGATTTGATCGAGTTATCTTAGGTGATGTTATTTTGATCGAGTTATCTTAGGTGATGTTATCTTAGGTGATGTTATCTTAGGTGATGTTATCATATAAGTTTATGATTTGATCGAGTTATCTTAGGTGATGTTATTTTGAAAAAAAATCTTGATATTTACCACGTACGAATATTTTTTTACACTTATCATATAACCTGCTATTTTTTGAAACCGTTAACCCCAACACTATTATATTTTCAAGATCTTAAATTGATTTTGGTGGAGAATTCCCTCAAATTTTTTGACAGAAGTCAATTTCTTTTGTTTCCATCAAGAATCCGTCGGGAATTTCCAATCCCTTATGAAAATCAGAAGTTTATACAAATATTTGTAACCAAAGGAAGTTGATGTGATAGAACTTGTGAACTTATCAAACCTGATTGAATGCGTGTTTCGAAAATGAAATTCAACGGTAACTAGTCTTTACGATTCTATAACATAAGGTTTAGCACTTCTGGAGGAGATTAATCTAGCTATTATTGTTTGAGTTTGAGAACGAAACTAAAGATATCCCCAGTCTAACAATCATCTTGCCGTGTTTCGTGAGAATCACATGATGCCTAGTGCCTTTTATTCGTCGTTTACATAGCATTTATATTTTTTTTTTTGCAATTGAAAATCACAAAACAAACACCCTTTTTATTCTAACTCTACTTTACTCTTGCAAAATTATGGTATAACATTAGTATTTGTGGATTCGATTCTTAAGTACTACTGCGTATTACCATGCATTTAACGGTCTGAATTTAGTTGTTAAAACTTGATCACATCGCATATGGATATAACACATACCTTTAGCAGGAAAAGGTCCATCCAAGTCATTATCCCGAAGAAAAAGAGTTGTAAGTGATGTAGCGGCACCAAAAAGGGAAATATGCTGTTGTTGAAACGATTTGAGCCTAGATCCAGAATCTCCAGGTTTCTTAATCTCCCTAGGCTTTTATAACCTGCAGACATGAATCTTACTAAGCATATAATAATAATATATATACTCCCTCCGTTTTTTATATTTGACGTTCTAAGATTATTCACGTAGATTAAGAAACATTTAATTTTTTATCATTTTATAAACAAAAACATCATTAATTGTTTACCTAACCACAATTCAACCAATAATAAAATAGAAGCTATTATATCATTGGTCATCTAATATTAATTACTAATAAATTTTACATAAAAAATTGAAAATGTCAAATAATTTGGAACAAAAAATTTCCCTTAAAACGTCAACTATAAAAAAACGGAGGGAGTATCATTTATTATAATTTTCATGTGAAGGGAAAATCAAACGACCGTTTAACTGTGATTGCAACACACAGACATGAGCAACTCAGTTCAGAAACGTGGAAAATTCAAGCTCCATAATATCAAAAAGGTATAAGAATAAACTAAAATAAGGAAGTGAAACTATAAGAAGTTCTAATGCAAAACTAGATGATAAAAAAACCCACAAGATAAACAGTTTAGGGTGATGATATAAGAAGTTCCAATGGAAATCGGGTGAATGAATACCTTCAACATCATCAAACAAGCCACTGAAGTAGTTAGAGGAAAAGTTCAGACAACGAACATCTTCAAAGGGATGGAGCAAAGAAAGATTTAAGGGAGAAATCTCTTCTTTGAAGGACAGTGGTTCAAAGGCAATCTCGGCCACCCTTCTGCTTGTACGATTGCACTTAACTCCCTCCCAACGGCAGCAATCGCTCTTTGTGTCGTTAGTCCAAGTAGGCAGAACATAGTCTGACAACTCTTCTTCGGTAATTGAGATGAAGTATTTCTTGAGCTCCAACAAAGCCTTTCTTTCTTTTTCAACACAGCTTTTGTATCCATGTAGCTGCCCCAACAGCAATATCACCCATATCATGTATTTTCTCAAAAACACCTTCCCCTCCATTTTTCTTTTGTTATGGTTGTGAGTTCAATACAAATGCCCCCACCGTTATATATAAATTCAACAGGAAATGATTCTGTACATTTAGACAAGTCGTCTTTTATTATCAAATCACTTTAAAGTTATATTCCCTCCGTTTTATATTTAGTATCGTTTTAGAGAAGTTTTTTGTTACAAAATAAGTGTCGTTTTCGAATTTTGATGTAAAATTTATTAATTTTATGCTGCAGTTTATTTTTTTATTTGTTGAAATATAGTTATGTGTATAGGTGATTGTGTTTTTATATAAAAAATATGTAAAATTAATTGTTTTCTTAATCCGTGTGAAAAAAAAACTAAAAGGACAATTATAATATGAAACAAAGGGAGTATGACGTACGACAAGTGATTTATCCGTATGGTTGACTTATGACTGTATGATAAGAAAATTCAAAGTCTTTGCAGGGACCATTCATAATAAATGTGTGATATATGTCTCTCGCTTAAGACCCATTTACCCGCGAAACAAGTTTAGAAAGATTAATTTGGTTGAAAGGTAAGGAAAGACTTTTAGAGAACTACTAATTGCCATCTTCGAATTCTGCTGAATAACCGATTAATTCAATGAATAATGTTCCAAGATTCCTTGTTTTTTTTGGTTGAAAAGTCTCCTGAAAAGTTCCAAGAGCACCGGAGTTACCAAAATACATATATGTATATGTATATATTTATATTAAATAATTGTGTGATTTTTAATTTTACGGAAAATCCAACCAAAAGTATTTATGCAGAGAAATTTTGAATTGAATTTTTTTTAAAGTTAAGAACACTAAAACTAAATACTAATATAAATAGATACATACACATATATATATTATTTTGAAAACTCCAAATTTAAACCCCCCCCCATTAGAATTGTTAGGAGTAAAAACTTGTAACTTTAGTCCATTCATTGTACTTGAGTTGCTGATGTGGCTATCTTGGGTTGGTTACTCCTGAAACAAACGAGTTGTTCCCACCATACGTAATTCTTAAAATTGCTTCATGCATATGTACTTGCGTTTCTGTAGATTTATGTATTGCACTAACTACCAAATTAACCATAAGTCTCTGCTAACGAAATTCATTTAAAGTTATGTGACGTACAATAATCAAGTGATTGTCTGATTGATCTCTCTCGTTAACTTATAACTTATAACTTATATAAATTCCGTTCTTTCTCAACACAGCTTTTGTATCCATGTAGCTGCCCCAACAGCAATATCACCCATATCACACTTTGTCCCAAGGAAAACTTCCCCTCCATTTCTTTTTTGGTTATGATTGTGGGTTCAATACAAATGCCTCCACCGTTATATATAAATGCAACAAAAAAAAGATTCTGTACAATTAGAAAATTCCAAGTCTCTGTTAACGAGAACTCTTTAAAACCATGACATACGTTAAGAAGAGTCAAGGTCTTTGTAGAGAACATTCATAATAGAGGTCTCGCCTAAGACTTCATTTACCAAAAATACAAGTTAACAAAGACTTTGGGTTGTGGGGTCAGCCCTATCTTTACATCGATTAAGCTTTTATATATCATATGGCTGTGACTGTTTACACCCAACAGAAGATATGAATCTGGTGGTGGATAGATTATTAGATGTTATCCTCTCACCAATAAAAATATTAAATTGCAGCAGATAATTTGCAACTCCTATTAAACTAATTAAAAGTGTTTGTAGAAAATACTCTATAATCAAATGATATGGATGTGGCATGGTCATCATCTTAGAGTGCAACCAAAGCTGAATATAATTATGTTTATCATATGTTAAGGCTTGTTAGTGAACAAAATAAATTATAGAAGATTAAGAATATCCACCGTAAGACCTTTTGCCTGATTATACCAGGAAGTGAGGACAAGCGATAGTGATACGTAAAAGAATAAACGTGGAGACAAACCCGTAGGAGTTGTTCAGAAAAAAAAAAAAAAGAGACAAACCCGTGGGTAAAAATGAAAAACGAATAATGCATCGGTAATTTATGTGAATATGTGAGACAAGAGGGGTTTGTTTGCAATTTCTTCGAGGAGAAGCGTTGCTTGGTAAATACTATATTCTTTTGGTTAACCGAAACGGGAATATTCGTGTGAATGAACTGAAGAGTGATAGATCCACCAAAGCAGGTCAATGGATCCTAATTAAACGGACTGGCACCAATTGGGTGTCACAAGAGAGACAGAAGTAAGAGACTTTAAACAAGCAATCTGATTGATCTAAGAGTTCTGTCATGATTCTTACAAGTAAGCTTGTCTATCTCAAAAACTTGTCTTTTTTTTTGTTTTCTGGGTTTCTCATTGTTCTGTTAGCCTCCATCTTACTATGTTTGATTGATTGCTGCTTATTACCTTAGCTTGAGAATTTGTGGAATTTTGATCATTGCCCTTTCTCCTTTCTCCTGTTCCATCCTTAAAAAATGAATAGTAAATTGAAAAAAAAAAAAAGCTTATAAGTTAACAAGAAAGAATCTGGATTTGTTTCCTTTTTTCAGTCTAAGCTAATAAAACCAAAAGCAAGATTGTGACTTGAGAGTCTTAAAGCTTACACTTACATTCTATTTATTCAGTCTAAAAAGAAAAGTTTGGATCTTTGGATCAGCTTTTACCTTTTGTTTCTGCTAACACTGCAGTAACAAAAGGAGAAGCAAAAAGAAAACTGAAAGTTTTGAGTCTTTGGATCAGTTTTTGGGCCTTGTGTTACACTGCAGTAACTTAAGGAGAAGCCAAAATAAAACTGAAAGTTTGTTATGACAATGGGTTATGCTCATCTTTACAGAATGCTTGCCATTGATATGGCTGTCTCTACTTACTATGTGTGCTGGAAGAACATTATACCAGCTCCCTGCCAAAGGAGTCAAAGAAGCTAAGCAGCCGATTCAGACTTCACGTCCTTATAACATCGCACACAGAGGTTCCAATGGAGAGATCCCAGAAGAAACTACAGCTGCATACTTGGTATTACCATTGCAATTTTCTTGAGTAATCTCCTTCTGTTTCGTTTGATTGTTAAAGTGGCATGGCTGTCTCTAGTTTGTTTGTTAAAGTGAATCTTCTTCTCTGGGACATTATGCTTGAAGCAATTTTATGTCTTTTTTCTCAGAGAGCAATTGAAGAGGGTACAGACTTCATAGAAACAGATATCTTATCATCCAAAGATGGTGTTCTTATCTGTTTCCATGATGTCATCCTTGACTTAACAACCAATGTTGCGAGTCACAAGGAGTTTGCTGATCGTAATAGGACATATGAGGTCCAAGGTTTCAACATCACTGGCTTTTTCACTTGTATGTTCCCACAGTTCTTTCTTCTTTTTGTCTATATATACACGTGACTTGATGCTTGCCAATGGACTCTTCACAGCATATTACCGCAACATAATCTCATCTAAAACTGCATAAAGAAGCATCTAATAAAGGTTTTAAGTGTGTGTATTTGAATTGAGCTATTTGCTAACGACTGGTTTCTCTTTGCTTGCTTGCAGTTGATTTTACTCTCAAAGAACTGAAGACACTTAGGACAAAACAAAGATATTCTTTTCGAGACCAGCAATACAACGGTTAGACTACCCTTTCTGTCCTGGATTTAGATTGTTGCAGGAAACACTTAACCATACTGGTCCCCTTTTTCGAATTTGCAGGAAAGTACCCTATTATTACATTTGAAGAATTCCTTGCCATTGCTCGGGATGCACCAAGAGTTGTCGGGATATATCCTGAGATTAAAAATCCAGTGTTGATGAACCAACATGTAAGTTTACAATCTTGACTTATACTTCTTATTGGTCCTAAAGACTGACTTGAATGGGCTCTTGCAGACAATGCTGAACTATTTGGCTTTTACTCCCCTGAAAGCCATCTTTAACTTTGATTCTTTGTTACTAACTCACCGTTGAATACTTGCAGGTCAAATGGCCTGGTTGTAAGAGATTTGAGGATAAAGTTGTGGAGACTCTTAAGAAGTATGGGTACGGAGGCGCATATTTGTCCAAAAAGTGGTTGGAAAAACCATTGTTTATTCAGTCATTTGCTCCATCTTCACTCGTGTACATATCAAACTTTACAGACTCACCGAAAGTCTTGTTAATAGATGGTGTTACCATGCCAACTCAAGATACTAACCAGGTTCATCTACTGATTCTCTTCTTGTTCTTATCCTTCTGCTACAAGTTACTTACCGTTCTTTCTGTCAAAATCTAACCAGACATACGCAGAGATCACATCAGATGCCTATTTCAGCTACATCAAAGAGTATGTGGTGGGGATTGGACCATGGAAGGATACAATTGTTCCAGTAACAAACAACTATATGCTAGCCCCAACAGATTTGGTCAAAAGAGCTCACGCTCATAATCTACAGGTAAGATTTGAGATTCTTTCCAGAGACTAAGAATATATAAAACGTGCTAATAACTTCTTGATCATGTGATACAACTTCAGGTGCATCCATACACGTACAGGAATGAAAACCAGTTCTTACACTTTAACTTCAGCCAAGACCCATATAAGGAATATGAGTACTGGATCAAAGAGATTGGAGTTGATGGACTATTTACTGATTTCACAGGCAGCCTCCATAACTATCAAGAATGGGCATCACCATTACCTGACACCACCAAGTCTCCGCGACAGCTCTTGAGTCAAATTGCTTCTTTGGTCCGCCCTTATGCAAAGGCTTAAAGCACCACACAATGCATGCTTCTATAGTTTTTAATCTAACAGAAGAGTCTTGAAGATTAAATAAAAGTGAAAGACACAGCTTTATCAAATTGTATTTGTTTACTTCACAAGATTTATACATTAAAAGTCAAAAAAACTTTGTAAAATCTTGGAACAGAGTGTTCTATAATACCAAATTGTTCTATCAAACTTTAACATACACAAATCAAACTCAAAGGATCTTTCACTCAGACACAGCAAGTTGTGCAGCAAGGGAAGCAAGATAACCATTTAGGGGTGCGGTTAGAGGCATGATCAGCTTCTGCTTTAGGAGCTTCTTCTTTCTTCAACCCTTCATCTCCCTTAGCATCAGAGGAACTCTTCGGTGTCTCTGGCTGTGACGGCTTCGTTTGTTTCTTTTGTGGCGTTGAGCCTTGTAGTCCACCTTTATCTGCATTCCCCAATCTATGACAGGAACAACGACAAGAAAGTGAGAAAACAAAAGACATATCTGTTTTAAGACATGAAGACAAGAGATAGATGATAGCTTACATTGGAAAAGCGAAAGACTTGACGCTTAAATTTTCAGACCGACGAGAAATAGAGCGATCTAGTTTATTGCTTTTGTTGTTGTTGTCTTTATTAGCAGCTTCATTAGCCATGATAAACTCTCTTATACCTAATGCAGTTTTTTGTTCTTCGTCTTTACTTGTGGGGCACGCTTTCTCTGTTTCAGCTGCTTTCTTGCCTATATCCACCGGAGTTTTGGCCTCCTCCACAACTCCACTTCCTCCTCCTCCTCCTCCTCCTCCTCCTCCTCCTCCTCCTCCTCCTCCTCCTCCTCCATGGTTTGTATTTTGAGGGGGAGAAGGTAAGGGAGAAGGCAAATGAGGAGTTTTAGGCGAAGGAGGCTGAGGAAACGTGAGCTCGCCGGATTTGAAGTAATCGTTTGCGTTGAAGCTATTGTTTCCCATGCGGATGCTGAAGAGAGATTCGTTGGAGAGAGTGCTCCATTCAGCTGGAGCTGTAGAGGGTGTTCTTGCGAAAACGTGTGATGGGATTCTGTAAGGAGGTGTAGTAGGGTTCGAGGTAGTCGTTGTGGTTGTGCTGTTTGATGATCTCTCCATGATTTGTGTTGGAGGAGATTGGTTATAGTTTAGATTCTCATCAGGTCTTGGTTCAGCTTCTATTGAAGAACAAGAAGAAGAAGAAGACGAAGAGAGCCGTACGGTTTGATCGTTAGGTTGAAAAAAGTTCTGCTCTTGTGACGTTTCCATGGTTCCAAAATGAAAGCTCTGCTAAAAATATCAATCTGCAATGTAAAGATGATGAAGGCAAAGAAACTTGATTATAGGTTTTAAGACATGCAGAAGATGACATCAATGATATGTTTGAAGAGATTTTAGTTAACCTTCTGATGTTTCAGACGTCAACGATGAGAAGACGAAGAACACAAGCAAGATGTCTATTTTTAGAAAGTTTCAATAACAAGTTTTGGAAGGTCGAGAAACAGAGGAATGTTGTTTGTTTTTGTGGAATAAGGAGACTTGAGAGTTTAAAGGACACGCACGCGTATGCTTCTGATTATAGTACATGTTAACCCAATTTTGATCAACTATTTTTCGACATTGCTAAGTAAAGATTAAGAAAAGTGACAAATCTAAATCCGGTCTCGGTACAATTCGGTTTGATTTTGTTAACCATTGGTTTAGCTTTTACCGAGTCTAAATATAACTCTGTGGCAAATCAACGGTCAAGATTATCTCATACCAATGAACGGACAGGATGAGTTCTCTATTTGACATTAAGCCCTTCTCTTACAATGGTTTTTCACTACTGGCGAGAATTGAAAGACGCTTCCGGAGAGATCGTCTCCCTTAAACCCTAGAGAGTTGGTACAGTCTCGTCGATTGTTCATTCAGTTTTTCAATTATTTTGATTCTATGGATTAGATTTGCTACTCTGATGTTCCAGCACAATAAAGTTTATATTTTTTTATCACTTCTCGTTATTTTGTTTACGATCCTCTTCTGTAACGGAGGACGTTGATTTGCAGCTTAGATGTGTTTATGTAAGTTTCATTTCACGGTCATGACTCCTGAGTGATGTTATATGTGGGTTTAGTGAGTTGACCTTCTAAGCTTTGGTTCAATCTTTATAGATTAGTAACAGATGATAAAGTTTTGAACTTTCGTGTGTTTACATTATTTATTTTATAAAAGAATGCATTTTTCTTACTTCTATTGACGTTTGAAATGATGGGTCTTTCGTTTTATTCATGAGTTTATCTTATGAGTCTGCCTTTCTGTGGAATATCTATATTTTGAAGTTTTATCTATATTTGAAATGCTTCCAGTATACGCACAACATGGCTTTCTTAAGTAGAGTTGGAAAGATATTTAGGCAGACCAGCACCCATGTCACTGCCTCTAACTCAATGCTACAGAGCATCCGTTGCATGTCTTCGTCTAAAATCTTTGTTGGAGGTGACAATATATAACTCTAATAACAGTTCTGTGAGAGTGTACTCTCTTCTTTTGTTTTTTTTTTGTTTATGTTTCTCTCCACTCTAATAACTGTCTATGTTGGTTCAGGTATCTCCTACAGCACTGACGAGTTTGGCTTAAGAGAAGCTTTTAGCAAATATGGAGAAGTTGTTGATGGTAGCTAGCTAACTCTCTTTAAGTTATTGCCAGAACTCTAGGCTTTGATGTTTTTAACTTCCTTTTTGTTCTGACATTTGCAGCGAAAATTATTGTGGACCGTGAAACTGGTAGATCAAGGGGCTTTGCTTTCGTCACATTTACTTCTACCGAAGAGGCTAGTAATGCGATGCAATTGGATGGGCAGGTAAACACACAAATTTTACAGCTTCTTTTGATAATAAGATGTCATGTGGCTTATTCGCGTGTCATTTCTTTTTCTTTTCTTACACTCAATGTCTTGTTCTGGATGTTTGACCAATTATTAAATTGGATGTGCCTTGAGGATGCATGTTTCTAGGCCACAATATAGGTAGGCTATGTATCATCATCTAGCTTAGAATACTGTTCATTCGTTAGGCAGCGACTTCCTCTTCTTGTTTGTGTAATCCTGAGGTAAATGTTTGTTTCCAGACCGTCTGTAGATGATTCAGAAGATGGTAAATATGTTTCTTCTTTGCTTCGCATTGTTAGTCGGCTATTTATTGGAGATTTTTGGCATACAGGACCTTCATGGTCGAAGAATTAGAGTGAACTACGCAACTGAAAGAGGAAGTGGATTTGGAGGAAGGGGATTCGGAGGTCCTGGTGGTGGCAATGCGGGTGGTTACGGTGCTCCATCTGGTGGTTATGGGGGCGGTGGTTACGGAGGAGGAGGTGGTGGTTACGGTGCTCCAGCTGGTGGTTACGGAGGTGGCTCATCTTATGGTGGAAATGCTGGTGGTGGTGGTTATGGAGGTAACTCTCCTTATGGTGACAATGCCGCTGGTGGTGGTGGATATGGTGTTGCTGGGGGTGTTGGTGGAAGTGATAACTTCGCTCAAGGCAGTTCCTCTAGCGCTGGCTTTGATGATAAGTTTAGCAGCAACGAACCACTAGGCAATGATACGGATCATCAGCTTGAAAGCGCAGGAGATGAACAGTTTGGTGGCAGTGACAATCAATTTGGTGACTCAGAGAACGGTCAAAGAGATGTTGGCCCAGACGGGTTTGATCAGACTGGCGATGACGATGTTGCCAAGAGAGCTTAAAACTTTACAATATTGCGCTGCCCACAGTCACTCTTTGCGTCCTGGAAACTTTTCTTTGCAGTTTCAGAATAAACTTGTGGGAAGTTTATTAGTTTCTGTTTTTACTGTTTGGTGTTGTTTATCAGGCAGAGACCTCTATTGTTGGTCGTTTTCTTATGTTTTGTGACATTTGAAGCCCAAACGCAAATAAAAAATTGTAATAACTTGTAACAGATTCGTTCTTGTTCTTCTATAGTAGATACTTGACAGTGTTACATATCAAGAAAAAAACAAATATTATCGTACTGAAAGCGATCTTATTGGACACAAACTGCGGGAAGTTATCAGCCAATTACAGTTTTACCCTTCTGATAATTGGAATTAAAAAAATGTTTTCAGTAAATCCCTGCGGTCGATGTGGCGAGAGAAGCGCGCAAATCTATTAATCACTAAAACCTCATAAGCCCTAAAACACCTGGAAGCTTCGAGAGATACTCAAACGGCAATGGCGAGCAAAGGCTTCGATTCGAATCGCGATCAACCACCTTCTGTGAGTTTCGAAATCAAAGCCACTCAGGATCGATTCTTCGGTAAGCATCGTTTCTCTTTATCTGAATCGTCCGTGTAGATTGGTTTACTAGCCTGTGATTACGCTTAGACGACGAGTTTCTTAGAGAATATGCCGAGATTACGTTTGGTGATTGTGATGATCATACTCAGTTCCTTATAGTCTAAGTTGCAAGGCATTGATGATGTATGTAGTGTGGAGAGAGTTCGTATGGGGAGGTATAGCTGGAGCTTTTGGTGAAGGCATGATGCATCCTGTAGATACTCTTAAAACCCGACTTCAGAGTCAGATTATCATGAATGCGTCTCAGGTATTGTCAAGCATACATGTGATTTTTGGCTTTGTAATTTTTGATTTTATCTGAGGAAATTATGGATTATTAAAGATCGTATGATGATTCAGTTCGCGGATTGTATCATCTCTAACCTTGAATAGCTGTTGATTACAGAGACAGAAGAGCATTCCACAAATGCTAAGGACTGTTTGGGTTGGTGATGGTTTGAAAGGTACATCATTCATACTCTTTTCCTTTAGCTTCTTCCAGCTGTCCCCCTCTCTCTCTCTCTTCTTGTGGCATGTTCATGTGTGATTTACTATCATTGCGTAGGCTATACATGTTTCCGCTGTGAACTTGGAACAGGAAATATATATATTTTTCTGTGCTGACTTTAAGTTTAGGCTTTTATAGGGGAATTGCTCCTGGAGTCACTGGATCTCTAGCCACTGGAGCTACCTACTTTGGTGTTATTGAGTCCACAAAGAAATGGATTGAAGAGTCCCATCCCAACTTAGGAGGGCACTGGGTACACTTTCTTGCAGGAGCTATTGGTATGTTTCTCCTCTCTCGGTCATCTAATTAGTGAGGTGGTGGTTAAGATAGGAGGGATCCGTATGTTTGTTTACTCAAGTGGAACTGATTCTGAATGCCAAGCATGATGCAACAGAATGAAACTAAATATAACCTGGCTGAAAAATCGGATATTATCAGACATTTCAGTGTTTTGTGACGATTATAACTTTAGATATCGTGGGTTTTTAAAAGATAAAGATACAGGTTTCAGAAAAACCATACAAGGGCAAAGTTGCACGAATTGCTGATTGCTTACTTGACAACATGTGGAACTGCCATTTCTCTTTCCTCTTTCCCCTGAACTCCGTTGACTCGCCTTGTTGTGGATTTCATCATGAAAAGTTGTCGCTATATGTTTACATACACTTCATGAGTTTCCCAAAAATGAAAACGAAGGAAATCGTCTGATTCCTTTGTGTTCTGCTGCTTTTTTGCCTTTTTCAGGTGATACACTTGGTTCTTTCGTCTATGTTCCTTGTGAAGTAATAAAGCAGCGGATGCAAATTCAAGGCACAAGTAGCTCCTGGAGCTCTTTCATTTCGAGGAACAGCGTTCCAGTGAAACCAAGAGGTGACATGTATGGTTATTATACTGGAATGTTCCAGGCTGGAAGCTCAATATTGAAAGAGCAAGGACCAAGAGGACTGTATGCTGGGTATGTAAATTCCCTTCAGGCCATTATGATGCCAATTAGATAGCCTTTTTCAAGGGACCCATGTTGTTATCATTCCTTTTTCTTTGGCAGATATTGGTCTACACTAGCAAGGGATGTACCTTTTGCTGGCCTTATGGTATGTAATGTGACCATTGAGTGAAACTGTTACCTCCATTCACCTGATGGATCTTTGTCTCCTCATGTTGGTTCTTTTTTTCCTTATCAGGTAATGTTTTATGAAGCATTGAAGGATCTAACAGAGCAAGGGAAGAAAAAGTTTCCACAATTTGGAGTCAACAGTTCAATCGAGGGGCTCGTACTGGGAGGATTAGCTGGTGGTACGTTAGGATCAGATCAGTTTAAAGAAACTATTCCAAATAGCTCGTCCGTAGTAACCCGTGTTTAATTTAATCTTTCTCCAGGACTTAGCGCTTATCTCACAACTCCACTGGATGTCGTAAAAACAAGATTGCAAGTGCAAGGAACAACGATCAAGTATGTCTCATATTCTTAGAGGGATTCATATGATCATATCTAAAATAGAATCCCCAGTTTCGATTTTAATCGGTGATCTCGATAGGTACAAGGGGTGGCTGGATGCAGTGGGACAGATATGGAGGAAGGAAGGTGCAGAGGGTTTTTTCCGGGGAAGCGTCCCGAGGGTCATGTGGTATATTCCGGCCTCAGCGCTCACCTTCATGGCCGTTGAATTCCTTAGAGAGAATTTCAGAGAGAAAGGTAGTGATAATAACAACGTTGTCTCAAACTTGAGCATAGAGAGGAAAACATCTTCAGTACATGAGGTTAGAGAGAACTAGTGTGATGATGATTCTTGTCTTCTTCTCAGATACAGTTTAACAACAATCTGATTCTTCTTCAATAAGAAACTTCTTTTAATTCCACAAAAAAAAAATATTTGAACAACAACTTGAGATAATGACCAAATGTAAATATATATTTATATCGTTGGATTAATTAATCTAAATTTGGGAGTTAGAGTTATGGATGAGATTATTTTAGAGGTCAAGTTTAAATTTTTTTAAAAATTAAAAATATTATAATTTTCAAAACAAAATCTATGGAATCATGAGTAGTACATAGTAATCAAGGTTGTGGGATAATATATTCATATGATACCATTTTTCTACTTTCTAATCAATGTTGAGGGGCACATTATGGAAGTATCATCAGGTGGTTTCCGTTGTTTTCGGAACCAAACTGCATTGTTGTGGTTGTTGTAGGAGCCCTTACTGTCCTTAACCACTTCAAGATCTATAGTTGCCCGACTCGGCTAAAGTGTATTATCAGTTAAAACAAAACGTAGACCAGATTGTGAGAATACTCTCAGTAAAACAGCAGATTCGACAAACTTCTTTCGAAAACTCGGCAAATACCAAACGCACAACAAAACACTGTAGAAAATGATTCACACGCCAGGCTTAAACATGACTCTAAAGCTGAGAGCACCAGTCCCTAGCATTCTGGAACATCTTCAACCACGGGCTAGGCCCAGCTTTCTCAACCTCCCAGCTCTTTGGGTACCACGGGTACTGCCACATCAAGAAACACCTTTCAGGATGAGGCATCATCGCCAAATGTCTCCCATCAGGTGAACATATAGCAGCTATCCCCAACGGTGAACCATTGAGGTTAAAAGGGTAAGCTTCAGTCACACTCCCATCATCATCACAGTATCTCAACGGAGCCAAATCTGAGTGAAGCATATGGTCCAAGACTCCTTCGTCTGGGAAATAAGCCCGTCCTTCTCCATGAGCTGCCCAAACTCCTAAGGTGCTTCCCTCCATTCCTTTCAGCATTATCGATGGTGAGTCCTTAATGGTCACGCTTGTGAACCTGCACTCAAACCTTCCTGATTCGTTGTGGACAAACCTCGGCTGGGACGTGTCGAGTGACCCGCCAACTTGAGGGCCTGGAACCCATCCTAACAAGGCCATTAACTGACAACCATTGCAGATTCCAAGGCTGAACGTGTCTGGTCTTTTGTAGAACTCTTGGAATTGACTTAGAAGAGGCTCGTTGAACCTTATTGAAGCTGCCCATCCTTTGGCTGAGTCGAGTACATCCGCGTAACTAAACCCTCCAACAAACACAATCCCACGGAACTGATCAAGAGTGATTGCTCCAGCTAGAAGGTCAGATACTGTCACGTCCCATGGTTCAAAACCAGCAGCGTAAAATGCAGCTGACATTTCCCTGTCTCCATTGCTGCCTTCTTCTCGGATCACAGCTACTTTCGGTTTAACATCTAAGAACATATACAAATAAACAAAAACTCTCTTCAGGTAATATAGGCTCCATGAGAATAAGAAGATTCAGAGAGATAGATCTTACCCTTAGACATATAATTATCATTGGTCCAGGAAGGAGTAAACGAGAGCTTCCAGTTAGGCTCATGCCTCAACTTCAAACCTTCTTTCTCCATCTCCACACAAGACGCAAGTCGCTGAAGCTTTTCCAACTGGAAACTTGTGTCTTCCCACATGTCTCTGAGGAATGAAGTTTTCTCACTCAAATGAGTAATTCCATCTACTTTCACCTCAATCAAAGGTGAGTCAGTGACTTTCCCAATGATCTCAGCAGTAACATTGTAACCACTGAGTTTCTCCAAAACAGCGTCTAAGTTCTTGTTGCTAATCTCCATCACGAGACCGAGTTCTTCAGAAAACAAAGTCTCAAAGAGGCTTATCCCGTTAGAATCCAAGTTGAGGTTTATACCTTTGTTTCCAGCAAAGGCCATTTCCAAAGCTGCTACGATTAGTCCACCATCGCTGATATCATGTCCAGCAGATACCAAGTTCTCTGAAATAAGAGCTTGAACTCCCTCGAAAACGTTTTTCAGATATGGAACATCATCAATATCAGGACAGTCGTTTCCAATCTGACCAAAGACCTGAGCCAGTGCAGATCCACCTAATCTCCGCTTTCCCTTTGCCAAATCAACATGTAAGAGAACACCATCATCATCTCCAAGCTTCAGATCAGGAGTCACTGTCTTTGTGATGTCTGGACAGGTAACATAGGCACTGATCACAAGATTTCCTGGAGCTTTAACAACCTCACCATCAGCATGAGCTGCCATTGAAAGACTGTCTTTTCCACCATCAATTGCAATGCCAAGTTCAATCATCGCTTCAGCTAGAGCAGTTGCAGCATCATACATCGCTGACCCTTCTCCTTCAAGCTTGGCAGCATACATCCAGTTACCACTAGCTTTAACATCAGATAGTGCAGTAACCTTCGCCCAAACCAGATTTGTCAAAGCCTCTCCAACGGCTAGTCTAGCCATGGCTTTTGGATCAAGCAGACCTTTGATTGGTTGCTCGCCAATGGCACATGCACCACCTGTTAGATCTGTAAATGTCTGTGCGATGACTGCAACATCAGCAAGGGTGATCTGCAATGGTCCAACTGTTTGCTGCTGAGCAACAAGACCTGTCACACATCTATCCACTTTGGTTGTCAAGAACCGCTTCGAAGAGACCGATGGTAATCTCAGAACCCTTTTCAAAGAGTCCATCAATGTAATCCCAGGAGCGATATCAAGTGGTTCCCGTGCATAAGAAACGCGGTTGAACTCAAACGTTTTCTTAGGCATATCACCAAGAACCTTCTCAAGTTCAAGATCCACAGCAGGAGGAGGGGGAGGTAGCCCTTCTTTCTTGCACTTGGCTGCAGCTGTGCTGTCGATTAAAGTACAGCGACCTTCCCCGTTAATTGTCCCAAGCACAGCCATTGAAAGCCTTTCCCTCTTACAGATGGATTGCAAAATCTCTCGGCTCTCAGCTTTCACCAAAATTGCATCTTGCTCTTGATACTCTGCTCCCCAAATCTCCAACACCGACATAGTATGATCACCCACAACAACCGCTCTTATGTCAATCTCTGCACCCTTTGGATAAATAATCTCTTTGACAACATTACAGTTTCCACCAGCGCCTTGATCATGAATGCTGATAATGGGATTCTTCTCCCCCATCTCAATGCAAGCACGGACAACACGGTACAACTTCTGCGACATCTCAGCGTCTCCACGTTGCACAGCATTGAAATCAAGCTCTGCATCATTCTGACCACTAACCATACTCGAAGCTGCACCTCCTCCCATACCAATACGGTAAGCAGGTCCACCAATCTTAACAACAAGCATCCCAACTTCTGGCTCCCCTTTAGTTATATGTGTATGATCAATCTGTCCAATACCTGCACTAAACATAATCGGCTTCAACCATTCTCGTCTATCCCCACTAGGCAATCTCATTCCAAAAGTTCTGGTATATCCTTGAATCATCGGCTCTCCAAATTTGTTCCCATAGTCAGATGCACCATTGCTAGCATCAACGAGTATCTGTAAAGGTGAAGCTAGGTTTGATGGATACTGGAATGATGAGTCTTCCCATGGAGCATAAGACCCCTCCATGTTAAGGTTCCCAACACAGTAACCAGAAGTGGATGCAACCACAAAAGAGCCTCTTCCAGTTGCATGTGTGTCCCTGATTCGGCCTCCAGCACCTGTCTCAGCACCAGGATAAGGAGCCACCGCACAAGGGAAATTATGGGTCTCAGCAGTGAACAATATGTCGAGATCACGTGCACTGAGATCAAGTAAGCAAGTAGAACCAGGAAGCAGAGGCCGTAGCTGGTTTACCATAAAGCCTCTTATAGCACTGGAGTTATCCTTAAACCCAATGACGGAATTATTTCTATTTGCCTGCATGTTTAAACACATAAGATAAGGTTTTCTCATAAAAATGAAAAGCTCGAAATTGTAGAAAAGGCGAAAAAATAATGACTGAATCCATTAACTGTTACCTCCCAAGTGCTCTTTACAATCTGCATAAGAGACCTATCCATTGGCTTTCCATCAATAACAATGTTCCCAGCAAAGAACCAATGACGACTGTGCTCACTGTTGGATTGAGCGATATCAAATAGCTCCACATTGGTGGGGTTACGCTTAATGTCATCTTTGAAAAGTCTAGTGTAATACTGCAAATCTTGCTCATCAAATGCTAAGCCCATCTTCTGGTTGATTTCTTCAAGAGCCTCTCTACCTTTCTCCATCACAGGCACATACTTTACTTCCTCAGGAACCACATTTGTCTCAAATGAAACCAGCCTTTGCGTGTACACACACTCGGTCATTCTATCGTGAACCATTGCAGAAAATTCCTTTATTTGATTCTCTGAGAGTGGCTCATTGCTGAACAAGAGGTACCTCCTAGACCTTTCCAAGCGAGTCACTTCGTTTAACCCACAAGCTCTACATATTGAAACTGCATTGGTGGACCATGCTGTTGTGAAAGACAATCTGGGACCAACTTCAACAATTGTAGCATGAAGTCCTTCCCGCTTCTTCCTCTCAAGAAAACTATCTGTGCCTGAAAATTGAACTCAAACATCAATAACAAAGAGGCACAACAGTTTTGTTACCATTGCAACAAACACACAACATAGCATGACCAGTAACAGTTACCTAGATTCTCTGGCTCAAATGTTTCTTGAAGAATCCACTTCAGAACGGAGAGCTTTTCGTTTGCTAACTCCGATTCATCAAGACCAATGTTGAAACACTGCTCTGTTGTCAAACTAACAATCTGGTTGCTGATTTTAGTTTGAACCGCCTTGAGAAGCTCAGCGTTTGCGCTTTCTTGAATCAAAGGCACGCGGTAGAAATGGATAACCTCTGCAGCAGGCTTCTCAACCAAGCTCGGTTGCTCAACAACAGAGAGAGATGCTTTAGGCGTAGTAGAACATCTCAAGACAGCAGCTTTTGTTCGATTCAAAGACCGCAACTTTGAGGTTTGGAATCTGACAGAACCCCATAATTGACTTGTTGAGCTTCGCTGCAAAAGCGTCGTTTGTCTATTGGAACCCTGCAAGAGTCACTAAGCTTGTTAAAACGAATATATACTGAAAAATGGAATCTTTTTACCAAATGAAAACATCACAGACGCTATAGGACTGTATTACCACTAATCTATGAAGCTCAGTTAATCTTATCAATCATACGACAGAGAATATAGACTAATGGAGATAGCGAGTAAGAGAGAATATTTACGTTTAGAAACAAAGCTGCACGAGTTGCGTGGGAGGTATTCATCGCCAGGATGATGAACAAACGAAGAAAGCGAGATAGGGTTTTAGTCTCTTTCTCTCCCTCACGAGACCGAGAGCCTGTGACTGCGAGAACAACAGAGTCGAGACACAGTCCTTGTTTTTGTCTGGGAGAGTCTTTAGGTTTTTTAAGTGGTTTTCTATTTTATTTTATTTTTCAGGAAGAATAACAAAACAAAATAAGATTACTTTTAGAAGGATGCGCTAGCTTGGCCCAAAATGTTAAATGGGCCTGGACATAAATTATCTCAAGAGAACCTGTTTCAGGTTTGCTAGACATGGAGCTTATCTACTGACAAGTAGAACTCACAAAAAGAGAACCAGTTTCTAAGAAAAGCATATAATAGTTCTCTTCTCCATATCCATAGAGTTTTGAAAACTCAAAATATCTCACAAAATACGTCAATTTCAATTATCTAATAATTATTCTGCTTCAACTTAATGAGATGAAAAAAAGGTGGGAAACATTTGAAATTAAAAACAAGATTCATGATCAAAGTCTATTGATAATCACCAAAACACTTCAAACAAAGAAGGGAAAATGTTTTCAATATCAAAATACAAAATAACAAACTAGTGGACAAAAACCACAGCTAAATCAAAGCTTGTGCTGCTTTCACTTTGCTTCAGATGTTACTCGGATACATGAAGACTCTGACCCTCATTCCCTGAGAGGCAAGAAAGGAAAGAAAAGATGTGAACTTTGAAAACCCAAGCAGGAGAAACAAGTTAATGATTTAATGGTTATATAATAGTACCATGGACTTAGGAGGCAAGTTGGATGTGAACTTGGCACGGACAACACCGCTGTTACCATGAGGCCTGGTAACTTTTCCCCAAATGCAGCGGTAGTGGCTACCATTCTTCTTGGTCTTAGCCTTGTAGATGTAAGCCATCCTCTTTCCCTTGTACCATGTCACCTCCTCTGTAGTGTTGACTCCTTCAATCTGAATAAGGGATGTGTTTGGGTACTGGTTAGACTTGGACCTGCACAATCAAGAAAATGTCAGAGACCAAGTGACAGTACCAAACGGTTCGGTCTAGGTTCAACATAGCAGAAATGATTAGCTAGTATAATGTTCTAAGCAAATGCAGAGAGTTAACTAAATAGACATAGACTCAAAAGCACATGAAGAGATTCAACACCGCACATAAAGTATTAATTTTTATATGGTATTAGGAACAGAGTCTGCTATTACAAGTTGAGAATTGAGATCCTAGCAGCTTTAGTTACATAAACTACTCATCATGATTCATCACTGAATCAAACCGGAGCTAAATCAAGGACCAGTAAGTTATATACAATGAATAACATAGTGAGATTGATGTAAATGTGTCACCTTTTGTATCCCAAGATGGTTCCCCTAACGTAGAGTCTGCAAACATTCATAAGATAAACAAAGATTCAGATTCAAATCAAAAACATAACTTAACGAAAAGTTGCAATATTGAGCATCTACAAGAGCAAAATGTTCCTTTACAATCGATAAGGTCAAACAAGAAACGAACCTGACACGTTCTCCTTGGCGTCCCTTCACCATTTTCGCGTAGGCTGATAAACGCAAAGGCTGCTGCTACTGAGAAGAAGACGGAGAAGCAAAACCCTAGAAACATAAGTACAATTTATATAGTGTTGCCCTAGTTTTCATGTTTAAATATGGGCCTATGGGGTTTAAAACCCGGTCCATTAAGATATTTTAACGAACTTAACTGTGTTTTGCCATAGTATTCATCATTAGATTTAATTAGGAAAGGTCCTATGGGCTTTAAAACTCAACCCATTAATAGATTTAAACAAATAAAAATGGGCTTGCTTCCTTTTTATGTGCTTCCTTTTTATGCTGCCGTTGACTTAGTTTCCACTTCACCGTCACAAGCCACCGTGCCTCTCCGTCTCCGATCATCTCTCCGCCTCTGTAATGCCGACTGGATCATCGAGCAATTCTCCTCGGAGCAGTCTTCTTCTTCCTTCAATTCTGGTCATCCTTGTTGGAGTGATCGCGGCGTTGACTTATCAGACAATATTAAAACCTCCTCCGCCGAAACTATGCGGTTCCCCCGGAGGTCCACCGATCACAGCGCCGCGGATAAAGCTCCGAGACGGGAGGTACATAGCGTACAAAGAGCATGGAGTTCCAAGAGAGAAAGCTCGCCGCAAAGTCATCTTCATCCATGGAGCCGATTGTTGTCGACACGACGCTGTTTACGCCACTCGCCTCTCTCCGGTACTTATCGTACTTACCAATTAGGGTTTATATCAATTTCTGTAAATTTATGGTTTTTTATCAGTTTTTCGAAAATTATGGTTTATAACAATTTCTTTAATGAATTACGTTTTCTAGGGTTTAATTGAGGAGCTTGGCATGTATTTGGTTTCTTTTGACCGACCCGGTTACGGAGAGAGCGACCCGGATCCGAACCGTACCCCAAAGAGCTTGGCTTTAGACGTTGAAGAGCTAGCTGATCAGTTGAATCTTGGAGCGAAGTTCTACGTGATAGGTTACTCCATGGGAGGACAAGCAACATGGGGATGTCTTAGGTACATCCCTCACCGGTTAGCCGGAGTGACGCTTGTTGCTCCGGTGGTTAACTACTGGTGGAAGAACTTACCTTTGAATGTTTCCACTCAAAGTTACAGCTTGCGGCCAAAGAGAGATCAATGGGCGGTTCGTGTTGCACACTATGCTCCTTGGCTTATGTACTGGTGGAACACACAGAAGTGGTTCCCGGGTTCGAGTGTTGCCAACAGGGATGGTGCCAGCTTCTCACAGCCGGATAAAGATATCGTTTTGAAGCTGGGTTCTTCGAGGAAACCGCATTTGGCGGAAGTGAGGCCGCAAGGGCTCCATGAGACTGTTAACCGTGATATGATTGTTGGATTTGGGAGTTGGGAGTTTGATCCCATTGAACTCGAGAACCCGTTTTTGAACGATTATCAAGGCTCTGTTCATCTTTGGCAAGGGGATGATGACATGTTAGTACCTGTGATGCCGCAACGTTACATTGCTGAGAAGCTTCCTTGGATTCAGTATCATGAGGTTCCGGGAAGTGGTCACTTCTTCCACTACAATGAAGGTGTGGTTGATGACATTGTAAAGACTCTCTTCAAAACCAATGCTCAGGGTTAGTGAATTGTCCCCGTGGTGTAAAAAATGAAATGTATGTACTTTGGTGTATTTCTGGTACCGCATAATAAAAGATCACTGTTTTACAGTTCAACCATTGCAGATAACTGTTTACAGTAACACATCATATTGATGTGTTAAGCCCTGCAACAAATGCTAGAATAGAGACCATAGATTGAGCAATATTCTTAGACATATAACTTCGGTTTGTATGGTATTCATGTGGATGTCTTATTACTCCTGACTTGCACATAGGCCTCCATGGCTAGCCTAAATGAAGTTTGGAAAAACTTTGGAAACATTAAGAAGGTCAAGACTTCAGTTCTCAACCATCTCCTCATCATCATCTATTTCCTCAATCCTCATTTTCTTCACCGCTTGAGCTGCATCACTTTTCTTTGGCCCATTAGCAATATGTATCAACACATCCGACTTCTTCCCTGTCGTGGCATTCACTAGCCCTCCATTCTTCTCAACACGGTACACAAGATCAGATCCACCACTGCCTGCATCTATATAAACGGTAGAGTTGTCATCTATTTCCTCACGCACAACCATCTTTGACAGCTCTGTTACCACCTTCTTATCCATCCATCTCCTTATTGGCCTAGCACCATACACCTAACCATACAACAGAAAGACCACAAAAGTTAGCCAATGAGCTAAGAGATTAGTGCATGATAAGCATTGCAGTAAGTAGAGAGACTTTACCGGGTCGTAACTCTCTGCCAGAATATAGTCCAAAGTAGCATCGGTGACTGCTAAAGCAACACCTCTCTCAGCAAGCCGGACAGCAACATCCTTCATTTGGAGCCGAGCCACTTTCCTCAACTGGTCATGTGAAAGAGGATCGAACACCACAATCTCGTCAAGCCTGTTCAGGAGCTCTGGTCTGAAGTGCCTTCTCACCTCCTGCATCACACATTCCCGGGCAACTTGCATAGACACTTTACCAGTTAGCCCTGAAAGAAGATGCTCTGCACCAAGGTTTGACGTCATGATTATCACCGAGTTCCTGAAATCAACCGTCCTCCCTTGGCCATCTGTTAATCTACCATCATCCAACACTTGGAGCAACGTGTTGAAAACAGCAACATGGGCTTTCTCCACTTCATCAAAGAGTATTACACAGTAAGGTCGCCTCCTTACAGCCTCGGTTAACTGCCCTCCTTCCTTGTGACCAACATAGCTGATGAGAAAAGTGCACAATCATGTAAGTAAACAAGTTTCATACACAAAACATCTTCTCTTAAAAAGTAAAAGAGTGAAGTACTTACCCAGGTGGTGCTCCTATTAAACGGGAGACAGAGTGTTGTTCCATATACTCAGACATATCAATCCGAACCAAGAGGTTTTCATCATCAAACAGCTGCTCAGCAAGAGCCTTAGCAAGCTCAGTTTTACCAACACCTGTTGGACCAAGGAACAAGAATGATCCAGTTGGCTGTTGTGGTCTTCCAAGCCCCGCCCTTGACCTCAAAATAGCCTCAGCCACTGCACTTACCGCTTGATCTTGTCCCACAACTCTCTTGTGCAACCTATCAGCAAGACCAATCAACCTCTCCTTCTCGTTCTGGCCAAGTCTTGTCACTGGAATCCCAGTCCAACGGCTCACAACTTCAGCAATGCGTTCAGGCCCAACGTTCTCAGTGAGCATCATGTTCTCATCAGACGTTCCTTCACGTTTGGCTATTGCAGACTCCACATCTTGTATAGCTCCATATCTTAAGTCAGCAGCTCTTGCAAGGTCATATCTACGTTCTGCCTCCTGCAAAGCAAACAAGAGCTCTTCTCTCTTCTGTTTAAGCCTTCGAATCTCATCAATCCTCTCTTTCTCTTGTCTGTACTTCATTGTAAGAGGCTGTAGCTTGTCCCTCAAGTCATCAAGCTCTTTCCGCACCTCCACAAGCCGAGCTTTGCTAGCTTTGTCTTTTTCCTTTTCCAAGGCATGAAGTTCAATCTCCAGCTGCATCCTCTTCCTTTCAAGGTTATCAATCTCTTCAGGTTGACTATCAAGCTGGACTCTCACATTAGCACAAGCCTCATCCACCAAATCAATAGCTTTGTCCGGTAAATGCCGACCTAATAAACCACAAACACGTCAAGAACAAGAACAAGAACAAGACTAAATCAAACAACAGCATTATCTTAGGATCAAGAATCTTTAACTTACCAGTAATATAACGAGCAGACAGCTGAGCAGCATTGATAAGAGCTCTGTCCTGGATACGAACACCATGATGTCCCTCATACTTCTCTTTAATCCCTCTCAGAATACTAATAGTGTCAACCACACTCGGCTCAGCTACATACACTTGCTGAAACCGTCTTTCAAACGCAGCATCTTTCTCAACGTACTTCCTATACTCTTCAAGCGTTGTAGCACCAATGCAACGTAGCTGACCTCTAACTAACATAGGCTTAAACAGATTAGCAGCATCCATAGACCCTTCACCCTTCCCAGCGACAAGAACCAAATGAATCTCATCGATAAATAGAATCACTTTCCCTTCAGCTTCCTCAACTTCTTTCAAAACAGCTTTCAACCTTTCTTCAAACAGTCCTCTGTACTTAGCACCAGCTACTAAAGCACCCATGTCCAAAGAGATCAATCTCACGTCAGTAAGACTATTAGGAACATCTCCCTTCACAATCCTCTGTGCTAAGCCTTCAACAACAGCTGTTTTTCCAACTCCTGGTGCTCCAATAAGGACAGGATTGTTCTTTGTCCTCCTTGAGAGGATCCTAACAACTCTTCTGATCTCCTCGTCCCGACCAATCACTGGATCAAGCTTCCCTGCTTCTTCAACTAAGTCTCTTCCATAAGTCTTCAAAGCTTGAAAATTCGTGTCCCCTGAAGCACTCTCCACTTTCTTGCCTTCTTTCCCACGCAACTTCTCAACCTCAGACTTCACCTTCGCGGCCCCAACACCCACTTCTTCCAACAGCTCCTTGATTTGAGAGTCTTCAAGAAGACCTATAACAAGCTGGTCTACGGCTAAGTGAGTGTCTCCACGTGACTTCTGAGCAGCTTGAGCACGACATATCACTTTGCTAAGACTCGAACTCTCGGGAATCTTATTAGGTGGAGGAGACTGAGATGGAAGCTTCTTCAAGGCTTGGTTGATCACTCTTTTAGTAGACTGAGCAGAGTTCTCGCCGCCGGCGCTAGAGATCGCTTGAGGGAATATCCCAGAAGGGTCAGAGATCAAAGCTCCTGCTAAATGCAGAGGAGTGACCTGAGCATGTCCTGCGTTCACAGCTAGCTGACAAGCAGCAACTATAGTCTCGTTTGTCTTGTGTGTAAACTTCGCCGGATTCATCTTGTATGTGTTCCTGAACAGTAAACAAAGAATCTCAGAATCTTGAATACTCGAACAAGAAAGAACAAGAAGAAGTTAGTCTCTAGCTTATCTTATATGAAAGTGTGAAGCTTTTTCTTCAATGATTCAGAAACGTTCTTGTTCTCTGTTTTAGAAAGCTTTGTGATTTTGCGAGGAAGCAAGGAGGCAGGAGATGTTTGTTTTTGAAGGTAAGGAGCTTTATCGGGAAAGATAGAGACTTCACTTCCTTTCTTTTATAGGCAACATACCTCTTTTCCTTTGAAACTAGAACTCAGTGACACGAGAGATACAGAGAGTACGACAGATAGATGCCACGTGGAACTTCGACTTTATTGGACCTTCTAAAAACTATTGTGTAACGAATAGGAACTTTTTATAAGTACAAGGAGTTGATTGAAATTTTCAGAAGCTTTAATGATATTATACACTATTTAATAAAAGAGTCCTTTATTTCCTCTGTTATTTTTCTTTACACCGGATCTTGCATTGAGCTTGATCCCTGATCCTATCCTCTGCTCTTCCTCGTTGTGCGCACCGTTCTTCTCTCTCTCTCTCTGATCATAATCACCTCTTCTTCAATTCTCCTCTTAGACCACCCTCGCTCTCGCATCCTGCTTTCTAAACGTAAGCTTCTCCTTCACTTGTGTTGTGTAATGATAGATCTTCCTGCGAAGAAACTAAATGTAACGATAAAATTTTATTTGTTCTCATTCATTTTTGAAACGTCTCATAGATTCACCGTACACTTTTAGATTTAAAGTCACAAACTTTACGAATTTTATAGATTTAAAGACGGAAACTTTACGAAACAGAGCCTATATAGTTGTTGCATGTGGCACTGTTTGATCCTCAGAACATCTTACGGATTGAGAAAAAAAAAAACAGAGCTTTTGGTAGTGTTATGTACAAAACAGAGTATCTAAAGATCGAGTCTTTGTTTGATCTTTGTACACACAGGAACCAAAGATCAAGATGGGTGCTAATGAAACGAATGTAGAGAGCAAAGAGTATCGTCTCTCTCGAGAAGTTAAGGAAGCTCTACAAGCTATAGCATCTGAGTGGGAAGACGTGATTGATTCAAAGGCGTTACAAGTTATTCCTTTGAAAGGTGCAATGACCAACGAGGTGTTTCAGATCAAGTGGCCCACTAGGGAAAGTGGGCCTTCTCGTAAGGTTGTTGTTCGGATTTATGGTGAAGGTGTTGGGATTTTCTTTGACCGTGAGGATGAGATCAGGACGTTTGAGTTCATGTCTAAGCATGGTCATGGGCCTTTGTTGTTAGCTCGGTTTGGTAATGGTCGTATCGAAGAGTTCCTCCATGCACGGGTATTAAATTATTGGATGTCTTTGCACTTCCACCTATGTTATTGAAGTATTGAAGTTGAAACTTTTTTTTGGTATTTTCAGACACTATCTGCTTCTGACTTGCGTGATCCTGTGATATCTGGTCGGATAGCGACTAGGATGAAGGAGTTTCACGGTCTTGACATGCCTGTTGTGAAGAAGGCTTTGCTTTGGGACAGGTTACGGTATGTTTACTTTGTTTTTCTGTGCTAGGTTCTGCTTTACTTTTCTGATATATAGTTGATTCTTGGGTCTTTGTAACTTCAGGAACTGGCTCAGTGCATGCAAGAGACTGGCTTCACCAGAAGAAGCTAAGTCCTTTCGTCTTGATGCCATGGAGATGGAAATTAATTTGCTTGAGAAATCTCTTTTTAAGAATGATGAAAAGATTGGGTTTTGTCACAATGATTTACAGTATGGAAACATAATGATGGATGAAGAAACCAAAGCAATAACCATCATTGTGAGGTTTCATTATTTGTTTATGTGGCTTATCTTGGTCTTCTTTGGTGTGGCATTAGTAGAATTTGGATCTAACTCATCTTACAAAAAAAAAAACAGGATTATGAATATTCTTGCTACAATCCTGTGGCTTATGACATAGCCAATCACTTCTGCGAGATGGCTGCTGATTACCATACTGACACACCTCACATCATGGATTACAGTAAATACCCTGGTAAGTGATTGTACTTGTAATCTCTTTATCTTCTTTAACGATATAGGATCCATCATATGTGCTATTAATATGTGACTCAAATGTATAGGTGTGGAGGAGCGTAAACGATTTCTGAAAACATATATGAGCCCTTCAGGTGATTACTTTATCACACTCTCTTGTCTCTCACTGAGCTTCAGCATCCTCAATTGTATTGGTTCTATTGAACTCTTCAGGTGAAGAAAAACCCAGCGATACAATTGTCAAGAAACTCCTTGAAGATGTTGAGAAATATACACTTGCTAGTCATCTAACTTGGGGTTTATGGGGAATCATATCGGTATTCTCTACAGTCACCTTATATCATTCCTGCACGTTGTGTACTATAATATGGCTTTGATCTTTGGTTTTTATTAAAATTTGGTAGGAACATGTGAATGAAATCGACTTTGACTACATGGAGTACGCAAGACAAAGGTTTAACCAGTACTGGTTAACGAAGCCAAAGCTCATTGGTAATCCTTGAGGGCTACGAACTTTACGCATTTCAAGAAGTTTATTAGGGTGGTGAAGGGGTATACATAATAAAACGATAATTAACAGCTTAGTAAAAAATAAAAATGTAACGTTTTCTGGTTTCATTTTCTTACAAGAAGTTAAAGTGTAAGGGTGAGTACAATCGAGTTTGTTCCAGATGAAATTTTCTCATCTTCTATATAAATGGACTATAGATAGTGCTTATGATATATAATCTATGAACTGAGTTATGTACATCAATGCCTCTTAATCATACAATTGAAAAGGCTCTCAAAGAGTGTAGTTTATACCATTCAAAATAATTAAAACAGAATTAAGAACAAAATGTTTTATGCCCTTTTCTCAATCTTGCTTGATAATCATAGGTCCTGCAGGCTCTTGGAGCTCTTGTGAGCCTTGTGATGGCCATAGAAGTGTATAATCATTTGACTTCCCCTGTTTTTTTACCTGCGAGTTTAAAAAACTAACACACTTTTGTTAATGTCTAAGAAAAAACATGGAAGTCCATTGGAACAAGTTGCAGTTAAGTTGATAAAACAACAATGTATTGTTACAAAAGGCTGCAAAGGTCAAAGAGAAGAGTTGAGACGCAATGAAGGATAGTCAGTTAAAGCTATCTTAACTTTACCTTTCTGGAACCACGGTTTTCGAACTAGCTTGCGGATGCGGCGCTCCTGCCATCCCACTAGTTCATCAACTCCATAAGATTGAGACAACAAAGGGCCCGAGAATTCGATCTTGTCCCCATCATCACCCTGTCAAAAGCTTGAGTTATCAGCATCATTGAGCATGCTTTTCTATGAACTCAAAAAGGAGACAAACCACATCATGCCTGCTTTTTTCTCTCTCCCCTCTGAACTTTAGCTAAAAGCGTGGAGAGAGAAAGAACAAAAGAATACTTAAACAGCTGAGCAAACATGATCTGAATACAACGGTAAACTGGTCCTTTCTTTCTACTTTTCTTAGCTGCATATTTCATTTACACAATTTCACATACCAACGTAAATACTGATTCATGTAATCCCCAAAAATAGATATATAAATTACAGCAGCAGTGCAATCATATCTTTAGAATCACTTCATTTTATTTCTAGTACACTGAATCGGTTTTGACACTGAGCATTTCAGCAATAAGAATAAGGAAGCCAAGTTCTTTGTTTCACTTGAAAGAAAGTCTGGCACAGAGCATGCTTGGTCTCTATTATGTCTATCAAAAGCACTAAACGGCCATGGGAGCAATGCAAACAACGAAAAAATTCTATATGGAATTTAAGATATCAAAGAAGAAACTAGAAGCGTGCTCTTAGAGCTTTCTATAATCTATGGACGTACCAAATTATTACCCATCTTTGTTGCCATTTTATCTCTCTGTCCCAATGACAGTTCTTGTGAGTGATACTCGTCAGATGCCCCAAAAGAATCTAGACGTTCAAGTTGTCTCCATTGCTTCAGCATAGAACGCTTCACCATCTCATACGAGTCCTGGCCTCGAGCAGCTGTCTTGTCCTCACGTTTGTCATCAGTTCTACCCTCATTTCTCTTAGGTTCGACGGGAGAATGTCCAGAAGTATTAGGAACGTGACCTCTTGAAAGCGAACGATTATGTACCCTAACAGATGCTTCATCTTTTTCTCGTTTCGCCCAAGCAAAACTGCTTGATTTAGAAACTTGTAACGGCCCTGAGAAAGGTACATCACCTTGGGATGCATTTTTCACATGGGAAGCTTCGTCTTTCTTGTGATCTAACTGGGTTTGCAGCTTCCCACAGAACTTGGCATCACTTTCAATCGAAATAGGAACTAAATGACCAATCCTTTCCTGCAAAAAAAAAAAAAAAAGAGAGAGAGCATATTTGAATTTCTTGCACGAGGAACATACTTTCAAGATGTAGATAACAGGTAGACAAGTAGAAATACCTCAGCTGGTGCCAGTTTATTGAATGAAAGAGCCTTCCGTGATGGTTTCCTCGCTTCTACACCACGTCTTCCATTCCCGCTAATTTTTTTCCTGAAAATCAGACATGACGTACGAGGATGTTACAAATGCTTCCAAGACCTAGCATGAAAAGGGGTGAACCATTAAATTTCTATCAGATAATGAAAGAAAATTATAACCTTGTTGCTTCTCCCCGGTGCTTTGTATCTATCTCCTTGCTAGGCGGATACATTGGCAAGCTTGAGGGATCACAAGCAAAAGGCTCTGTAGTAAAATACTGGAAAAAAAAAACACAATGTCTTCATTTGTAAATGATGAGCAATGTATTAATGTTTAACTTGATATATTAATGAATTCAATGCATAAAAGGGTTACCTCAGAAGCAAGGGCACTGGACGCAGTACCGCGTTTTAGGGGATCTATAGAAAGAAGAGTTTCTATCAGATTGATTTCAATCTCAGACAAATCTTTCAAGGTTTCTCGGAGACAACTGTCATAATTTTGCTGTGGCTTGAAAAGCATTGCATGAGGAAGTTTCGACTTTTTCCAGTAATCTGCTGGTGGAGAACCACACAGTTTGAATATCTTGTGCAGCTGTTCAACCTGTTCCATACAATTTAAGTTCATTTTTCACCAATCCATGACCAAAAGGTCCAATATCATAAATAACAGATTAATAGGAGACAATGCTATGCGCTCTTACCTCAGTTCTTCCCCGGAGAATAGGTTTCCCAAGAAGCAACTCAGCGAAAACACAACCAACACTCCACAAATCAACAGCTGATCCATAGTCCGTTGCCCCAAGCAAAAGTTCAGGCGGACGGTACCACAGAGTGACAACTCGACTAGTAAGAGGTTTCTTCTTGTGCCCAGAAGAATTACTGAAGTTCGCTAACCCAAAATCAGCCACCTTTAGTACTCCTTCATTACTCAACAAAAGATTGGAACCCTTTATGTCTCGATGCATCACACCCCGAGAATGGCAATGATCAAGCCCGGACAACAGCTGCTTCATGTAACACTTAATCTGCAATGATCACACAACCAAACACATAAGAAAAAACTCCCCTCAAATGATGATGATTCTTCCACTATAAAACTAAACAAACCTGTGGCGTGGTGAAATTGATGTCAGGGGAAGCAAGAAGACCAGTGAGATCATGCTCCATATACTCGAACACGAGTTGTATGGTGCAAGATAGTTTGGAAGTAATCAAACCTTCCAGTTTGATAACGTTGGGATGATTGAGTTTCCTAAGTATCAAAATCTCTCTTGCCATAAACTTAACACTCTCCGGCTCGAAATTATCAAACCTCACCTTCTTCAATGCTACAATCCTCCCAGTTTCAGTCTCTACCGCACGGAACACGCTACTATAAGTACCTTGTCCAATCTACAGAAACCAAACTAAACTCCATTAGTTCCATTACTTCCACAACCAAACAACATTTCAATAAATAGTAATAACCAATGTTGTAAAATGAGTATAGACGTCAAATCGGGCACAGCTGAAACATTTTTTTTAATCCAATTTATTCGACTCTAATCTTTTAAACAATACTAAATCAATTAAAATAACTCTAAATTGATTTAAATTAGTCTAAATTGATTTAATTTAGTCTAAATCTAATTTTAAATTGTTAGTATAATTTCATAAATTTGTCTATTTTTTTATTTTATAGATCTAATTTTTATAATTTATCAAAATAATATTATAATAACATATCACCTAGTTATTGCCTAGTTTTTTTTGAACATTGATAATAACCTTAAATTAAACAGATCCCTCCGAGATTTGAACCTATGACCTCTTACATTTAATATAAAGTTTTAGCCACTAGGCCAACTCATATACCTTCTCGAGCTTTTCGAAAGCATCAGATCGAAGTGGGACCCAGCCATGGATAGCTTCACCAGCGACGTTGCTCAGCCACGCAGGCCAACCGGCAGCGACCTGCTCGGCTTCAATGTATTTGCTGATACTACCGAGACGGAAACTCAGCGAGTCGCTACCCCGTCCCGATTCGCTCAACTCGCTCCCCAGCTCACTCTTCTGGCTCCTCTTCCAGCTCCTACTCCTCCACGACGCCAGCTTCTTAAGAATCGGGCGAGGCGGATCCTCAACCACTACCCGACCCGATCCGGAACACTCGTTCTCTTTCTCCTTGAACACGCCTGAGTGATCGATCGCAGGCGTTACGGAGACCGTCTGCTTCGAGTTAACGCAACCCATTTTTTTAACAGAACTTCGAATTACCAATAAACCTCCTCCTGGACACAGGATCCGCCGTAATCGGATCCGGGTTCGAGTGAATCTCCTGAAAGAAGTGGAATCTCTGAGGTTTCGTATTTTTATAATGAGAGAGAAGAGAGAATGTTTTTGGCGTATTACGGAAGATGACAGTACATTTTAAAAAAAAAACAATTTAAGATTTTAAAATACAGAAGAATACATGCATTTATTATTTTCTGGTCCAATAAATCGAATCTACACCTTCCAATTTTGAAACTCTATTTTGATCAAAAAAGAAGTTAATGACAGCTTTTTGGTTCGAGTGAATAGTAGACTACACAAATGTGGAAGAAAAATATTTTTAAAAAGGAAATATTATAAAACTGTGTGAAAAATAATTATTGGCTGTTGAAGTGAATAATAGACTACACAAATGTGGAAGATATTATTTTAATAAAAAATTATTAAACAGTGTGGAAAATAATGTATTGGCTGTTTATTGGTTGAAGTGAATAGTAGACTACACATGTGTGGTTAAAGGAAATATTATTAAACCGTGTGGAAAATAAAAGGAAATTGTTTTTAAAAAAAATGTTAAACCGTGTGGAAAATAAAATATAAACAGAAAGAAAAATTATCTATTGGCTTGTTTTGTATGTATTAATGTTTGGTCTATAGTCAGTACACTCGAATGGCTATTATTATTTTATCAAATTGTGCGAAGGGGACTTGAAATGATATATCCATAAGCACTAAGTAAGCATATGACTAATAAGATTTACAAAGCTATAAACTATGATTAAGTTTCCATAAAATAAGTCAAAACAAATTCATTGCAGAGACATACAATAATTGCAAAGAGAACCACACTTGTGTCTCTAATGCTTTGCCAGCTCTCAGACCATGATGACTACTACTATTTATCATAATAATTTCTTTTTTTCTCAGAATTCAAACCATAAAATTTTATATTTTAAACAACAACGTCCACATGTAACTTCTATTAAGTAGTCTTATCTATCAATATATGAAAAGGAACAAATAAAATCCGAAAGAAAAGTCGGCAACTACCAACTGCAAAAGAAAAAATCGAACGACCAAAAAACAAAGAAACCAGAGTAGTCACATCTATTTCAAAATCGATATGATTCAAAAGAAACCAAACTCGAATCCAAATCATTATCTTCTGTAAATAGATATATAGTTGAGTTATTGGTGAGCCTAAAGTCCATCATAGCATACTGCTATTAATGATGATCAGACTAACAAGATAATTTAATTCGCAGATACCCTAAATAAAAACACTTTATATAGTTAATATGTCTTTACGTATTCAACTTTAAGACAGTCTCGTACGGTTCAGCAACATCATTAAAGGTTCAGGCAGGTCTAAACCTCTGGAAAGACCAAAAGGTGCAAAACCAAGTAGGCACAAAATGAACCAAGAAGGAAATCAAGCCTTCTTCTTCTTGGATTTGAGCATGACCATGCCAATGAATACGCAAAGAAGAGAGAGGAGAGTGACACCAGCGAAGACAGGTACGAGGATCGCATAGTCTTGAGGCAAGAAGTACTTGTGGATGAAGTGATCACTATCTACAAATGGCTGTTGCAAAGGAAAATTATAACACGTCAGCTTCTTCCTCCAAAACATTAGATGACAATTGGTACATCAAAATGACAATGTCTTTATAATTATGTTGTAGTCACTTACCAGGATGATGACCCAGAACGTATAGTAGGTGAATATGGATAAGCTGATTGAAGATAACAGAAGCCCCACTGCTCGATCCGCTAGCTCCATTTGTCACGTTCAAAACCTGCACCTTGAGGAAAAAAAATCAGAAAAATTCAAGAAGCTTAAGCTTGAAAATACAGTCAAAAGTGACGAAAATTCTAACTGTGAACGCCATGGAAACCATTTCACCTAGTATTTGCCACAAGCACAGCTAATGCCACGTTCTAGACTCTCAGGGTATGCAAACTGTGCTACTGCAAACAGCCGAAGAACAATAACAATCGGACCTTAGATTTTTCTAGACATCAGATACACGAAACTCAAACGAATCAGAGTTGACCCAGCTCGTGTAGTGAAGAGGAAGTAATCATCTCCAGGCTCCGAAATCAATGGCTTGAAGTGATATCTGACCTAAGTAGAGGTCTTTGAGGTGTTGCTTACAAAGCCCTATTCTCCTTCCATTTAAGCTAGAAGGAATACAAACAGAAAATCCTGTTTTCCAACCAGGAAACTTCTGTCTTTCCATTGCATGTAGAGTGAAAACAGCAGGTGCGGCCACTAAGCAACCAACTACAAAGCAATTGCAAGGCCTTGCTTCGCTCACTATTCGAGCTAAAGACAATAAACACACACCACTATTTGAAATGCCGTACGTTACATGTTCATCCCTGTCAAACGCTGGAGAATCTAGTTTCTCATGTTGTATTTCCTGCTCTATATCTTCAGCAGAGGGTATCGTGCTCAGTTCTATATCAAGGCGTTTCTCTATTTCATCTTCATGTATACGATATTTTGATGCCAACGTCCGGATGCACGACTTTCTGACCTGATTGTCGATAAGAGCCTTTATCTCATCAAAATTACTACAGCCTCCATACCATATCACCCATCTCCGGACAATTCCTGAGAACCAATCAATTATTTGGGCAGTATCTTGCAATATAAGCATAGAGTTCGTACGAGCATACCCCTCAGCAGTTACTAATCCATAACGAAAAAGACGCCTTCTTATAGCATTGGTAGGAGCAACAACATCACCAAAGAAAACAGGTTTCTCATGAGAGAGTGGACATGGCAAAAGCGCTTCTACTTTAGTTGTCTCTGAAGAAACATATGCCGCAGCAGAATTTTGGAACTTGTAAAACGCGTCTCTTAGTTCTTGAGGAATCGTAGGTTCAACAATATGCTTCGACAAGATAAACTCCTCGCTTTTATCTGCAGAGGTTCTTAGCACGTCCTCCATCCATATCCTAAGCAAGACCTTATACCAATGATCTGTTTCCATGCCTGCTTTTCTGTGGCAAGATATTCGGCTCAAGGTGGAGTTACTATCCGCCAAGCCTCTGATCTCTGACTCCTTGACCTTCTTCAATCCATGTCCTAACCATTTCTTTCCAATTCTAACTGTTCCCAAGGTCCATGCCTCTTCTTTCTGCAATGCAAAGAGTCTAACCTTTTCCTTTAACTTGTGAACAGCTTTGACAGCGGGACTCTCCCTCACATTTTTCCTCACCAAGGTACCCAAAACACGAAGCCCACTGGTCGTTTCACACGGTGACAGGTCTGTTTCATCTGTGATGTCCAAATGCAGTGAGTTCCGTAAGAAATCTATAGCTTCAGATCTGATATCAACCGCAACTTTCTTGGGTCCAGACACAGAGAAAAATAACTCGTCCATAAATCTGCAACAATAAACTCTGACAGCAATGTCCTTCTGTTGATGACTTTTCAAATCTTGTTCTCCAGCCTGCCTCCTGAACCAGGAACGAAGTTTTGAGCCTATGCCATCTTCATCAGTCTGTGAATCACGATCAAGAGCCTCATGCCTCATTGAGATTCTATAAAACTCATGATCAAACCGATCAAGATACATGTTCATCAATACACGGGACAATACTCCTTCTTGTGGAAGACCATGGCCCTTGGGAAACCCTCCAAACTCCAGATTGAGCACCCGGGCTTCAAACATAGAACGGAGTAAAACGCTTAAGCTACTGTCTTCTACTTTTTCTTCCATCACAGAGAGCAAGCTCTCGAAAACAGAATCATTCATCTTCTTGTTCAAGCTCAAAGTGAAACACCAATCAGAATGAGACATACTGTTGCTGATATACTTCAACGCAGACCCACGCCCCCTTCCACTTCGACAACTATGCGAAATCTTAGAAAAATGAGGACTGAAAACAACTTCCAGAACTATTCTGATAGCTTCTTGAACAACTTTCAGAGCTACACTTGGCAAGACAAGAACCTCCTTCGTTTTATCTCTAGCCACAAGCGAGAACGTATTAGAAGCGACATCAAACACACCACTAGATAACTCTTCCGCCATAGAATCAAACGCAAACGCAACATTCCCATCTGTTATGGGAACATTGGAGTTAAGCCTGATACAATCATAAGCGTCACGAAGAGTCTCAGGCCTCGCAATCACCTTCTTCAGCAGGTCACTGAACTTCCCGTTAATGTATTGCTCCTTGACTCTTTTCTTTAAACGAAGCTCAAGAGATCGCTTTAGCTCCATACGGCTTCTAGGTTTTGGATCATCAACGTGAGCAGAAGATTCCTCTACCAGAGATGCTAATTCCCCAGCTAGTGAGAGTATTCCAGTTTGCTTACTATTCGTTTCTGCATTGTTAGATGCGAGCGGGGGAGGTTTCGAGTGTGTGGATGCTACGCGACTCCACAGGCGCCGCGAAATTAGGGTTTCAAGGTCATTGAGATTAACTCGACGCAACGATTGCAAAACTAGGTTTCGTTTTCTAAACATGAGGTAGATTTCGATTCCTAATCTAAAACTATGCGATTGTATTCCCAATTAAACCGGAACAATCAGGTTCAACGAGATCGACACAGAGATGGAAGGAAACTTACGTTTAGAGACGAGACCACGACGAGATAGAGAGGAAGCGGTGCCCGGCGAAGCACTTGAGATGGAGAAGAGAGTATTGTGAGAAGAGTGAGGAAAGGAAGGACTATTTGTTAAATAACGTATAATATTTTGTTTTATTGTTTCTAAATTTCATCCGGACTCCTTTACTTGCAGAATGTTCCTTGATTTGGACATGTGTTTCGAAAATTACATTAGTGACCATCTTGCTATAAAATTTGCCATCAATTACACACATCTTTTGTTTTGTTTTTTTCTCTTAAATATTGTTTTAAAAGATACTAGTTACACATCTTTTTTTATATTTTTAAAAATATATTTGAAATATATGTATATGTGATTTTATATAATATTCCATGATATCACTTGAGAAATTTTTCATTTACCAGAGAAGCAAAATAATAAAATATGAATTTATTAAGATTATCAATTAAAATGACTGGTCATATGTACAAGATTCGCCATCATCTACTTGTTAGATTGTTTATCAATTTCTCCCTGTCAACTAACAATTTCTACTATATAGATGCTTTGCTTCATGCTTTGGTGATATCCACCAAAAAAAAAAAAAAATACAAGACTATATACAGAGCTTCACACTTTCTATATTGGATTAATACCAAAACCAATCCTAAAATTGCAATTCAAAAACCCGGTTTACTCTGACTATGATATGGAATAAGAGTTGGACTAGACTCGGGTGGATATTTTACTACCAACCTTAATACTTCTAGTTGTGGATCCAATGCTATTGTTTTTGTAATGGTCATATGACATAAGGTGATAATGACATTTGTTGAATTTGACCAATGGAAACAGCAAATGGGTACGCAGGGAAAAAAAAACCTGAACGCACAAAGCGACGTCGCTTTCGAAGTGGCACTTCTTTTAGATCCTCTAGCAATCTTTTGTTTTGGCAATGAACAATATGTTGGCGCATTACCATTCACACCTCGTTGGTGTTTATTGTGGACCAATTTTTTATCTAGAAATTTCCTTGTTTTTTCCCTTACAACTGGTGGAAATCCAAAACTTTAAAACTGGTACCACTTTGAAATATTTTTCAGAATTTGTATCGTTTTCTTTAAAGAGTCCAACAACTTGTATATTTGAAAGAGTAATAAACGGTTTTGAAACATATGTGGCCGTTTAAAATGATGCATTATCCTAGCTAGTATGATTAGTTGAGAACATAAATGTATATAAAGTCATGAAAAGTATTATTATTATTATTATTGTTATTTTGGATGATCCAAGTTAAGCATTGTGCTGGAGTCTGGAGATGCATGATACAAATAATCGACTTAAACTATACTCGACTAATGCAATAGACATGATCTCAAGCAACTACTTTTCTAAACTACATGTGATTATTATTAGAGACGAGTTGTAGATACGGTCACACATTACAATAATCATATTGCTTTATTTTTTTCTTTGTGGATGAGAATAGTAGCCTCTGAATTTTCAAATTCAAATAAATTTTTCATTGATCTGTCACGTAGTGTGTTTATACTATTCAATTAATTGAGTACTTAAGACTAATCAATGTAAAATAATACACGTGTTTGACTGGTCACGGGAAAAAAATAAATATATGTATTTCTATATCAAATAGTACAGACAAATAAAAGGAATAAAATATGAGATTTGATCACTAATAATGCTAAAAAAACATTGGTCAAAGTACTAACTAAGTCAACGAGTGCCGTCCAGATGGATTACATGAGGTCCACCATATACTCGTAATCTTTTTAATCTGTTTAAGAATAAATTATCTTTGACCAAAATATAAATTAAATAAATAAATTAGTTTAATCAGAATATCTTAATTCTAAAAAAATTCAAAGCGGTACCGAGTTATCCTCTCTTGTCGTGTATTTACTCTACACGGTTATTATGTACAAGCGAATACTTTATAAATCATAGCACACCCATATATGCAATTTGTAACATTATTTAATATTTATATTTACATTATGCATACCATTTTCTGTTAACTGTTTTTAATTAAAATTAACTTACCAACTCTAACACGAAGTCTAAATCTTCAGAACTAGTCAACTTAGATGTCTCAGCTGCTCACCTAATATTAATTAATTTCATGAAGTTTCCAACCAAACCGCATGATTAAATTTTCAAAAACTTACGGTCAATTTTTTTCTTTATCGTCCAAAACATTAAATTCCATGGCTTACACATCATTTTTTGTAATTATTTGTTGGTTAAAATCGAGAATAAAGATGTATTTATTGCATCCGCATTAATAGTATTTGAAGTTTGAATATAGGTTTGTTACCAATTATATAGATATTTAATTGGATTTTTCTTTTCAAACATTTGAAAAATTCATGTGGAAGTTGCTAAAGTAAAAAAACTTTGATAATATTTTTCGAATTTTATAAAACCATGAAATATTAATATAATTAATAAAATAATGTCGAATACCACAGATAATGATTGTCTTATTAGTCATGTGATTATCTAATCAACATAACATTTTTCACTCTTAATGATTTCAATTTTTTTTTAAATGTGATTTGTTTCTTTTTCAGAAGAAAAAAATTGAAAGACTGGTAGCGTAATAAAAACGTTATTATGGTCAAAAATAAACATAAAAATGATGATTCAAATTCAACTTTTGTGTTTTAATTTCGTGAGGGAGGAAGAAAGGGAAAAGTCTAATAAATAGAGAGAAGAGAAGAATAAAAGCCTTTGGCAAATTAAATGTGTTCAAAGTTTTTTTGAGTTGGTTGGTCTTACGTGCGGGCGGGTCTGTTTTTTTTTTCAACTTCCCCTTTCCTCTTTCTCTATAATCCCTTTTCCATGAATTTTCCATGAAATTCATCTTCTTCTTCAGTAATTTCCACACCTTGTCGACGATAAAGAGCAAGAAGAAGAAGAAGAGGTAGTAGTTGAGTACGATGAAGATGGTGACGCGTGTGTTCATGGTGGATGATGATTCTCAGTCACTTTGCTTGCTTTATTTCTTACTCTTCGTTTTGATCACAGGTGATTCCTCGTGTCCTCTGTGTTCGTTGAAAGTTTTTTTTTTTAGGAATTAGACTGTGTTCTCTGATGACAAAAGAAAAGAAGACTGTGTCCTGTGCTTTGATGGTTTACTTAAACGGTGTTAGGGTTTGAATTTGATGTTATTAAGGTTCACCTTGTCTTATAGATGATTGTTGTTTACTTGAAAGTAGGTTTGAGCATTTGTAGTAACTGAAACCCGAAATGAAAAAAATATGAATCTACATTTGATCCGATCTATAAAAATATCAAAACAGATTTTGTAGTGCGGTATTTCGGTTTATGGATATTATCTAAACACCAAGACGAGTATCAAAAACCCCAAAAACTAAATCTGGATATTCTAACTATATCTGAAAATTAAAATAATATTTCAGTTTCGTATTTATTTTGATATGATATTTTTTTAAAAATGGGTACATGATTTTTTTTGTGGTGAAATTGTATATTTTAGCTTTTTATCTAATGAAGATATCTTTATTTATGTGTTGATTTTATTCCATGGCAGCCATAGCAGTAGCTGGAGATTCTCTTGACAGTGATAGAGAAGTCTTACTAAGCCTCAAATCTCACCTTGAATCTCTAAACCCCACGAACCGAGGAGTGTACACGGAATGGAAACTAGAGAAGCAAGATGTGTGTAATCAATGGCCTGGAATCTCATGTATGCCTCAGGGAAGTAGAGTCACAGGTATCAACCTACGTGACTCCACCATCTCAGGTCCTCTGTTCAAGAACTTCTCCGCCTTAACGCAGCTCACTTACCTCGACTTATCAAAGAACACGATAGAAGGATCAATACCAGATGACCTGAGCCGTTGTCAAAACCTAAAGCATCTCAATCTTTCTCATAACATTCTTGATGGGGAGCTTACTATATCCGGACTATCAAATCTTGAGGTTCTTGATCTGTCAGTGAATAGAATCGCTGGTGATGTTCACTCCACGTTCCCAACGCTCTGTAACAGCTTGGTTGTTGCAAATCTATCGACCAATAACTTCACTGGAAGAATCAATGACATCTTCGATGGTTGTCGGTATCTGAAGTATGTTGACTTCAGTTCCAACAGTTTCAGCGGAGAGATATGGGCTAGTTTTGGGAGACTGGTCCAGTTTTCAGTTTCTGAGAATCATCATCTCTCCGGGAACATCACAGCTACAATGTTCAGAGGGAACTGCAGTTTACAAGTGTTGGATTTGTCTGAGAACGAGTTTGTTGGGGAGTTTCCGGGACAAGTCTCGAATTGTAAGAACCTGAAGGTGTTGAATCTGGCGGGGAACAACTTCACAGGGAACATTCCAGCTCAGATAGGCTCTATATCCTCTCTCAGAGGTTTGTACTTGGGAAAGAATAACTTCTCTCGAGAGATACCTGAAACTCTCCTGAACTTGACCAACTTGATCTTTCTAGACTTGAGTAAAAACAACTTTGGAGGAGATGTACAAAAAATCTTCGGGAGATTCACTCAAGTGAAGTATCTAGTCTTGCATGGGAACTCATACGTTGGAGGCATATACTCTTCTAAAATCCTCACGTTACCTAATCTTTCAAGGCTAGATCTTAGCTACAACAACTTCTCAGGACAGTTACCTCCTGAGATCTCTAAGATGCAGAGTTTGAAGTTCTTGATTCTTGCTTATAATAAGTTCAACGGTGATATACCACAGGAGTATGGGAACATGCCGAGTCTTCAAGCACTTGATCTCTCATATAACAAGCTGACCGGTTCGATACCAGCTTCATTTGGGAAACTGACGTCTCTTCTGTGGCTTATGCTTGCAAATAACTCTCTGTCAGGAGAAATCCCTCGAGAGATTGGGAACTGCTCGAGCCTTTTGTGGTTTAACGTGGCGAACAATCAGCTCTCTGGTGGATTACATCCTGAGCTGACTCAAATGGGTAGCAATCCTTCTCCAACGTTTGAAGTGAATAGGCGAAACAAAGACAACATAATTGCTGGTTCTGGTGAATGCTTGGCGATGAGGAGATGGATTCCTGCAGAGTTCCCTCCTTTCAAGTTTGTATACGCAATCCTTACTAAAAAGAGTTGCAGAAGCTTATGGGACCATGTTCTCAAAGGGTACGGTTTGTTTCCTGTCTGCTCTCCTGGCTCCACGGTCCGCACGCTTGATATCTCTGCTTATCTTCAGCTCAGTGGGAACAAGCTAACAGGTGAGGTTCCTGCAAACATCTCTCAGATGAAGAAGGTGAGTATGCTTCATTTGGGGTTCAATGAGTTCCATGGGAAGCTGCCTAAAGAGATTGGACAGTTGCCTCTCGCTTTTCTTAACCTGACTCGAAACAACTTCTCAGGACAGATTCCTGAAGAGATAGAACATCTTGAGTGTCTGCAGAATCTTGATCTGTCTTATAACAACTTCTCAGGAAACTTCCCAACGAGTTTGAATGACTTGTCTGAGCTGAGTAAGTTCAACATCTCATATAACCCTTACATTACTGGTGTGATACCATCAACGGGACAACTTACAACCTTTGAGAAAGACTCATTCCTTGGGAATCCTCTACTTCAGTTTCCAAGTTTCTTCAACCAATCAGGAAACAACAACAACACAAGGACTCCGCTTAAAAACCAAAAGCTAGGACACAGGCCAGGAACTATCCTTGTGGTTTGTATCTCCTCGGCTATTGCATTGGTCTTTATCGCTTGTGTAGTGGTATCAAGTATCATCCTCATGGTTGTGAAGAGTTCAAGGCAATCTGAAACAGATCTCTTAGATGGTTCTAAAATAAGACACGACACGAGTTCCAGCTCTGGCGGATCATCTCCATGGCTGTCAGGAAAAATCAAAGTCATTCGGTTAGATAAGTCAACATTCACATACGCTGACATTCTTAAAGCAACCAGTAACTTCTCTGAGGAGAGAGTTGTAGGTAAGGGAGGATATGGAACTGTTTACAGAGGCGTATTACCTGACGGGAAAGAAGTTGCAGTCAAGAAGCTACAAAGAGAAGGCACAGAAGCAGAGAAAGAGTTCAGAGCGGAGATGGAAGTTCTAAGCGCCAATGCTTATGGTGATTGGGCACATCCCAACCTTGTAAAACTGTACGGTTGGTGCCTAGATGAGTCGGAGAAGATCTTGGTGCACGAGTACATGGGTGGTGGGAGCTTAGAGGAGCTCATCACAGACAAAACAAAACTTCCATGGAAGAAACGTATTGATATAGCCACAGATGTAGCGAGAGCGTTAGTGTTTCTACACCACGAGTGCTACCCTTCGATAGTTCACAGAGACGTGAAAGCGAGTAACGTTCTCTTGGACAAACACGGAAACGCGAGAGTTACAGACTTTGGACTAGCGAGGCTTTTAGACGTTGGAGATAGCCATGTGAGCACTGTGATTGCAGGCACAATAGGCTATGTAGCTCCTGAGTATGGACAGACTTGGCAAGCAACCACAAGAGGAGATGTTTACAGCTACGGAGTGTTGATAATGGAACTCGCGACGGGTAGAAGAGCTGTTGATGGAGCAGAAGAGTGTTTGGTTGAATGGGCGAAAAGGGTAATGACAGGTAACACGACAGCCAAAGGCTCACCGTTTACTCTCTCCGGGACCAAACCAGGATACGGAGCTGAGGAGATGACTGAGCTACTAAAAGTGGGTGTGAAGTGTACCGCGGATCAGCCTCAGGCAAGACCAAACATGAAAGAAGTTTTGTCTATGTTGGTTAAGATATCCGGTAAAACCGAACTCTTCACTGGCTTGTCTTCACCACAAGTTTACATAGAAATGTAAAATCTTTCTTTCTTTTCTTTTCTTCTTACAGGTTTATACAGAACAACATATAGTTTTCATTCTTTTTGATTCTTGCACACAAGATAGTTTTGTTTGCTATGTACAGAGACACACATTGAAATAAAGACCTTCTCTTCTCTTTTTTCTTGTCTACATTGAGTGTGTAAAAACTTTAGCTCTATAGTTTCACTCTCTCATGTTTCTTACAAGTCAAGAAACACAACAGTACAATGAGTTAGGCTGAGATCTCTCTGATCAGCCAGTTTAAGCTCGGGACAGCGAAATAAAGAACGAGAAACGACGGGACAGCTAAAGCAAACGTGACAAAGACATAGACTCCAAGAACTGCAGCACTCACAGGGATTGCATATAAAGCCATCAAAAGGAATATGACTACTAAAGGAAACTTAGCCAAGAGATGAGCAACAATAGCCATTGACTTACAGACAGAGTCATGAAGTCTCCCTGTTCTGAAGTATCCTCTGGTCAGACCATTCCACCAACCGCGGTTGTGATCTGAGACGGCATTGCTCACTCCATCGCACGTTCTCTGCCCTGAAGTGACCCTTTTGTTGTCACCGCGAGAGCCATTCATGTTTTCCACCATCCATAAAAGGTAATAGTTCTTGGAAGGGAACTTGATGGTTCCGTTGCATACTAGTCTTAAAGAGAGAAAATTGCACCAAGGGCAAGCAACGAAGAAAGGAAGCTGGAAAGGAAAACCTGAGGATTTGTTCACAATGGCACGTTGAAGCCCTAAGAGACAATACTTGCAGATGGTATGACCACACCATAACACGTAAGGCACATTCTCAACGACGTTGAATGGTTCCCAGCAAATTGGACACTCCAGTCTCTCTTCCTTCGTTGTCTTTATGCCATATCCAGACGAATCTACAGAAGCTTTCTTCGGTTTTGTGACATCATCTTCTCCTTTTGATTTAAAGCCTTCTCTGATGGATTTTGAAGCTAGTTTCCACATAACAACGGATTCCTTCTTGGTTTCCACAAAGGTTATCACTTTGTTTTAACCAATCCCTTCAAAGATACAAGAAGCAAGAATCAATCAGACACTAGATACAGTTAAAACGCATAGATAACTAGAACGCAGACTCAGACATGAACTTGATGAAACACAAGCAACCATCGTTAAACCAAAACAAGTAACAGAAACAAAGCATACCACAAAGAACTCAAAGAGAAGTATCTATCTTGACTTGCAAGAGTTTCTCCGGTCAAATAAATATCTAAAACTCTGAAGCAACACGACGCCGTTTCGGAAAAAGAAACCACTCAAACGAGACACGCGTCGCGAAACATGGTGACCCTGAGACGCATTTCGAGGTGTTCCGCCGCCACCGATTTAACGACGTGAGTCAACATAAAACGCACCGTTTCATTAAACACTCGCATTACCACCAACGCGTACTGCTTCCGTCAACCATCGGCTACCTCCGTAATTGCCGCCATTAAAAACAATTTTTTAAAATATAAATTAAAAATAAAGTAATGACATTTGTCTGTGTGAGTGAGCTGTACGCGTTTCGTTCACCTTCTTCTGCTTCTGGATCGAGCGAAGCAGTTTCCTCCGACAATATATGTTTTAAGTAAGACAATGTCTCCACGTTATTGGGTTTAATTATTTTTAATTAGGGTTCTTTAGATCGACGATCTTCTCTCTCTTTAGCATCGAATCATCCTAAAGATCTGATCTTTCTTCAGATCCGTAAGTACGGAGAGAGAGAACTGTATTTTCAGACAAAACCCATACCAAAGATCTGATTTTTCTTCAGTTTTTGATGGTCTCTAGTCTGTAAGTGAAAGCCAGAGAGAGTGAAAATGGGTCAAGACGGGTCGCCGGCGCATAAAAGACCATCCGGAAGCGGCGGCGGAGGACTTCCGACGTCGACGGTATCAAACGGCGGAGGAAGAGGCGGTCGTGGTTTGCTGCCACGAGGGAGACAGATGCAGAAGACGTTCAACAACATCAAGATCACGATCCTCTGCGGATTCGTCACCATCCTCGTCCTACGTGGCACAATCGGCGTTGGGAACCTCGGGAGCTCGAGCGCCGACGCTGTTAACCAGAACATCATCGAGGAGACGAACCGGATTCTAGCTGAGATCCGGTCAGACTCGGATCCGACCGACTTGGATCAGCCTCAGGAGACGGAGATGAGTACCAATGAGACGTATGCCTTAGGGCCTAAGATCACGGATTGGGATAGTCAACGGAAGTTATGGTTGGAACAGAACCCTGAGTTTCCTAGTACTGTTAATGGCAAAGCTCGGATCTTGCTGTTAACAGGGTCTCCTCCCAAGCCATGTGATAACCCTATCGGTGACCATTATCTGTTGAAGTCTGTGAAGAACAAGATTGATTACTGTAGGCTTCATGGGATTGAGATTGTGTATAACATGGCTCATTTGGATAAGGAGCTAGCTGGTTACTGGGCCAAGTTGCCTATGATAAGGAGGTTGATGCTGTCTCATCCTGAAGTTGAGTGGATATGGTGGATGGATAGTGATGCTTTGTTCACTGACATACTGTTTCAGATCCCTTTGGTTAGGTACGAGAAGCATAACCTGGTGATTCATGGTTATCCGGATTTGCTGTTTGATCAGAAGTCGTGGATTGCTTTGAACACTGGGAGTTTTCTGTTGAGGAATTGTCAGTGGTCTTTGGATTTGTTAGATGCTTGGGCGCCTATGGGACCTAAAGGGCCTATACGTGATGAGGCTGGGAAGGTGTTGACGGCTTATCTTAAAGGGAGACCTGCTTTTGAGGCGGATGATCAGTCAGCATTGATCTATCTCCTGCTTTCTCAGAAGGATACATGGATGGAAAAAGTGTTTGTGGAGAATCAGTACTATCTACATGGGTTTTGGGAAGGTTTGGTTGATAAGTATGAGGAGATGATGGAGAAGTATCACCCGGGTTTGGGTGATGAGAGATGGCCGTTTGTGACCCATTTCGTTGGGTGTAAACCGTGTGGTAGCTATGCTGATTATGCGGTTGAGAGGTGCTTGAAGAGCATGGAGAGGGCTTTTAATTTTGCAGACAATCAAGTGCTGAAGCTGTATGGTTTTGGCCATAGGGGATTGTTAAGCCCCAAGATTAAGAGGATCAGGAATGAGACAGTCACTCCTTTGGAGTTTGTAGACAAGTTTGATATTCGCAGAACGCAAGTGGAAACCAAACCACAAAACTAGAGGATAGTCACAGCTCGCATGAGAGAGATCATGGACACCTATAGGTAAGATATATGACACTCACAAAAGCAAAGCAAATTTGTTTGCCTGTACTTGCTACTTCACTGTTTCTTCTACTGTTTTTTTCTTGTTTTGTTGTTATTTGCAAGAATCTTTTAGCTTCAACATTCTTTTTCCATAGATGTTTTTGTGTTTTCTTCAGTCAAATATATGGAGAAATTTTCATACTTGGTTATTGCAAGCAACTACTCTATTCAAGTCTGACACTTGAACTTGTTGGCATTGGCAACTACTAATCCATGATTAGACTTTGGAATCAGAATGACTGTTACACTACTAGTTCGTTGTAACCATTGATCAGTACAAGACCAATTATCTTAGGTACTAACTTCATCTATCATAGCAACTGATCACTAATCAAATAACAGCGACACTGACTAGAAAGAGCCAGAGGAATGATTTGGTGGATCATTTCTTCATGTGGATAACCAACTTCTTGGCTGATAGACGTATCCCTGCCATCTGCTGATAATCATAAGGCTCGAGTGAGAAGTATGCATCAACTAGAGTACCAGGGAGTAATGCTGACTCAAGCTCTTCAAACTCATCGCTACTGAAAGCGAGCTTTTGAATAGTTTCCAAAGGTTCTTCTTTCTGATATACCTCTGTTCCACATTTGGGGTCATCTCCACTTGATTCTGAGCTTATCCTGTCAACCAAAAAGAATGTAAAAAAGGTTAGGGACTCTTAGTGAATGCAAAAGATAGAGAGAAGTCAAAACTTACTGCAATCTGGCTGTGGGGTAGTTGGCAAAGCCTTCTTTCCTCATAACGGTGGGTCTCCAATCTGAGGTTGTGCCTGAGTCAACCGATAAGTTATGTGCAACATCATTGGCTTCATCCAAGATCTTGCATAAATCAGGAGGCACGTCAACAACAATATTCAACCTTGGTCGGCCTGCATGATCCAAAAACTTCCGGCTTATTCCAAACCGAACTTTCAAGCTGTCTCCATAGAGTTGCAGAGGTTCATCGTTGTGGAACAGCTTCATTCTTAGGCTCCCACGGTTAACGGGGATAAGACTTGCCCTGATGCTAGAAACAGATACTTCATCAACCCTCAAAAACATTTCATCTTTAGCATCAGGATTGGGTGATGGAGTTGACTCATCCTGTGCTTCGTCTGCAGCATCTGTCTGAAGAGTTCCAATGTGTAGTTTACTTATTAGAGTGGTTAAATCAGATGGATCTATTCCGCAACAAGATGTATCATTTTCTGAGCATTCTGTCAGGAGAGAGACAATGGGATGGTTTTCTTTGGCTGTGTCATCCACCGAAGACAAACTTGGATCAGTTTTAGAGCTTGAGGAGGAAGAAGCCATGCTTTCTTTAACTCCATTAGGCAATGACTTCTCATTACTTCGAGTTCTTGGACTTCTCCTTGGTGAAAACCAGCTCATTTCTGTTAGAATGTCAGGAACACTGGACTCCTGCAAACACCGAGTACAAAGTGATTTTCTGATGGACCGAACTTGTGCAAACCTCAGACAAGAAGATATGTATCAACTATCAACCACTCATAACACATTAAGTTACGGTTTATCCTTTATTCAAGAAAAGAGAAGACAGCGTTACCAGAAACAAGACAGTTGCACAGTGCTTGACAACTTCAAGATTCAACCGGACATCATCTAAGCTCCTATGTACTTGATCTCTAAGCCCGAAGTATGTAGCAAGTGATGCCATCTGCATTGGTTAAAAAAAGGAGGATACTTTAGGCGACTTTGGTGAATCATTGAGGTTACAGGAACATGAAGATAACAAGGATGACCTTCATGTCACCAGCTCTCTTCCCAAACTTTTGAGACAACAATGAAAGAGAATCAATTATAGCTTTAGGCTCTGGTGGAGAATGACCAATCTCTGCAAACGCGTCTCTTATTCTTACACAATCAAACCTCTTTATGTTATGTCCCGCCCAAATCCTTCCTACAAAAACACCAAACTCAACACTTAAAGATTTGTCAGAGAGAGAGAGAGAGAGAAATAAAGCCTTATTACCATGGAGAATGTTGTAGACTTGGTCAGCTATCTCGGAGAATGTGGGTGCAGAGAGGACTCCGTCGCGCGTGATACCGCTACGCCGTTTAGAGAGCGTGGAGATGAGAGAAAGGTCAGTGGGTCGAACCAAAGTTGAGTAACTATAGAGCTCTACTAGCTTCCTAGGGCAGACTAAGATAGCTCCAAACTCCAAAATAGCGAAAGGCTGACCCGGTTCGGTCGGAACCGCCGTCTCAAGGTCGAAGAATGCTATCTCGCTTCCCTCGTTGGAAGCCATTGTTGAGAAGTACTGAGAACGCTTCGAAAAGTTGAGAGATAATATATAAAATGAGATTTTAAAGCGAGTAACTTTCACGCGCCACCTCTCTACCCTTTTTCTTGTTTTACGGACCAAAAAGATCAAAACTTTAGACGCAACGGTCGGAATAGAATGATGTTTAGTGGCCTAGATTGATGGGGCTGTGTCTGGTTACAACATGATCGTGGGGGCAATGCTTTAAAAAAGTCAAAGAGTCCTTGGAACGATTGGTTAGAGAATCTGTCATTCCATATCAAATGATGTAACTTTGGTTGTATGGTGGATTTGTTTTGTTGTTCAGATGGAGAACCTTGATTGTCTTCACGAGACTGTTGAGCTTGAGGAAGAAGTTGAATAGACAAATCTTTGAGTTAGATGGTGATCATGTCAGAGATTATCTACCTTGTGAAAGGAATGAGCAATGATACAGGAAATGAAGAGGAAGCCAATATCAGCAAGTAGAAGAAGAAGAATTATATTGTGGAAACACTAAAGACAAAAACGATTTCACTTTGTTTTACTCACCATAGAGCATCTGTAATGTACATTTTTTTTATATTTTCTTCTAAAATAAAAGTCTCTATTATAGAATTGGATTTACTCTAATGTATAACTTTCTAATAAAATTTCTCTATTTTAAAAAAAAAATATAGAGAAATGTTAATTTTAATCTCTATATTTAGAGTTGAAAAACGTATTTCAAGATTTTTCCCTATAAATAGAAAAAAATATATTATATATACATTGAATATACATGGAAGAAAATTCACCTTTATAACATAAATTTTCTATTTTAGAAAAAATATATAAAAATAAAAAAAAAGAGATTGGATTAGACATAATGAAAAGTTTTAGGTGGCCATTCTCATCTAGGCCATGTTTATCCACGGTTTCTTAGGCGGGGTTCTTAATTTATAATTTTACGTTTTTTATTTTTTTTTATTTTTTTTTTTATTTTTCCGTTAAGAGACATCTCTTAGGTCTCTTATTTAAGAAACGGTTCTTAAATTTTCTTAGTTAAAGTTAAGATACGTTTCTTAGAAAAGTTAAGAATCCCATGATAAAAGACTTGCAATAAACGTTTGTGACCATTAAACAAACAATAAAAGGTGTGAACTGATTGTGCAGGACCCATCTCTCCAGCTGGCTTTTCCTTCCTCTTCTCCTTACTGGGCTGCATTTCGAAAGCGTTGCAGATATACTTTTTTTTACCGCCTTCTAATCTGGGCCTTGATATACTCTATCTTCAAGGCCTGCCTTTCTCATCTGTTCTTGGCCCATTACTCTACTCCGCTTCTTTTCGTGACTCAGCAATATACTATGCTGCGTGTGTGATAGTTGCGTGTATTACAAGTTTGTGATTATATTTGGTAAAGAGAAGAAAAGGCCACTGGGCCCAGCAAAATAAATATAAACTCATTAAACTAAAAATTGGACAAACAAAGAGAGCCCAAAATAAAAAGCAGAGCCGAAAGAAACAGAGCAACCCCTCCGTGATCCCGTCTTCTTTTCGAGCGGTGATGTCTTCTCTCAACTTCCATGGTTGACATCTCACCTTCCCAATTCTCCCCAACCTACCACAAAGTCTCTCTCTTTCCCCCTAAAACTTCATCACCCCTAGTTTTTTTCTTTTCAATACATTCGTTTTTTTTTTTGGGGGATTTTTTCAATGGATGCGATCTTCTCCCCCGCCGTGGAACTTGAAGGAACCACCGACTCAACGATAGACACAGTTTCTCGCTTAGTCTCCGGCGCTTTCTCCGGAGCTCTTACTGGTTTTTTCGCTATGGGTGATTCATTCCACCGTTGTCTTCTGTTTGTTCATTTGATCATGGATTCTGTGTTGACTTATACGTCTTTTTTCATTTCTTCTCTTTATTACATTCGTGATTCCTTGCGATTTTTTTGTAAAAGGGTCAGTTTTTTTTAAAAAAATTCGATGAACAGAGCACCGACAGGACATGTGAAACAGAAGATGTTTCAGTCTAAAGATTAAAGACATGTTTTTTTTCTATAAGTTCCGACCACTTTTCATGTTCAAAAACGTACAGCTAATTTTATAAACTGCTAACTAAACTTTGATTCATAACTCTGTATGAGTTTTTTTTATTTTTTTTAAGACCAATCGTGTGTTAGGACTTATGTGTCCTGAAGAGAGTTAGTTTTGTTGAAAGGGAAGTGATGTTGCCTCTAGGACTAGAATAACCATCTCTTTGTCTGATCACTCGAAGCCTATTTGGTTTTGGTAAATTTAGTCTTGTTTTCTTTAATGACTTGTAGCTGGAGCTTTCACAGGGGCAGTAACTGGTGCGGTGGCAGGCAGAGCTGCACAGTACGGAGTCCTCCGTGGGGCTGCACTTGGCGCTGTAGCTGGAGCTATTCTCTCTGTTGAAGTCTTGGAAGCTTCTCGTGCCTACTGGTATTTAGAGCTATCAGGATCTAGGGGTCCTTCATCTATGGTTAGTCTTCAATTCTTCTGAACAATCTTAACACCCTTTTGTCAAAGTATAGGAAGATGATTTTTCAGAGTCTTTCTACTGACTTTGTGGTCGAGATGGAGAAAAGGATTATGAAAGTAAAGTGGTTTGGTAGATGAAATAATGACATTTGCTTTGACATGTTACTGGTGGACCACCAAAGTTATGGGATCATAACAGTATGGCTTGGTTTAGTTTCCCTTCATTTAATCCTAAACCTTCCTTAACATCTAAGATGGGAATGATTTTATGTTGTTAATGCAATTGTTTATTATATGTGAGAAAGGACTTAAACCATGTAAAGCTGAGTCTTTATTTTGGATTCAGGCAGATTTTGTAGAGCAACTATTCCGTGGGAGACTAGTAGATGAACAACTTATGTCAACAATGATAAATTCACACCACTGGCAGGTTCTGTTCTAAGTCTCTTTCGTTTTGCTCTCATCTTTATGTATAGTTTAAGACTGCTTTATGAGGTTGCATTATTGAGAGGACACTACAAAGTACTACTTATCATATGAACATGACTGCAGAACTTAAGTAGATGTAGAAAGACTTAACACTGTTTTTCTAATTGTTGCAGTTAAGGATTTCAGATGTAAGCTATGAAGAGAGGGATGATGTTTATGGTGAACGTGAACCCAGAGGCTTGTCAGGTGACTCGTTAAGGAAACTACCATGCTATATCATGTCAAGTGAGATGACCAAGAAGCAGATCATTCATTGCACTATTTGTCTACAGGTTTCATTCTCTGACACCAAACTGATTAAACTTCTTAACCTTTTGTTCAGCCTCACACCTTGGGATTTTACAGGACATTGCTGTAGGCGAAATCACACGAAGCTTGCCGAGATGTGATCATACGTTTCATCTGGTGTGTGTTGATAAATGGCTCATCAGACATGGATCGTGTCCCATTTGCAGACAGGCCGTTAAAGATTAAAAAACACAATTGTTGGTGAGCAGTGTACGTAGCAAAAAAAAAAAAAACACTGTCCTTATATGTTGTTGTAAGTCTCTAAATCCTTATTTCACTTATACCATCATCCATAGGTTTCTACTTTTGAATGTATACTGTTGTAGACATGAATAAGAACACCTACAGATATGTTGAGAAAAAAACAATATAGAAGTGATGCAATGATACATGATTCTAATATTCCGTACCTTTACAACACCTAGTAAAGGAAATTAAAAATAAAAAAAAAGACTATTCATCTCTTAATCGTTACAACCTTTGGACCATGGCACTTGGGAAACAAGGCTCCATTGGCCTTGCTCTGATACAGTAAGGATCATGATCAGTCCCGTTCTCAACCTTTTGGAAGAGCTTTGGTATCTTTTTGAATCTAAAATCTAGGTAAGAAGATTGCTTAAAAGGCGATTTGATTTCTTTCTATATAAACTTGCCTCATACCTGCTTGAGCATGATTCTTTATAGAAACCAAGGAAAAGATTCTCGACATCATCTGATTCAGTGGCTTGAAACCCATGAAGACACAAAAGAGTGTTTACTAATGCAAAAAATATAAAATAAAACAACAACGTAGCCTTACTTATCAAAACAAACCAGTTTGGAGAAACTTTCATTCAAAAAGGTTAGTTTCCTGATCGGACATATGCCTAACCAACAGCACAAAGATGCTGGGAAGACAGAGAGCACAAAGATGCTCATGCAGTATCTTGCATACATGGGGGGAACTGTGAAGAACGATCTATATACATTCTTATTAACGACAAGACTCATTTAGTTAGTTAGTTTCCCATATATATATATATGGAAATGTCTTCTTATTCTTCTCGCACTAGGTTTTCTGTTTCTCAAGTCAAAATTAGTTCTAGAAGCTTATGGTAATGCAAAAACCGTTAAAAACAATAACTCGACCGGAATATCCTCTCATTTCTTGATTTTTTGGTATCTTTTGAAGACACAACTTGACCTATATTTCGCTTTGGTAAATTTGTTGAGATTCAGTTCAATCATATGGGAAGAATCTCAGGAGTTGCTATTATAACATACATATTTGCTTGAGAGGTCACGTGTTTTGTCAAGTCTCTGTCCATGAAAGCAACTATATTTGCTTTTACATGCTTTGTGCTCTAAGAAAGTTGTATCCGCTTTAAGATATTCTATTTGACAAAATTACAGTTTTTGCGAGAAGATTTGATTTTATGTTTTCTGGTGAAAAATCGCTTAAAGATTTTGGTGAAAAAATCAATTTTGCATAATCAAAAAGTTTAAAATTTTAATAATATTTAAATATTTTTAAAAATTGCCTGAAACAAAATAAATAAGCTAAAAATGAGACTATAAAATTCAAAACTAATTATATTTAGTCCTTTCTAAACCACGTTTTCAAAAGGTAAGGTTAGGACTAAAAATTTGATACCAAGTTAAGGCTAACTTTATTAGGGTTGGGTTCATTTTAACATCCTAGTAATACGACTATCCTAAAGACTTTGTGTTTACATATGAGAACAGGAAGATGTTTTTTTTTATATGGTAACTAGATCTAGATTTCCTGGTTAATGTAAAATATCATATGTTTTTGCAACCTAGAAAGTTAATATATTAAAGGAACATTTGTTTTGTTTTTCAAAATCCAGTTACGTATATATGACGTTAGAATAGTGGTCTATGTTGTACGTTGATAACACAAGGAACAATGGTAAACGATTTGGTATATACTAAAACGGGAAGACATATAATTACACGCCATGCTTATAAAACAAAGATCAAAGAGGTAACAAGTCTATTTTTATATTGTAGATTGTTATTATTGTCTTTCTTTATTGTTATAATAATTGTTTTGTTCTAGAATGGGAGATTTTGATGGAATCTCAAACTAGTTTTTCAAGATCTATATATAGTATTGCTAAGCATGTACCATTCTAACCTTTTACAGTAGCAAAAGATAATTAATATGGCAGTGGGAAGATTTAAACATTAATGATTTATCAACTAACAGGACTAGTCTTTTAATAAAAGAAAAAAAACATGACTAGTCTTTCAACTATCCATTCAATTATTGATTACCATGAGTAGATCATAATGTTTTCTTAAGCGTGAAAGGTTATCTACTATTTATTGCTTTTAAAAATCTACTATTTATTGATCTTAAGAATATTAATAAAAAAACAAATCGAGCGTAGATTACAATTTATATCTCTCTAACGTTCGATTATATGACTTGTAATCAAGGATGTTGTGACGATACGAGATGTTGTCTTTGGATAATATATAATATATAGATACTCTATTTTTTTTTTTTATGGACAACGTATTAACTCAATTTTGGGATAAAAAACGTTTAAGCTCTAAAACTTATTTTCGTTGCAAAACTAATCCTCAAATTCAATTGAAAAACATAAGTATTCTCTCAGTCTCGGTTAGATATGATATGAAACAATTATAAGAACAATAAAAACAATTATAAAATCAACGGGTTTGTTCAGAACATAATATGAGTAATTTGTTTCTATGAATATTGTGTAAAAAGTACAATACTGTTGGAGCGTATAATATATCATTAAATCCATTGTCAGATTATAGGAAACAAAAAAAAAATGGTAGTACATGAGGCATTTATGCATGAATAGTGTGAATCGTAATAAGTTATCGCCGATCCTTCCGCGTTTACACACCATGCATGAAGACTGTTTTCCTTGAAGGTTCTTAGTTAAAAGATGTTAACACAATGGTTAGAATTTTCAACCTAAAGCGCGTGTCTTATTCGCAAACATGTTATTTAAGCACGTGGAAATTGGAAACAACATGCATTGAGTTTTTTTAAAACAGATTTTTATTTTCTTTTGAAACGCGTCAAGATTGTTTTTTTTTTAATCCTTTTCTTGAGTGAACGAGAGATTGCGCGAGCGAATGGAGTTTGTATAAAAGAAACTCAAACGCAGTTAGTTATTGCGATTTAAACGCTCTAAATCATGTTCAATACTGAGATTGTTGGATGGATCCAAGTTTTACTATTGCTGTTATTTGCAACAGAAGAGCTATCACTAGTTAGTTATTTTGTATCACTGAATTATTCAAATTATAAATTATTCTGAATTCAGCTACAAACTCACTAATTAAATGTAATGTATAGATTGCAAAAAATTAATTATAATAATTAATGTAATGTCAGTTTTATACTTACTTTTACTATTGATGAAAATGCACATTGGTATTAACTCTAAGGATTATTAGACTAGGTATATTTACTCAGTGTGGGTCCAAAACTTTCAATCTTTTCTTAATGTCATATGTTCATTAAAAATTAGTCAAAATCTCTCAAATACACATTTTCAAATTTTTGTCACAAAAATAAACTTTAAAAAATATCAAAATAGACATTTTTTATTTTAAAATTTTAAACTCCACTTTCAAACTTCACATCATAATTATAAACCTTAAGTTTAGATTAGTTAACTCAAGAGTATAAATGTATATTCATATATTTTAATAAAGTTTATTTTGATAATTTTTTTTCTTTGTTGTGTTATTTTGGAGATAAAAACCTTTTAAGGTCTATTTTGATCATTATCTTTTTAAAATTCTATGCCTTTATTATTCATGTAATTTTTTTATAATGTCTTATATACGACTAAAATTATCGCTTTAAATCATGATGTCATAAAAAGCCGATTTTTTTATCTATGCTATTAAACGATCCTGCATTTACTATATTTTTCTCTTTTTATGCTCCTTTATGGTTTTCAAATCGAAATCCAAGAATAATTGCTAAATCTGTCGAAACTTGTGTAGACGCATAGTGGGATGCGAACAACTAAAGTCCATATTAATTTCTAAATACTGTTAAAATTAAGTAGCCTTACTATTTAGATACCGATATTAAATCGTATCCTACAAAGTTAAGCCACTCGCAAATGCATGTATCATCACCTAAGATGTATATAAACTTTCATTTATAATTATTATGATATTTCAAAAAAGTTACAGTTGAAGTATGATACGAATAAATTTCCCCAAAGAGAAACGATGGAGGCATTCATCTCTATGACCTACGAGCCTGCATAGTAGTCGAGTATGTGTAGACCACAGAATCACATCAGATAAGAGAAATAAACGGTGAGGCCTTCCATGATGCTACATAATATCATTTTTCTCGATAATTAAATACCCCCCATACCAATTAAAATACGGAAATATATTTAAAACGTGGTCCAAACGACACAAAACTTCAAGATACAAAGAAAAGTCTACACATGAGAAGCATAAAAAATAATACATACACACACGGCCTTGACTTTTGTAACCTATAGTCAGTTCACTGATTATATATTTTACATTAATAGTATCGTTCTGAACAACATGAATTCCACAAATGTCCATACCATACCATGCCATACCATACCGTCCTTACGGATGTCACTGCATACAATTACAAACAATACACATATATGTCCACACATGCATAATGTCAAACTATCTAAAAGTCGTGTATAAATATGATCGAATAATTATTTTACGATTTGTAAAAAACAAGAATAATTCTTTTACGTGATAATATATATTTCTCATTTTAAAGTAATCTTGTATAAGAAAAAAATGGTAACTCAAAGTGTTCGGATGTTCAGACTGCACATGTCAATTAAGAGAAATAGATGGATAACACTTGATATCTAGCTAAGTGCATACAAATTCAGGACTACTATTAAGCCAGTTTTCAAATAATAATAATAATAATAATTCAGGACTACTATTTCCGGATGGATTTTTATCAAAAAGGACATGTTCACATTCGGTCTATATCACTCAAAAGTCTAATTGTCTAAACTAAAGAGTTCTAGGCATGAGCATTTTTCCGTTTGAATCTACGCATGGACAGATGCTGGTTCAGTATTCTGCTAAAGTGTTAGTATAATTTTTGAATTAATGGTTTCCAATGTTTAAGAAATCAGGCGGTAATTAGAAGTTTTATAAAGAACTAACGACTAGGTAAATTATTCGAGGCATATGCGAACTCTAGATGCTAACGAATTTTTGATTTATTTTATATATATATGACATTTATATAAAATATTTTAGTTTTAAATATAAATATAAAATTATTTTGATAAATTATCAAAATTAGATATGTAAACAAAAGAAATTAGTCAAATTGTGGATATATATTAATATTAGTGCTTAACTTAACATATTTAAACTAATTTAAATTGTTTTTAATCAATTTTAACTGATTTCGAATATTTTAAATCGATTTGAATCGTATAAATCAAATTTTAGGAAAATCCTTTAAGATAAGACCGAGTTGCTACTTAGACGGGGGTCTAGACGCTGCCTAAAACAACTTTTAGAATCTCGATGGTTTCTGTAGTGAAGTCTAGAGTACATGCAACATTTAGAGTCCATAAAACCAACTAAATTATCAGGAAAGAGAACCAAAGTTGCTGACAAAACAACAATATAGCTTTGAATACTGCTCTATCCATTTTTCTTTAAATGTCATTTTGATATTTTTCACATAAATTAAAGAAATTATTGAAATGCATTTATGTTTTTATTAATTACATCTATCTAACCATTTGGTGAGTTATGTGATCAGTGCCGTTACCATTAGAGGGAGCAGATAGAGAGTTAAATCTGCCTCTGCTTTATCATTCATTTGGCTTCTTTGTTGTGACTATCTTGGTTTGCATACTATTCCCATGTTTTTGCTTATGACTCTGTTACATTTTTAGCTTTGAATCGGAGTTCTATTTAGAGTTTTTGTATTGTATTTTCTTTTACTCATTGCTCTGTTTTTTCTACAAAAGAACTTGCAAGCTTGATCGAATTTGTTAAAGTTTTTGATTCAAAACTACTATATTTAGCCATGAATAAGCTTTGAATAAAAGGTAATACAATTTTTAAATTAAAAGTATTTGAGATAATAAAATTATTTTTAAAATTAATACAATTTACAATTAATATTAAATTAAAAATAAGTATAATTCACATTAAAACATAAAATAATATTTTTATACATCAAAAATGTTAAAATGACACTTGAAAAAAAACTGGAGAAATATATTTTCCATGTCTAGTTTCTCTAACAGGTGGTTGTTGCACCCATAAAAGTTTCTTTAACAGAATCTAGACAATAAATCAGATCTATATGTCGAAAATATAATTTGTGGAATCGGGCGGTGGGAAATCTGATCACTATATGTTTTGCTTTTTTTTATGAAACTATGTTTTCTTTTATTATATTTCGCAAAAGCACAAGTCAACACTTTCGGCAATGTTATTGGTTTTTGTCTGAAACAGCTAAAGAAACAATTATGGGGTACATAATAAACAGAAAATTTCCAATACAACAGCATATATCTATTTTGTTTATTGTTACAAAAATCGATGATAATTATAAAAACTAAAGATAAGATAAATCTCAGCGTGTGTATATGGAAAAATGAAAGGTACGAACCACGTCATTACAAAACCAAATTAACAAGATGTTCACAAGTGACTCGACAGATGGGCAATGTCCTTTGGAGGTGGAGGGACCATTCTTGTTCTTGATATTTTTATTTTATTTTACGCATTTAAAGTTTACAAATTAAATAGTAATCAAGTAATCAACCTTAGGTAACTCGTCAATGTAATAAATTTAGTTGCTGGAAAAGAAAAATCAAAGTTATTTAAAACGTAGACTAGGCATAGACTCCGAGCACAGCGTCTGCGTAGCTCATAAAAGAAAAGTTAACTAGACACATGAATATTATTACTGTTTTCAATTTGAGAAGCTACAGTTTCAAATAAGGGTTTGGCGCTAGAGGGACCAGACCGTTCACTCCAAACTATATGTAACGTCATAGTATAGTCTAAACTACACATGGCACTAAACTATAGTATTCAAACGTTATAGTATAGTCTAAACTATACATTACACTAAACTACAATTGGTGTAAACTGTATTATTCAATAACATCCGAAACAATGTATGTAGAGTGAAAAAAAAAACAGTTTTGCTCAAAAAATACGTAACAAACGGAATATAGAAACTGTTTTATGAAGTTCTGATAAACAAGAAAAATTGTTAGTTTCTATTGGAAAGCTTGTTCAAACATAGCTGTAGATTGAAAACGAAATTTACAGTGTTAGTCTTAAAAACAATCATTTGTATAGTGTGGAATGAATGGCTGCAGAAAAAAAAATAGACGCTATTTATGTGATTTAACCTCTTGGAATAATCATGTTTACATATACCGAACAGTTTTCTTTTTGAACATCATACCGAACAATTATATTGACGAAGATACATCTTTTAGACTCCTAATGGTGACATGCAAGATAACTGGGAAACAAGTGCGATGTAGTTCTAATTTGGAATAAAAACATATAAATACATAAATCAATGTAATTTTTTTTTACTATTTACGACGATGCGATACGTTATTTATAACGTTCCGACTGCCCACAGTTAATGGGCTACCCACGCCCGTTCTCTTGGCCCGTGGGCTCCATCCCGTTCTAACGGTCGGTGCGTAAATTTTCCGAAGGCTCGAAATCATTGTTTACTGACCCTGCAATCACCACCCGACCTTTTTCCTGTGTTTTGACCTCACTCGCACGGTATCGCGAATCACTTCACGATAGGTCACCCATCCTTTCACTACTACAGCTTAAGCACGCTTAACCCTGAAATTATAAACGGATGTGTGACAGAAAAGATAAGTCGACTTTGGTGACATATGTAGCTAAATCAATTCTTTTAAGTCTTTCCACATAAAATGTTACATTATTATTCGAAACTTTTATTTATATATTTATATATGAATGTGTACACATTTAATATGGAAAGGATATACCAGAATCAAAATACACAATTTAGTACAGAATCGAACTGTTTAAAATAAATTAAAGAAAGACCCCCAAAGCAAAAAAAAAGAAAAAGAAGAAGAGAAAATCACTATATATATACATAGACATCCCTATACTTCACTCAGAAAAGGCCATTCTACTTAAGTAGGAGTGTGTAATAGCCTCAGATAAATAATTGAAAGTTCTAGTACAATCATATATCTAAAGAAATAAACAAATAGTTAGAGAAATCAATAATTCACTTTGTTCTTGTGGTCATAATCATCGAGACCAGAGTGAAGTGATCCGTGGTGAGATCTGACTGTTTTCGCCGGAGAATATTATGGGGAGGACGACGTGGTTCGACGATGACGGGATGAAGAAAGGAGAGTGGACGGCGGAGGAAGACCGGATGCTCGTGGCTTACATCAACGAACACGGTCTCGGTGACTGGCGTACCCTGCCTAAGAGAGCCGGTATAAATCTATACTTACACTCTATATATATATATGCCTACATTTTGTACGGTCAACTTTTGTGTTGTGTCTCATTCAGAGCTAAGTTCTTTAGTTTCCAGTTTCTGTCGGACCAAAGATCTTGTTTTGAGCTTTTTTTGTGTGTTGGTTCTAACTTTTCTTAACCATGTACAGTATTCCATTGTCTGAAGTATTTATTAACAAAATCCATATATGTTTTTTTTTTAAATTGATTTTTGGGAGCATATAGTTAGACTTATATTATCTATGAATCTATGCGGTTATTATATTTTGTAGAACCTTCAACCAGATTCGATTGATATGATGATATCATCTATAGTGGGAATATGTGAACCCATGAAAGCCAAGTATTTTTCTGATTACTTTTTATCATGATTTATTATTATATCAGTTTTCAAAAGTGTAAAGCTATGGAAATTTAAATATATTTATACTCAATAACTTTGGACCCAAAATCAGAAAGTTTATGTGAGTGTGTTCTCTCCTTTTTTATCTGATAGAAAAAGTTTATCTGAAATCAATCCTTTTCTTTTCTTTGTAACTTATCTGTTTGCCACTATATTAAAGTACTAGTTTAACCTAATTTTTTTTACCGAATGCAAAAAAAAGGTCTGCAAAGATGTGGAAAGAGTTGCAGATTAAGGTGGTTGAATTATTTGAGGCCTGGAATTAAAAAAGGCAAGTTCACTCCTCAGGAGGAAGAAGACATCATCAAATTTCATTCCCTTCTTGGAAACAAGTAATACTCCCTCTCTTTCATAAAAATAGATTTTTTTAAGTTTCACACATACTAAAAAAATGCATTGAATCACTATATTAAATGTATCGATTTCTGTAATTTTTAATTTTCAATAATTTTTGACCAATAGTAACTCAATAAAATCAATTAATTTTTTTGAAATTTGCAATATTCTTATAGAAAACATAAAAAATCTATCTTTATGAAACAATTTTTTTTAAAAAAATATGTATCATAGTGAAACTCAGGGAGTATAATTTAGTTAAAAAAAAATCAATACCGTGTTTGTTATAGATTATGATTACATAATTAAATTAATGATTTATGCATATGATTACATTAGGTGGGCAGCAATAGCAAAGCAAATGCCAAACCGAACAGACAATGACATAAAGAACCATTGGAACTCATGTCTGAAGAAAAGACTCTTTAGAAGTGGAATCGATCCGATGACACATGAGCCTATCGTCAAAGCCACTTCCTCCTCAACGACGTCGTCTCCAACACCGACCCCTTCCTCCTCGTCCCCTACTTCTTCCTCCTTTTACTCCACAGGCTCTGCTCGTCTACTTAACAAGCTTGCTTCTGGAATCTCATCGAGAAAACATGGACTCGACAGGATCAAGAATGTGATCTTGTCGGAACCAAGACGAGCCGTTGAAGAAGATGAGATGATGATGATGATGATGATAAGCAGCAACGAAGAGGAGAAGGAGGAGGAAGTGACTGGTTGTTCCATGGAGATTGATGAGAATCTCATCAGTACAACTTCTTTTGATGAGTACTTAACGTGTGACTTCACTCCTACGACTACGACTGGCTTGGTGACTGCTTTTGATGGCTATACGTTAATTGAGCCTTACGATCTTTACCAATCTGATTTCTATCATGAGACTAGTGGTGATCAACTTGACTTGTTCCTCCTTTGAAACACACTCTCTTGGGCAAGTTTTATCTTTAATGTATTTTTTTTTCTCTTGTATTTTAGTTCAGTGTGTGACGAAAGAGAGAGAGGTTTCTGATAAAGGCAAAGTGCTCAGTATTATAAATGACATGTATGGTCAATGTTTCTGAGTTTTGACTGTTCACTTTTTTTTCTTATAGTTTTGATTACCTCTCTCTCTTACGCATGCTTATCATGAGCCCTACATCTACATGCACATTTGGAGTTTCACTTTCATGCATGCCATTCCAATGTAACAAGCCGGTCGAATCTTATACTGCTGTAGGTTTTGTCAGTCATAAAGGTGTGTAGTTGAACTTTATTTTAGTGTATTAAGGATTCCAACAACATTTAGCAATTATTAATTAGAACCATCATGAGTGCTGCCACGGCAAACCTCACATTCACGAGGTGAAATGCTACTAAAACCACTCCAAAAGTTTCAAAATATGGAATGGAACACGGTAAAAGAAAAAAATAAAAAGGGTCGTCGATGCCGCGGAAACTAGCTTCCATTTTCCTAATAATTAATAGTTATCATTCTCTTGTTTCATTAAGCTTATGGATCATAAGTTCTTCTGCTAAGGCTTGGTTGAATATGAGGTGTATCTCATCATACTTTTCAACTCAAACTTTATGATTGTCTCAACCATACATTGTATGTTTTTTAGTATTTAAATTTGAAATCCTTTTACAAAAAAAATATATCATGTGATTTTTTAAACTAATTTTATACATGGTCGAATCCAGACAAATTTATATACAACATTGGCTTTGGTCCCAATCTTTTTTTTGGAAGTTATATAAATATTTATATGCTCCCAAAATTATGAAAACAAATTCTTAAGAAAAGTTTATGGTCTTCATAATCTTAAATTCGACCATGATTCTATATATTAAATTAAATTTGGTAGTATAATATAACATCTACTCGTATTTTTTTCGCTACAAAATCATTACAAAGGCTAAATTTCTAAAAACAAAACATAAGATTACAAGAGAATTTTAAATCTGAGTTGAAAGAAGGCTAATCCTTTAGATCTTACATTATTTGTATCAAAACCAATAGAAGGTTAAAAAAAATAGAAAGTATTCTCTTCTAAGTTAGACTAGACATAGTAGAATCTCTATTATTTTGGTGGTAGGCTTGCTATAGAATCCTAGTTAATAATCGAAAATTTCAAAATTAATTATGGTCAAAAAAAGTAAAGAATAACTGTTTAATTGAGTTTGACGGCTATAAACACTAAAATAATTTTCAAGTACTTACAAAAATTGCCCCACAAATGATAGATTATTAAAGTAAAAATTTTTTAATTTGTGTGATCAATAAGCAAAGCACATGTCCCCCTGATTATTGATCACACACATTATTGTTTTTTTCTTACTTTAATAGTCAATCATTGTAGGGCAATTGTTTTGTTAGTACATGAAAATAATTTCCAGTTATATAAACATGCCAATTGTGGACAAACTTTCTAGACGCATTTAGCGATTCTTATGATCGTGGGACTTTCTTCCGCGTCGCTGGTCCATAACCCTATTTTCGACTATCTAGTTATTATACTTTTTCCAGGTTTCATATTTTTTTCTGTGAAGTTATATGTTACTAGTATATAATCCTAACATCGAATCTGTCTGCATCCTCAACAAGAGAGAGAGAGAGAGGAAGAAGACTAATAAGTGCGTGGACTTTAATTCATAGTGTACTAGTGTGCTTCTTATAAAACATTTAAACATGGACACATGAAACCCACAGTTAATATGTCTACTAGTAAAAAGTAAAATTTAGATCCTCTAAATTCGTAAAAGTTCCCCTGAAAAACAAAATAAATCATAGTTTTTAATTAAGTTGACAATTTTTTTTTTCGGAATATTTTTTTCTTTTAATTTCAGACGAAGATGTACTATTTTATTGGATGTAATAAAATGATTGTTCTATCCGTTCCACTAAACTGTTAAAGAGAATAGTATTTACTAAAATTTGGATGGACAATGAATATAATTATTATTTCAAGTTTGTTTATTTTATCATATTCATCTTTATTATATAATTCCTTAATGATTTTTAAATTTTTACCTCATGTAGATGATGTGACATGTGATGTGAAGAAGAAAGAAGTGTATCAAAATTATTTGTATGATTCAAGCTCTGTTGTATGTATAGACATGGGAAATAATAATTATTTCTTCTTATATGCTTCCTCTACCTACCGTGTGGTGTAATAGTGTTAAAAATGACAAATATCTCTGATTCACACTTCCTTTTATCAGCTTTTGTCCCCTAATATTTTTGTTCTTCTTAAGCCCAATAATGTTTTTTTTTCTTAGAATTCTTTTCGATTTTAATAAACTTTTTTGTTGTTGCTGAAAAAAGAGCAGAGGTTACAAGTCACATGTAAAGATCAAAGCGATAAGTTTCTTCGTAATACTCTGACAGTCTCGGTTCTTGTTTGTGATTTTATTCCAAACTATTTTTTCTTCTTGTCACCATCTCTCAAATGTCTCGTCAGTCATAACACTTTATCGACGTCGAAGATTCGCTTATCTATACAACACAATAGTCTCATGTCCAGACATCTTTAAACGAGCTCATACAATGACTTACATTATTAGTTAATGGGCTTGGGCCTCATGCATCATTTGCTTTCTTTAACACACTCACTCTGCAGAGGAAAGAACCAACAAGTAAATGATTTTCTAAGAAAAATTGTATTTTTGTAACGTGGCGGAGGAACTGACCAGTCCCAGCATAGGAGCTGAGAAGCTACTCCAAAACAGAACCCGCAACTTTTGTTTTAAACCAAGTGATGCATATATAATTCCCAATGTAAAAGAGAAGCCTATCCTAAGCCCAAGAATGAAGTGAATGCAAAGCCCATGTGTGTAGGTTACCTCTAATGTGTTGTCATATATATTGAGCTTATGTCTTTTGAGTAATATAACCTTGGCTGCACTTATGAGCAGCCTCTTTCAAACTTCTTTTTAATGGAATTAATCCATCGTTAGTCACAAATCAAAGCTTCTTCCTTTCTTTTCGTTCTTGTTTCTTAATAAAGCTTTATGAGCTATGTCATGAGCTTAGAGAAGTCAACCACGAGAAGTCATGAAAAATGTAGACTTATGATGTTGCTTATAAATTTGACCATAGCTTCTAGGGAATCATTTAGCAAAACTAAAACCAAAGTAGCCGACGAAAGTAGGTACAAGTGCCATCTCCACATCCCCATCAACGAATAGTACTTTTCATTATGAGACCTAATAATATTAATAACAAATGTGCAAAAAATGGTATGGAGTTTTGTGATGTGTGAACCCATTGATGGGTCATGCAGCTATCTACTTCAAGATAGCGTGACCGTTGCCTTCTAAATCATGGACCACATCCTTGCTCTCTTATTATATCTCAACAAATCTTTCAGGCAGCGACCAAATCTTTAATTTTTTCTTATACTTGTGTAATTTGGTACAATGAAGTTTGATATTTATAAGTTTGGTTTGGATGGACATGCATTAATGTTTTATAGTTGATTTGTTTTTTTTTTAATTGTGGTTACAAATAGACATTGATATATATATATATATATATAACAGTTATTCTAGAATATATGATTTGTGTTAGGTGTTGGACATATTTTTGGTTCGGACCATGTCAGTTTCGAAATTTTATGATAAAATGATGTAATTAATGAAATCTAAATTAGAAATACTGCAACTTATCTGACCAGCGCGAACTACGCATAGTGCACGAACTCTATCGTTCCTTGACAACTTACTACATAGTATTAAAAAAAAACTTACTACATATTTCAAGAAATAGTCAAAAACTTAAAAGAGGAGTTTGTCTGTCATTTGCTATTGTTAATCAGTTTTTATGTTTCTTGGAACTCGAAATCCACACGTGCTAATACTTCAAAATTTTGTAGTATTTCATAATTCACTACTAGTTTTCTATTATTTCCAGATATTGAGGATTTTGCAGAATAGAATATTCCAGTTCAAAAAAAAATTTGGTATCATATATTTTGACGTATTTTAGAAATTATTTAAGAATAACGAATGTGGTGTACATCTTACGTCTTACGTCTTGTATTAATTAAAAAGAATTTTCCAAAAATAATCTTAAAATATTTATCATAAAATAATATTAAAAAATAATTAAATATATTTTATTAGAAAATATAAATAAACAATTATACTTCTAAGATTAACTAATGTAAATTTATGGTGAGATTTATGGAAAGTGGTTTTAGAGTTAAAGTTTGAATTTTTTTTGTTAAATCTTAAAATTTGCAAAATACAAAAAAAAACAATTTTGATTAATTTTTTTAAAATTTTGTTTTGATGACAAGAAAAATAAAATGATTATTTGAAAGAATTGAGTCAATTGACCTCAATTAAATGCAAAAAGCCATCATTCTTTTTTTTTTATCGACAAAAAAAGCCATCATTCTAAACTTAAAAGATTGGGACAAACATGGTTTTCAACATGTGATTACATCCTTTTCTAAATGGCTTGTGTATCCGTTTGTTTGCATATTCGAAACAAAATAAAAGAGGCTTTCATTTTAGAACACACCTACAAAAGATCAAATCAATACTATTGGTTTAACCAGTTCAGATCTGGTTCTTAACATAGGGTTAATTGATTTTGATAAGTTATTTAGCAAATAAAGCAAAAAAGAAAACTATAAACATTACCACGAAAGCAAATCCACCTAGTTGCAAGCAAGAATCGAATCAAACATGACCAAGTCGCTTCTCTCTCACCAAGACGCGCCAACTAAGCATGAGCTGTTTATTTGACGTCGTCTCCGTCACACTTCCCCAACTCACATTCCGCCACGTGTCATCCCTTATTACATCCTTCACGTGCTGTCATGTCTTAAAGCCATATGTCCGCGCAGGTACTCAATCCAACGGCTGAGATTAGCTTATCACCCCATGAAAAAAATTTAATTAATAGTCCCTATTTGACGTGTTAGTTACGTGTTTAAGACGAGTAATAATAATGCAATAAAAGAAATATAAAAATAGAGAAAAAGATATCTTTCGTTGGAACGTGGAATATAAATAGAATTAATTAAAAATACTAACTCCTAAAAATAAAAAGAATATTTCCAAATTTAACCCAGAAAATAATAACTCAAAAAAACCAATATAAAAGCCCTTCTCTTTCCCATTAGGGTTCTTTATTTTCTCTCATCATCAACACTCTCTCCTTGCTCCAAAAAAAAAGTTTGGATTTTTATTCTCCGGCATGCCAATTTTCTGATCACCAACCTCACATTTCAGCTTGAGGATGCCCGCAACGGAGTACCAAAGATCATTCGGGAGGACTTTACTCAATCTACGCCGCGACTCGGTCCACTCGGTCGCTGAATCCTCCACCGAGTTGACTCAGATGGAAGCAGAGTTAGAATCTTTCCAGAGACGAGTCGCAGAGAGGTTCATCTCTCTCAACGCTTCAAGCTCCGAAGATCTTCTCTCCCTCGAATGGGTCGAGAAGCTTCTCGACTCGTTCCTAGCGTGCCAAGAGGAGTTTCGCGTCATCGTCTTCAACAACCACCGCAGCACGACGCTCGTAACTAAACCTCCGATGGACCGTTTGATAGCAGAGTATTTCGAGAGAAGCGTCAAGGCTCTCGACGTCTGCAACGCGATCCGCGACGGCGTTGAACGGATCCGTCAGTGGCAGAAGCTGATCGAGATCGTCGTGTTCGCTTTCAACAGCAACAAGAGACCTCTCGGAGAAGGTCAGTTCCGTCGCGCGAAGAGGACGTTGATCGAGTTAGCGATTGGGATGTTGGACGATAAGGAAGCTTCTTCGAGCTCTGTGGTACAGCATCGTAACCGTTCGTTTGGTCGGAACAACAAGGAGCATCTCCATCACAAAACAATAGGACATTTCAGATCGTTGTCGTGGAGCGTGTCGAGATCTTGGTCTGCTTCTAAGCAGTTGCAAGCTATAGGGAACGGTTTGGCTCCGCCTCGAGCGGGGGACGTGACTGCGACGAGTGGTTTGGCTGTTCCTGTCTATACAATGACTTCGGTTTTGTTGTTTGTGATGTGGGCTCTTGTCGCGGCCATTCCTTGTCAGGACAGAGGGCTTCAGGTGCATTTTAATGTGCCTAGGAGTTTTCAGTGGGGAGGGTCTTTGATGTCGTTGCACGATAGGATCATTGAGGAGTCGAGGAAGAGGGAGAGGAGGAACAGTTGTGGGCTGTTGAAAGAGATTAATCAGATTGAGAGGAGTTCGAGATTGATGGGTGAGTTGGTTGATTCTGTTCAGTTTCCTTTGTCTGAAGAGAAGGAGGTTCAGGTGAGGGAGAGGGTTGAGGAACTGGGGAAGGTTCAAGAAGCTTTGAAGAATGGTTTGGATCCGTTTGAGAGGAAAGTGAGAGAAGTGTTTCATAGGATTGTAAGGAGCAGAACAGAGGGTCTTGAGTCTGTTGGAACGGCACCTTAGATCAATGATCTTTTTGTTGGCAGAACATAGTTTCTTTGTCTGTATCAATTTCACGAACAAAAAAGAAACTGTTTTTTAATCTTTGTTATCACTTGTGTGTTAGTTTTGTAACAAAGATTGTTATGTATACACATGGTTTACTAGAAACATCAACAAAATTACAATACCAATTTATTGTTAATTTAGCTGCTTTAGTTTTTATCTTTGGTATATAAAATAATATGAAATTTGTTAATGGAACAAAAACACAAATATACATCTTTTTATTAACTTTAAATTTGTTACAACTCTAAGAATCATAGAAAGATATTGGGAGCTTTAAATGTTCCAGCTTGTCTCTTCTTCCAAGAATCAAGGGGTACATAATCAAAATCGAGTGAAGGAAAAGAATCTGAGCCACCTGCATCAATTACCAAGGACAAAATAGTAACAAGGATATACAATTAAGAAAGCTGATTACAATTTGTAGATGCAATCACTAGGCTTAACGTATCAGAAACAGAAAATAAAACGAGAAAAGAATATGCCTCAGAGGTAGTGACAATTGTGATTACATTCATCACTATAACAATCTGATGAAAACACATCAATAGATATACATCAACGGCACAAAGCTTCATAAAAAAAAGAACTTTTGGGTAAGTGCATCAGAGAGATTCCCATTTAGACAATAATCATCATTCTACTTCTCCCTAAGGAGAATCTGATGTCCCTGTCTTTTTATCGTCACTTGCACTTGAGAACAGACACCCCAGAAAAAAAAACTACAACACCAAACAACCAAGAGCAAATCATCATATGCAACTAGAATCTATGCAAACAAGAAAACTAGTCTCTAATGCAACACTGAGCTAATAACGGAGAGGAAACATCTTAATATCCAGAGAAAAACATATTAAATAATGCCTCAGAGTTGCTTCTTTTTTTCCTAGAGACTTAGCTCTCAAAGTATATTTAACACCATCACAGGCATTCAAAAGACACAACAAACAAAACCCATACAAGAATGCTCATGGAAGACAAAAAGATCAAATCTTTTACAATTCCCTAGAACCTCCAATGAGAATATAAAGAGATGCTACGAGAAGTGACTCTGTTCTGTCTCTGCTGAATCGTGTTGGCTTTTAAATAGAAAAGCTGCTGCGGCTGCGAAAATTAGGTCAAAAAGAAGGAAGTTTCACTGGGCTGAAAATAAAGTTATTAGTAACCCATTAGGGAAATTTAAAGGCCCAAATAAGTTTAAGCCAATTTTGCTCAGTTGGTTCTAGTAGAAAGGACAAAAAGGTATATGCTTAATGAAGCATGATGTCTCTCTCAACTCTTAAGTACATAAACAAGGCTTTGACCTTTTTTGTAGTTTGTGTTATGAAGAAACTGATAAGTTTTGTTTTGAACATTACATGAAACTGGAGAGCATTGAGATAAAACCTCAATGTATAGTATATCTCTTCATCTATTGTTCAGTTCTATTAACACACTTATGCTGATGATAGATTCATATTGAATCTCCCTCTGTTGTGTGCTTTTCAGCTTTTGGGCAAACATCGCTAGAATAGAAAACATGGTGCATCTTAGAGCGTACATGTCTATGTATGTGTCATACATGATATTTTATTTCTATATATTTGTGTGTGTGTATTATATAATGTACCACACTAGTGCTTAAAAAAGAGTTAATTTTGATGAGCATCATGTTGTGTCCAACACAAAAGGCTTGTTTCCACAATCAACGGTAGAGATGAAAAGAAAATGAATATCCACAATCCGCTTTACTTTAATATCTGTATATATCTTCTTCCACGATAAATCCTGGATATGAGCTTTGTATATAAAGCAGACAACGTTTTGCGTGAAGAAACAGACCAGAACACATTAACATATCTTGTGTCTTTTAAGAGAACGTAGATGGCGAGAAGACAACTCTTTCAACTTCGGATGTTCTTGGTTTTAGCTGCTCTGATCTTATTGAAGCCTGTCCACCTAGTCATTGCAAGTCTGTAATACTTTTTTTTTAGTCTCATTCTCTCTAACCTTCTCAAGTTTCTTCTTCTTGTTCTGTCTCTTTCTTACATTTCTTGCTTATTTGCAGGAACTGAGACAACGATAGACTATGAAACCAAGGGACAAGAACTGAATCAGGTTAGCCATCTGGTAAGAGTCCCCTCCATACATAAACAAACGCATACAATGTGAGCAATCATCGAATGTCTTATTTTCTGTCTGAATGTTTTCCATAGAGAGGAAATGAAGTGGATCCTAAGATAAGAACAAGGACAAGGAGGTTGATGATTGTTGTGGAGATCAATGATTATCCAGGATCAGGCGCTAACAGCCGCCACACTCGACCATACTGCCCTGATTGCTAATTCCAGTTTCTTGTAACTTAGAGAACCTTTTAAAAACTGTAATAATCACACACTGTATATATGATATCTACCAAGATTTAACATGATGGAATCTTAATCTAAAAGACTATATGAAAACGTCAGATGCTTCTTTAAAGTCTCAATCTTTATCAACTGTCTGAAAAAGGTTGCCTTTTTCACTCATTTAAAAAAAAACAATCCTACACCAAAGGTAGCTAACGTTAGGTCATCCACTGAAACACACAAAAGGGTTTTGCTCTGTTTTTCACCTTTAAAATATGCCCCTGTTTTGTTAATCAACCTTTTTATTATGTACTTAATCTGCCCCACATTTGATTATTAATGTTTTTGTTTTGTTTTGGTGGAAAGACAATGAGACAGTGGAGGACACAACAACCACCTCAAACATGATGATATCTTACTATTATAAGACACATTCTAGAATGAATAGATACAACATAAGCTGAACCCATTATAGAAAATGAAACATTATTTTACAAAACAAAAAGGTATCTGAAGTTATGGAGAAACTAAGCTCCACAACATGATCAACAGAAACTCACAATAAGAGCACTCCCATTGAGGGTTTATGGGGGGAGTTCACACGGAAATCAAGAAAATAAAATAATAAAATAATAAAAACCTATGAACCCCTCTCTCCTAAAGTTTTCTCGGGTGAATCTCTCTCTCCTAAGGTTCACCACGTGGCGGTCCGGTATTGGTTTAGAATTATTTTTTATTTTTTTTAAAAGAAAATCAAAAAGAAAACAGAAAATTTTTAATAATAAAAAATTGATTCAATGAACCCCGAAAGGAGGTTCATTGATGTAGATGCTCTAATTACCAAGCCGTGCCTCGATAAAGGTTGATCAAGCAAGCATGTTGATCAGCCAACATGTTGATCAGCCAACAAAAATAAAAATATTTATTTTCTAAATAATCATGTAATTGAGATGGTGCAAGCAACTTTTGATTGATTTATTTCATTCAATCCAGGTTTGAAGGTTGAGTGCTATTTAATTTTTTTTTTTTATGGGTCAGTTTTTTTTGGGCCAGTAAATGTCAGGCACGCCCTGATCATTATGTATAATTAAGACTTAGATCAGTTAGTTATCGTCAGGAGAAAGAGAATATTAGCAACGAGCTCGTTGGCCTTATCGGTGGGATGATACTTGTCCCAAAACACATTTATCGGTGGGATGATACTTGTCCCAAAACACATACTTACTTCTGTCCTTACACAATGTCGACGCAGGGATACATATTACATGTAAGCGCCGGTTTGATTATGTAGAACGAGCAACACTGCAAATTCGAGTTATCTAATCATGTATATAGGCATGAGACTTATTATCTGAAATCCAAAATCCAATTTGGATATGCTCCGAAAATCCAAATCTCTGGAATGGTCAAATTCGGATCCGAATAGTAAAATGTTGGATTTGTCAAAACCGAATCCGGATATCTTAATTTTTAGATCTATATTTTTACTGATAATTATTTCAAAAATAATATATATATAACTAATTTTTTTCATGCACATTAAAAACATATAAATAATCTAATTTATTGAAACACGTTTTTTTTTTGAAATACAGTTTACAACGGAAATTGATGGTTTGAGACTAATATGAAAACCAAATGCTTTACATTACAGAGAATAATTATCTAGAAAAGAACCATGTTCTCATGAAAATAAGTTATCATTCATTACAAAGAAAAACTACAAATGATACTTAGAGGCTTATTCATTTATGACTTGAAAATGGATTGAATGTTTGTGGCAGAGTATCTTCTAAAACTTTCAACGTTTTTGGTCGTCTGTTATTTTTTTTTGTTAAGATTGAAAAGGGTTCATATTTATCCATTCGAAAATGGTAAATCATGGGCACAAAAGTAAGCCCAATGGACCGAAGAAAATACTCGGGCTCGAAGACAATCAGATCATTCAGTGGTAATCTGGTAAATAACCGAAAGTGGATTGTGGATATTGAACCGTTGGAAACTAATGGCCATCTCAGTAAAGTTTAAGTTGTTTCTAACCAAAACAGAGTAAGCAGAAAAAAAGATATGTGTGAACCTAAGGGCATGTTTATTGCAGGTCTCTTAGCATGGGGTTCTTAGTTTTTATAAGAGACGTATCTTAACTTTAACTAAGAAAATTTAAGAACCGTCTCTTAAATAAGAGACCTAAGAGACGTTTCTTAAGGAGAAAAATTAAAAAAAAATTAAAAAAAATAAAAAACGTGAAATTATAAGTTAAGAACCCCGCCTAAGAGACTGTGGATAAACATGGCCTAAGAGCATCATTAACCCAGGGTGCTTAGCAAGGGTGCTTGCACTGTTTGCGGGGTCCACTGACAAACAGTGCAAGCACCAGTTCTAAAAGTGCTTAAATAAGCACTCCTTTTCTGTTGGTTCTTGCACTGTTCACGGGTCCCACTGACACGTGGCGTCCCGTGATTGGTCTGTTTTTAATTTTTTTTTTTTTTTTAAAAAACAAGAAAAAAAAAAGAAAAAACCAAAAATAAGCACCCCAAATGGGGTGCTAGGGTTAAAGATGGCCTAAGATCCTACGGATACTCTGCCATTCCCATGAAAGACATCACAAGACGACAAAATAGTTACATTACTATCCAACGTGGCCAAAACCATGCCTATGAAGACATCGCAAAACGACAAAATGGTTACATTACTATCCAACGTGGCCAAAACCATGCCTATGAAGACATCGCAAAACGACAAAATGGTTACATTACTATCCAACGTGGCCAAAACGCAGCCGTTTGCTCCACAAAATGGGAGCCACAGATAAAAGAAACACCCAAACCCGTAACTCTATCCACATCTCATCACCACCGTCTATTATTCAATCTAACGGTGGATACACCTAGGAAATCTCCGACACTATCTAATCCACCAAACTGAACTGAACAAACCTCACATAACTGGAGGAAGAGACAGGAACACACTCCATTGGTTAGTGTTCACTGAAGTTTCTAAGCTTCTCAATGGCGACGTTTGCACTCAAATCCTTCACCGGACTTCGCCAATCCTCGACGGACCAGGTAACCTTCATCTCCCATGTTCCGTCGTCCCTCTCTCGCTCCCAGCGACGGAGCTCTCTCAAAGTAACCGCGTCAAGAGCCAGCCCCAAGCTCGCCAACCGTAACCTCCGCGTCGCCGTCATCGGGGGAGGTCCAGCAGGAGGAGCCGCCGCCGAAACTCTCGCCCAAGGAGGTATCGAGACCATCCTCATCGAGCGTAAGATGGACAACTGTAAGCCCTGCGGTGGCGCGATCCCTCTCTGTATGGTCGGAGAATTCAACTTGCCTCTCGACATCATCGACCGGAGGGTCACCAAGATGAAGATGATCTCTCCGTCCAACATCGCCGTGGACATTGGCCGTACGCTTAAGGAGCATGAGTATATAGGTATGGTGAGGCGAGAAGTGCTTGACCAGTATCTGAGAGAGCGAGCCGAGAAGAGTGGAGCCACTGTTATCAACGGTCTCTTCCTCAAGATGGATCTTCCCGAGAACTGGGACTCGCCGTACGTGTTGCATTACACGGAGTACGACGGGAAAACAGGAGCCACGGGACAGAAGAAGACAATGGAGGTTGACGCCGTTATCGGAGCTGACGGAGCTAACTCTAGAGTTGCCAAGTCCATCGGTGCCGGAGATTATGACTACGCCATCGCGTTTCAGGTCAGTGTCCTTCCCTTTACATAGTTTCATGAGAATCATTAGAGCATATAAACCGGAAAAATCGAACCAGAACTGAACACTCAGGCCTAAGAATCATGTTCTCAAGGAACTGAATGTCTGAAAAGTTTGAAACTTTCAGGAGAGAATCAGAATCCCAGATGATAAGATGACGTACTATGAGGATCTAGCTGAGATGTACGTCGGAGACGACGTGTCGCCGGACTTTTACGGATGGGTTTTCCCTAAATGCGACCATGTAGCTGTTGGAACAGGCACTGTTACTCACAAAGGTGACATCAAGAAGTTCCAGCTCGCGACAAGAAACAGAGCCAAGGACAAGATTCTAGGAGGCAAGATCATCCGCGTGGAGGCTCACCCTATTCCTGAACACCCGCGACCACGCAGGCTCTCGAAACGTGTGGCTCTTGTTGGTGATGCTGCAGGGTACGTGACTAAATGCTCCGGTGAAGGGATCTACTTCGCTGCAAAGAGTGGAAGAATGTGTGCTGAAGCCATTGTTGAAGGTTCACAGAATGGTAAAACAAAAAACTAAACACAACCCTTTTTTTTTGTCTCTCTGTGTGTTTGCGTGTTTTAAGTGTTTTTGTTTGCAACAGGTAAGAAGATGATCGATGAAAGTGACTTGAGGAAGTACTTGGAGAAATGGGACAAGACATACTTGCCTACGTACAGGGTGCTTGATGTGTTGCAGAAAGTGTTTTACAGATCAAATCCTGCTAGAGAAGCGTTTGTGGAGATGTGTGGCGATGAGTATGTTCAGAAGATGACCTTTGATAGTTATCTGTACAAGAGGGTTGCACCAGGTAGTCCTTTGGAGGATTTGAAGTTGGCTGTGAACACCATTGGGAGTGTGTTTAGAGCTAATGCTCTAAGGAGAGAGATTGAGAAGCTAAATGTTTAAGCTAATGTTTTGCCCTTAAAAATATCAGTTTCTTATTTATCTTCTGTTCATTGGCGTTACAATCCAAATCCTTAATAAAAAACAGATTGTCACAAACCACTAAACTCACTTGTGAAACCACACAAGAGGTACTTTACTTCTTCATCGCTTTCTACACCTTCAATAACTGACTCCTCCTCGCTAATGACTGAGCCGCTGCTTGAACAAGAGGGTATAGACATCTCTGACTTGAGACTTCTCTTCTTCTTCATCTTGTGTGTAGCCTTGAAGCAAGCTTGTCTTAGCCTCTTTGTCTTGTCTGTAAACTCCAAATCCGGATTCTCTTCAATCCTCCTCTTCTCATTCTCAAGTATCTCTATTGCGTTCTTGAATGTTCCAGCATTCTCACCGCCTTCCCTCTTCTGCAGCTCATAATCACATGATTAAAAAGAATCACTCACATTACTAAAGACACAATTTAATAACCAGTGTAATGACTTGTTATAATATACCTTGACGTTACTAATAAGAGCTAGTAAGCTCATGAGTTTCCGATGAGGCCATCTACGAAAACCAAGTTCACGACATCTCCTTTTCAGAAGAGTTAAACCAACGTCAAGCTCCATAGCAGCCTGAGTTATTGGCATATAAAAGTAGCGAGAGATAGTCTCCATCGACAGTGCTTTTGAAACTGGAAAGGTTGTGTAGGTAGTAACATCACTGATGATTCTCCTCTTCTTATAAGTATTCTTCTCCAAATCACCTTCTCCTCTGTTCTGCTCTGAAGAGCTGTATGTATCGAGTACATCTTCAACACAAAGCAAAACCTATGAGACCTCTTTACATAAATATATACAAAACAACTACGCAAACGATATGTTAAACCTTGAGACAAGGGTTCAAGGTCAGGTAATGACAGAGATGGTGTAGGCAAGTGAAAAGCTTGAGAAAAAAAGTTGTTGTGGAGAGGAAGAAGCTCTTCTTCCCATTCAAATGAAGGAAACGTTAACGAGCTGCAGAGAATACACATATGAGAGATTATATATTATAATAAAACAAGAAATTAAGCTAAACAAGAGCTTCTGAAACTGACATGTGATCATCAAAGTATGTTGAATGGGTCAGAAATGAGAACGGCTTCTCTTCCTTGAATGTATGATCAGCCATTGTAGAAAGAGAGAGCAAGAGAGATAGAGAGAAAGGTTCTGTTGTAAAGCTGCATGAGGGAAAAACGATATATATACATATAGAGAGAGAGAGAGGAGAAGAGAAATGAAGTGATGATGAATCTATTAGAGAGGACGTGGGGTGACGGCTAATTGATTGCACTGTTAAATTTGGAGTTACGAGATAGATATGATTAATGTTAATTAGTGGTAATTATAGGGGCGTTTAGGTTTGGATTAGACTTCTCTTTTCGTTTCTCCATGCACATATCATACATGGATGCAGTCACTTTTGAGTAAAAAGTAGTACTAGTACTACTTGTATATTACAACACACATGTGCATGTACATGTTCATATATGTGCATATACACATCAGAGTGGTCATGACTGTGCATAATTAGTAGCTAATAACTGAATGGTATCAATATGTACTAATTACAAACCAAGATGTAACGTATGGGTGAAACTTTACTATAGATCATGGCCGCCTTTATATTTCTGTTTTTCCTTATTGATTATAAGTTATTAATGAAGTAACCAGTAAAGTTTACACTCCACAAAATAACGGTCCAAGACAATCAATATATTCACAACCAATGTTATTGAAATGTTTACAACTAATTATGTGTTAATTTAAATTCACAATCATATTCTATGACCTTTTCTTCATATTCTGTGACATATATAATATTACCAATATTATTTGTTAATTTAAATTCATATAGTCATAATAATGTTAACATGAATATATATATATATATATATATATATATGATTACGACATATTTTAGCGTTGAATCCTGAATCAAGAAGAATGTTTAATTTGCTGTGTAAATGAACTGGTCCTTTGCTTCATGCAAAAACATATCCCTAGCGCAGCACCAGTTGCAACTTTGTGACCAAGAAAGAACATTGGAACCTCCTAGAGTAACAATAATTTAGTTAGTAGAGAGATAACATGAAGTGTTTGATTTTAGAAAAGCTTCTTTACTTGCTTTGAAACTAATGATTTTCTAAGCTACCAGTATGCATATATACTAGCCAATCTTAAACACGTAAAAGATCTTCAGTAGAGTAGCCTCCGAGAGACAATCACAATCTATAAATGATACTTTATTGTTTATATAATATTCAGTATAGTTATGCATATAAAAATTAGATAGACAACGATCCAATATATATTACTCTATATATTACTCTCTCCGTTTTTTTATATTTGATGTTCTAGGATTATGCACATAGATTAAGAAACATTTAATTTTTTATCATTTTCTAAACAAAAACATCATTAATTGTTTACCTAACCACAATTCAACCAATAATAAAATAGAAGCTATAATATCATTGGTCATCATCCAACATTAATTACTAATAAATTTTACATAGAAAATTGAAAACGCCAAATAATTTGGAACAAAAATTTTTCTCTAAAACGTCAATTAAAAAAAACCGGAGGGAGTATTATGTACGATCACAATTGATAAGTTTAAACTTTGTAAGAATTAATATGTTATGAAGATTTTGTTTGTTAAACATTAATGTTGTGAAATTTAAGCTGTGAAGTTTAATCTTGGATGATGACCAATGATATTATAGAAATAGATATTCTCTCAAATGTCGTTTTTGTTTTGTTATCAGTCGTATTAATATGTAATGTAGTTTCAAAATAGTACTCCATCCGTTTCAAATTATATGATATTTTAAAAAAAAATTATTGTTTCAAAATATAAGATGTTTTGAGATTTTAAAATAATTTTTGAAGTTTTAAGGTTAACTTTAATTTTATTGGAAACTATTCAACCAATAAAATTTTATAGTTTTTTTTTTATAATTGGTTGAATGATTTTAAAATTATATTTTTAAAAATATTTTCTGAAAAAATGTAAACTTCTTAAAACATCATATATTATAAAAACGTATGAAGTATCTTATAAAAATTAAGTATGTTCGGTTGGAAGGAAAGAAAACTAGAAAAGTAAAATATAAACAAGAGCGACAAAATCGAAATTAGGTTATGGCATAATATTTGCAGCTTTTTTGTGCTTCTTTTGAGTGCATAGCGTCAAATCACCCCATACTCCCATAAACATAACCTTCCAATCCTTCAAGATGTTTATATGCGGAGATCGATGACAGTTTCATCGATGCCTCGGTCTTAAAATAATTAATTACTATATCGGTATCTATATATGACTATATAGCAATTATAATAATCAATGATAACAGTTTTGAATTATTATTATTTTTTTCAACTTTTAAAACCCATAACTATGGTTCTTTATATTTATTTTTCTCAAAAGGTATGTATGGCACTCGTTGAGATATGTCCCCAACACCAAATCAAACTACCTAGTGGACAATATGAATATGTTCTTGGACACTTTGAAAATGAATCAAAGTCAGGTTTAGGTATTCTCTTTCTTAAATTTCCGGATATATCAAAATACACCCTTTTATAGTGTTCAAATAAGAACTTAATTATTGTTATTTTCTATGATTTGTAAGGTTTCTTCTTTTAGCAGTATCTATATATAACATGGAATTGTTAAGTGATATGTTTATGCTGCAAACTCATAGTTTTTTTCATGTAAGATTTCTTCTTATGATGACATGTTTACTAAAGACACAAACAAATAAAGGTTAGAAAATGAACAAAGCCCAAGCCTTTGGGTGAACAAAACCCTAACAGAATCATAAAAAGAGACAAACAAAATAACTGAAAAAGGGCAAAGGTTTTATATAGGAAACAAGCGAGTATATAATATATGACCGAAGCATAAGTGACGAACTTGTATCATCAAACATCTATAAGGTCATCATCATCTATAGAAAAATAAAATCCGCGTACTATTATTATTATAGTAATAATAAAAAAGAAGAAGATATTGATTATTGGGTAAGTAAGCTTCTGATTAAAGCAGCTTGAGCAGTGTCTGAGTTTGCGAGTAACTCAGATAGTCTCTCACTGAGATCGTCAACCTCTCTATGCAGATTCCTTATGTAGTTGCACGTCTCTTGTAACACTCTCGATGCTGAAACCTGTCAATATATATATGCATATGTATCATTATTTTCATGCCATATATATATATATAATATAAATATATGTTCTAGCTAGTTAAAACATAAGACTTAAACGCACCTTGTCGGAGCGACGACTGTTCCTGAGTTCAGGAAGAAGCTGCTGCAACTTGATAATGAGATCGTTGATCTGATCTTCTGAGATCCCTGATGATTGTCTCGAACGTGATCTTCTTCCTGACATTTTCTTTTCGTTTGAATATTAACTCGGAAAGTAGTAAGATATAGATACTGAAGCAAAAGACACTTATCGATGAAACAGTTTTAGGATCACAGACAAGTTGAGAGGGAGAAGATGAGAGTATGAAGGAAAGAAGTGAAGTGACGGTTGTATTTATGTAGTCTTTTTTATTATTTGTTTATGAAAAATATAAACAAACTGTGAGGAGCTTATTATTTTAATTTGTAAATATATATTCGAATCTTGTTTTCAAATATTGAATTATATGACCCCTCCTGACACCTTTTGTTATAATAGATTGATTTCAGAGAATCTCATAATTTTAACATATAGATCTAAGTTTGACATAATGACACATATATAATCTTATTGTGGAGTCTAGCCAAATCCTGTTTTGTAAATTAACCCTGTATCGTAAATTTTATTGAATGTTTTGAGCTTTGAGTTTCGACACTTGCATATTACTGATCACATGTTTCTAGAAGAATACTAACTAAATTAATTACTAGTCTTAAACGTATTTTTTTCTCCAACGTACGCCATAGAAATGTTAGCTTGTACGAAAATGTTAATCATGTTAAGAAAAGAAAATGATAGTCAACTTATTATATTTTCTAAACGTAAGTGCTTTATAATTTTTTTAACAACACCATAACAAATTACCTAGTGGAATTTGTGTGTTTGATAACTCTTTTACACGAACATACATAGACGTTGTGAAACAGAAACGAACATGTATCTATTCATAAGATGTTATATTCTACGGTAAAATCAGAAAGTGTTACACTAAATGAAGATATGAAATTGAATATATGTGCGCTTATCAAGAGAAGGTATTATACTTTATAACTATAGGAAGCCCCTATCCATTCCTTGAAACACAACTTTTATAAAAAAAAATTCACATTGTCGATGTTTAGGTTTTCGCTCGACCACGTCCACACATGCACTTTTTTAATTCTATTTATTAATTCTAATTGAAATACGCTTTTATTAAAATCAAAGGATTATTCTAGAAAATTATACTTCTACTCCATTGATTGAAATCGAAACGTTGAGAGCAAAACTAAAACATTATTTGGTTTTACTATTTTATCCGGAAATATATTGTCCTAACTCCGCTACATTGCTTTCTTAGATTTAAACTATATACAAATTTGTAGATTAGATCGGAAATATAAATGTACATTTTACAAAAATCTATATACAGTAGTCAGTATTGTTACATATAAGTATATAATTTTTACGTATGAACTTATGATAGACGTATACATATTGGTGTAAGCTCGTAAGGACTAAGGAAAGGGCCAAAGTGCGAGTGGTTTGACTGCTCAAAGGGTTCATACACACACGACCATGTTCTTTGATCATCAACACACGTGGCATTATGGGAGGCGTGTACACTTACACCGACCGACTAAACACTTAAATTTATATGAGCTCATTGTTTTGCTAAACCACAAAAACACGTATCAGTTTCAATAAACACACAGAAAATTCACTGTTAAAACCCATGTACCTGCATTTTCCTTGCTCATGGTTACTCGTTATGAATTTATATTACGTTAGAACTTAGAACAAAAACGTGTAACAGACTTTTTTGCCAACTTTGTAGTTTCTTTTATGATACATGTTCCTCTTAGTTTAGAGCCTAAAAATATAGTTTCTCTTTGTAAAATATACAAATTTCCAGCTAGAAATAAGCGAAGAAAATCAGGAAATATGTTCTGAAAAGATAAAGAGTGAAAAAGAGACGAAAATCTATGTAAATTTGAAGCGTAAGTTGTGAATGAGGAAACAATAAATCTCAAATTTCAATACATCGGAGAAATATATGGCAGTATACTTTTGATTCATTAGATGCAAAATCCTTATATTTTGAATAAGAAAAGAACCAACTCTCTTCGTAATCTTCAAGAATAACTTAATTGTGTAATATATAATTTATGGAGTTTATGGCTAACATTGTTGAAGAGGATTCGAACTCTAGCTAGCCCTGTAATCCAAAATAAATATTTTTTAAAATCGATTTAACTACATAATTTATTTCTTGCATGTCTTGTATTTCTAAATGGATGGGCACCCTGCAGTCACCATGACACTCGGATTAACCTGCTGGGTTCGATGACTAAGTTACTGACGACCTCACACATTTTTATTCTTCGGTATTTTATCGAGTTTTTCATCTTCTAGATTTGGGAACGTCAATACCAGGCCTAGTTTAAGGGAATATATAAATTAAACTATTCTATTTTTAATATTAGTAACGATGGATCACAATATCAAATAGTTATCACATATAATTTTCAAAATATCACATACTGTATTTTATAACAAATTATTAAACATTTTACCGAGCTATTTGTTTAAATCACACATAAAAAGAGACATTTAATTTATGATTTTTTCACTGTATTATTTTGTTAATAAGCTATGTAAATAATCCTTAGTTTTAAAACGTTTTCCAGTACTAGTTAAACTGTACAGAGAAATTACGAAGATAATGAAAAAAACTAAAGACATCTTGACAATTATGTATCAAATCATCCAAAAAATATCAGATTCTCGTGGATAGAACTGAACGTGATGAGAGAACTAGTTATGAGTATCTAGAAAGAAAAGTTTGAGTAGAAGACGCGAAATAAAAAAATGAGAAATATTTTAAGATAGTTTTAGAAAAATAAGTTTTAAGAAGATGAATGATCAAAATAAATTTTATTAAAAAATATAAGTATATATTTATATTTCTAAGATTAACTAATTTAGACTTAGAGTTTAGAATTATTAAGTGAAAAATGATTATTTCGGTTATTTTTTTATTGAATGTGTTTTGTTGACAAAAACTTTTTAAAATATATTTGAGAGAATTGTCCAAAATAAATAGTACATTAACATAAATATATAATACACAAGGTCAACCAGAGCAATCGATAGCAACTTATCTTGGCAATAAAAAAACTTAAATATATTTAGGAGTAACACATTAGAGAGAAAAGATCTAATTGTAAAAGTTTCTTAATTTACAAAAAGATTTGATTTCGGTTTATATATTATTAGAAGTAAAACAAATTAAGAGAGTTCAGATGTGTTAAATGGAGATCAGCGTGTCTCTCGCGGCACATGATCCTTAACTCGACAGCGAAGATTAAGCTTTATTTCACGAGCATTCCATTCCATTCTTATTACAATCTTTTTAATAACTTTAAATCCGTTTGTTTTATTCGATTTGCTGCTTGTTTCGGTACGTTTAGTTCCTCTCGGTTTCCAAATTTGTTCCTGCTTTAGAAAAAGAAAATAATGCATCGATATTGAATTATATATGGGTTGCATGTATGGTTTTATTACAGTAAACCATAGATTTGGAAGAAATATGTTGTTTCTATTGATTCATGATAAATTGTTAAGAATATCACAATTTAAATATCACTTTTCAAAAATATCCTCAACTAAAAATATATTAAAATTTGAATTTACAATTTAATTTAGAGTTTAATATTAAAAAGATGGAGTTGAGTTTCTAAATGTTTTATAAATATTTAGAAAAGTTAATTTAATCTATTTTTATTATAAATCTATTGTATTTTTGAACATAATCATTCGTTAATGGTGTTTTAGAAAATTGATATCAAACTTGTGATATAACTAAATTTTTTCCTTTATTTCAGAATTTAAAATTGTTATATTAAAACGTGATTTTGTTTCTTCAAAAGCATAACTATCATGAATATTCTGTATAAAGCTTTTAAGCCGAAAAAAGAGAGAATATTTTGTATAGAAAGTTAAATAATACAAATAATTATTTTTTGTCAGAAGAATAAGATATGATCTATATTTAGCCCTTAAATGAGCTCAGGTGTTGCCTCCTCTTTGACACCGACCAAAACAAGCTTAACCGTATAGTACACGTGATCCAGCTATATACATTGCTCGTACTCGTCTCATACTATTAAATAAATTTATTTTTAAACATAACAATAATCAACTTGCAGTGCTTCGTACTATTTTCTTTAGCTTAATACTAATTTCTGATCAATAATATAAACTGTAATGTGGCGATTAGTTTGAAGGTTGAAAACTTGAAATGGCACACTCCTTGTCTAAAAAAAATGAAGGAAAGGGTACGCTACATTTATAGGATGTGATTAGTTATAAGTTCATGACTCAAGATGAGTCACAAAAGCCTTTTAATTATGAATTTGCACGTGAAGTTAATCAAACCGACAACAGCATCTTTTCTTCTTTCCAATGCGTTTGCTACAAAGAAGACAACACAAAATTACAAGGCAGTATCACCGTTTATCCTTATATAGCGAAGTAAATTTAGTATTGCAATTTGATCTTGCATTTTTAGAATTGTGTATGTTATGGTATTAGTGGAATTGTATTTTTAGTGTAAAGCTTTTTTTTAGCAATTATAAATGTTTAGACCGAATCATAAAAAAATCTCTATGGATTAAAACCGATGAATAGTCCAACTTCGAGTTTTTGAAGGTGCAAAACCATGATTGTATTTCGCATGGTCAAGCAAATGGTAACTTAGTTCATAATAAAACTTGAAACTCATAATTAATGAATTTATTGTTATGAATATATTAATGATGTCTATTATTCCGAATTTTCTTTTTATCACTATGCTACTACTGCTTGGTTAAATTGTAATGAATCTCTAGTGAATTTATGCAAAACCTGTGGGAAGAAAGAGGTGAAAAGAATACAAAACTCTAGGATTATGCATTCACATTGTGTAAAAGTGTCTGAAAAATATTATATATGTTTGTATGGTATTATACTATCATGCATGAGTTCTGATTGGAAATAAACTTCCCCGAGAAGGCTATCTACCTCTTGCACATTCTAACTAGTCACCATTCTTAGTAAACAACTAAAGTAAAGACAGTAGGTCGCTGGTTTTAACGTGTCTGATATAATTAAAAACAACACAATCAAAACTTTGTTCTCTATACGTCATGCAGATTCGTTTTCTAGGTTACAACTTGTAGACCTAAGTTGTCAGCACTTTAATATTAATACGAATAACAACGTCCACCATAGCAAGATTCTTTCCTTTCACAATTTGCAGTTTTGTAAATTAACCTTAATCAATACTCCATCTGTTTCATAAAGATAGACGTTTTAGAGTTTTTACACATATTAAGAAAACGCATTAAATCACTATAATAAATGTATCGATTTCTGTAATTTTCAATTTTCAATAATTTTTGATCAATAGTAATTCAATAAGTTCAATTAATTTTCTTGAAGTTTGCAATATTTTCATAGAAAACACAAAAAATTTATCTTTATGAAATAAAGTTTTTTTCTAAAACATCTATTATAATGAAACGGAGGGAGTATATAATTAATCTCGTTGATTATGTTTGATGATTGTAAGTAGTGTCATAAACAGACAAAATAAAAGAGCTTCACGAGGTTCTATATATATAGAGATGGACAAAATATCCATAAAATTTGATTCTATTTATTATTCGTTTTGAACCGAAAATACTAATATTCATAACTATACGAAACAAATCAAATATTAATATATAGTATTAGTGAAAATGGAAGCAAATCACAACCTAATATTTTTAGAAACACATATATGATTTGATATGTTATATGCACTAAATATATAGTTACAAAATTATATATATATATATATATATATATATAAGTTATATAATTGGTATATTTTATGTAAGTTTTACAATAATTTTATTTATTGAATTGATTATATTAGTTATTAGAGTTTTAAAAGTAAATATTTTTATTTTATAATGAAATACTATAACTTTATATTATTTGATATTTTTAATTTCTTATTTAAGTTTTTTTTAATATTTTATTTCTACGGATGTAATTAGATATATGTTTAAAGTTATAAAATTTTAGACATTGAATATTCGAATAGCAGGAAATAGATCGAATAAATTATTATGATGAAATGGATCATACTACAAATGCTTTGAAAATTTTGGATATGCTATTGGTGTCCACCCTTACTATATATATAGTTCGTGTGGGTAAATAGTTAGTGTCACTAGTTAGTCTGTAGTCTCGTTCTAGTTAAACTAACGAGATTTTGTCGTGCACTGAGTATCTATATTACAAAAACTAATGCAAAATTTTAAAGTAGAGTGGTCCTAGCTGAAGTCACAAGAAGTAAAATTAAGTGGTAGGTCAAATAGTAGAGCATAATAATCTTTCTTTGATACATAAAACAGGAGAAAATATAGTTATTCTCAGTTAACCTCGTATTAACCCAGTCTACTGCGACCAGCATCTGTACACTTTAACTGTCAGTGGAAATAAAGTAAAACGCTACTAGTAATATTATTAAGTTTATAATTTATTCCCATTTATATTTTCATGAACGGAAAATTTAATTTACAGCGAAAATTGATGTGGTAATAACAGGCTAAAAGCCTAAAACAACTCCGGCCCATTACTAGAAGTTAGTAGGTTAAGGTCATAAATGGGCTTCCTGACCTGGGTCGGTTTCAATCCAATCGCAAAGACTTCAAATTCAAACCAATCGAACCGAGTATTATGTTTTTGTTAATATTTTAAGTTCTCATTTCTTTTAAGAAAAATATTCTAAGATGTTCATAAAAAAAGTTTACCATTAAAATATTTTTTCTTCTAAAATAATTAAAATAAATTTTATAAATGATTTAAATTTAAACTTATACCTCTATAATTAACTATTTAGATTTAGAGTTATAAAGTGAAGTTTTGAAGATTAAGTTTAAGATTTTAAAAAGTAGAAAATATATTAAAATTTTTAAAATAAAAATTATATTGTTGAAACTATGATATGATAAATATAACAAAAAACAATATATAGTCAACAATTATATATTTATTTTACGAAGATTGTAAGTTTTTTTTCTTTAAATCTGCATAATTTACTTTTCTAAAAATCAAAATCTGAATTTTATTATATAAAATCATTATTAAATTCTTAGTTAAACTATTGTACTAATATAACCTATACTTGTTTTTTCAATTTAGGTTCAATGATATAAATTACATCGACTTTCTGGTGATAGTTTAATTTTACGAAAAAAATGAAACTTTCAGTTTTTTTCTTAATTTAATCAAAATTTTCTTGTTAGATAAAAAAAGGTCTGGATTTTGAACAAAGAAAAAAAAAGATAAAGAAGTGTCCGAAGCAGAAACAAGTGCACCAGCTAGTCGTGGGCATATTATCCTAAACCCGAAAACCGAACCGGAACCGAACCGAAAAAACCGAGACCGAAACCGGACCGAAAATTACAAAAACCCGAACGGTTCCTATATTTCTAAATCCGAAAAACCGAAACCGAACCGGGACCGAACCGAAAACCGAACGGGTACCCGAATATTTTAAATATATTAAAATATTAATTATTTTTTATTTTAATATATGTAAAAATATAATTTATAAATAAAAAATATCTAAAAAACCCGAACTACCCGAATTACCCGAATATTTTGCGTTTTTTCCGAGGTTTATATCGGGTTTTTGGGATTTTTTTCATTGTTTTGGCTTTAAACCCGAACCAAACCCGAATTATTTATAATTCGGTTCCATTTCGGGTTTCATAAAAAAATAGAAACCCGACCCGAACCCGATATTACCCGAACCGAACCGATCCGAAAAATGTCCGGTTCCTAAACGGTTCCTAAACATCCCAACCCGAATAACCCGAAAACTGAATAAACCGAACCGACCCGAACCGAAAACCCGAATGCCCAACACTAGCACCAGCTAAGAATCGGCCGTTAACTTCCATTAAGCCATAATAGCAAACGGCACCGTCAAACTTTTGACAGAAACTGCCGAACGTAGCCTTCACTCTCTCCTTGTCATAAAGAAAGAAAAGTAAAGAATACAAATTTATCATCAGCTTTATTATTCTTTGATTTTATAATGTAAAAATCACACCAGTGGTTCATTCATGCCCGAAAACTAAAAATAAAATAAATGCAAAATCACAGCTCAAATATGGTCTACCAATTCAGCTGAGAAAATGATGAATAATATTATCATCCATAGATTGATCCAAAACAAAAACATCAAAACAGTTGAGTTTGGTTGATTCTGCCCGGAATTTTTTTTGTGAGTCTTTATTTCTTATCTAAGTGGGTTTTGTCTGGATTTATTTGCAGATCTTCAATCGGGTTTGATTGGTTCTCCGGTAACTGGTGAGCCTTTGATACCCTTTTTCTAAAGTTCACTTCTTTTTAGCATCTGATGAATTGTTCTGTGATCTTATTGGATGCTCCGTCGAACTGGTGATTGATGTTAGATGTTACTGTATTGTGATTTAAACCAACTAAAAGCTTCTTCTGTGGATTCTAATGATTGATTTTCTGAGGAAAGTTGGTGACTTTTAACTTACTCCCCAACGATGATGTCAGACCTAATCTCTCATTGGTCTCACTGTTACTATCATCTCTTGATGCAAAACAGAAAAAAAAAACACGTGAATTTGAAAAAGATCCTGTTGAGTGTCATTATCAATGCGTCTTTTATCTCATCTTTGTTTCTTGGATGATTAGATTGATGGATTTGAGTTTCTGTTTGATTGTTTTCTTAGCGTCGTCGTCCCATCATGTTGGAGGCTCCGAGTTATCTGGTGTCAAGAGACTTACCATCTTCATGTCAGGAAGAGAGCAAGTGGATATACAACGCACACTGCGTTCTCCAGCTCTCCTTGAAGAAGCGCTTCTTGGATGATGATAATACGCATGAAGATGGAAGCTCCTTTAGCAAAATGTTACGTGTTGATGGTCATAGAAGCAGAGATGAATCCAAGAAGGTTATGGATACCATTCTGCTTGCTGAAACCTATCAAAGTTCTAACCAATGTCAGCAGCAAGGTGGTGATCAACGGAGTCCACCTTTAACTCGGCTTGACCAAAACGCGCTTCTCAACTGCTTAGCTCACTGCTCTTTATCTGATTTCAAGGCCATCGCCTCAACTAATAGAACCTTCCGTTCGCTCATTAAGGACAGCGAGCTTTATAGGCTGAGACGAGCAAAGGGTATTGTGGAGCATTGGATCTACTTCTCCTGCAGGCTCTTGGAATGGGAAGCTTATGATCCAAACGGAGACCGATGGCTACGTGTACCCAAAATGACATTCAACGAATGTTTCATGTGTTCGGACAAAGAATCTCTTGCTGTCGGTACAGAGCTTCTTGTGTTCGGTAAAGAGATTCTGTCTCATGTAATATACAAGTATAGCATCTTGACCAATACATGGACCTCTGGTATGCAAATGAACACTCCTAGGTGCTTGTTTGGATCAGCGAGTCTAGGCGAGGTTGCGGTTATAGCTGGAGGATGTGGCCCGAGTGGGCAGATACTGAACTCTGCGGAGGTTTATAACTCGGAGACAGGGGAATGGACGGTCATACCGAGCATGAACAAGGCAAGGAAGATGTGTTCAAGTGTGTTCATGGACGGGAACTTCTATGTTATTGGTGGTATCGGAGAGGGAAACTCGGAGATGCTCATGTGTGGTGAAGTCTATGATCTGAAGAAGAGGACATGGAGTTTGATACCTAACATGTTACCAGAGAGAAGCAACGGAGGAGGAGGAGGAGGTCAGGGAAAGGAGGCTTCCTCTTCCTCTGCAATGGCTGCTTCAGCGGCGCCGCCTCTTGTAGCGGTTGTGAAAGACGAGCTTTATGCTGCGAACTATGAGCAGCAAGAGGTGAGGAGATACGATAAAAGGTGTAATGTATGGAACAAAGTAGGGAACTTGCCGGAGAGAGCCTCTTCAATGAACGGTTGGGGAATGGCGTTTAGGGCCTGTGGGGATCAGTTAGTGGTTGTTGGAGGGCCTAGGGCACTTGGAGGAGGGTTTATAGAGATCAATGCTTGTGTCCCAAGGGATGGTGAGTCTCTGCATTGGAGAGTTCTTGCTTCAAAGCCATCAGGAAGCTTTGTGTATAACTGTGCGGTTATGGGATGTTGATGAAGACTTGTTTGTTAGGGTTCTTACATGTTGGTTTTAACAGTTTTCTTTTCATGATTGGGGTCAGGACAGTCTCTGTTTTCTTCATTGTCTTTGTGGGATTATTGTTGTTCAGACATAACCTGGAACTGAACAAGCTTCAATAAAGTTTCTTTATAAACTTCTTTTACACAGCAGAGTCACACACAAAGAAGCAAAACAAACAACATGAAACTTGCTTCACAAGTCTAGTGACATATCTCAAGAAGAGCATCTAATCTAATCAAGAACCGGTTAATAACCATTTACCAACCGGTTGCGATCCAATCAAACATATGCTGTTGATCTGTTTCATTGTGATCCATTGATGAGTCATAATGCTGCAAATAGAGAGTCTTCACCTAATGCTTTTTTTGACCATATTGGTACCTTGTTCACACAAGAGCATCAGCAAAGAAAAGAAAGAAACTTTGGATTCATGGTGACTCAATCATGTTACCACTCAATGAGTTTGGCAATGTGAGTTCGAAGAGTGTAAGTAAGGAGTAAAGAACCCAATAAGTGAGAGCCATTGTTTGTCATCAGCGTGAGACTGAGTTTCAATTGCTCTGCCTGAAGCATGTCTGGTCATTGAAACGTTACAGTGGATAAACGAGACTAACAACTGGCCTGTAACAAGAGACTGCAGTTAGTTTCACTTTTAAGTTAAAACTATACAAATATTGAAACTTTAAACATGGGTCATGTCTAAAAACAGAAACTAAACACTAGACTGTGATGGACTGAGCAGAAGCTACTCTGCTAAATGAAGGAGACATAGGGGTAAAGGAAGAAACTTTGACAAGGAGAGATGAGATTTGACTTTGAACATTACCCAGCAAGACCATCGAAGTTCCTCAAAAGAACTTTGATGAAGTTTCCAGCTCCAGATCCCATTCTCTCAAAGATTGATTTGGCTTTAAATCTGATTCTTCCTCCACTTAAACACACTACTCACAGAAGATCAAGATAGATAGAGAGCGAATCATTGTGTTAAAACTTTTAAATAGTGTAAAAGGCCTGACAACGAGATAAACAACAGAAAGCTACCATTAATTTCCCTTTCAAAAATAATCAAAGCTTTTTGGAAATGTTGCCCAAAAAAAAAGAAAAAGGAAAGATTGACACACAAGAAAAAAAAAGTAGCAATCTTTGCTAAAAGGGGAAATTTTTGTACAATTTACATCGAATAAGTAGCGTTTTTGATGCATGTAGAAGTCCAAAGAACTATTAGGTTCACTTGAATGTGTTATGTGGTATTTTTCTTGACTACATAAGATACTTGAAGTAATGTGACAGACATAGAAGAACGTATTTACTTATTACTCAACAAAAATAAAACAGAATCCGGTAAAAAAAAAATATTAGCTCTTTGCGCAGCCTAGTGGGAACGATCGAACCTTCATTCTTCCTCCCAATGCAAGCGCCAGAAGATCAAACTCTTCAACATACCATAGCTCTGATACTATTGCCTATATCAATGTCTAAGATTTATCAATTCTTGTGTACACATCCATGGACAAAAAAGCTTCAGTTTTTATGATCTTTTACCTTGAATCCTCGGATTTGGTTGTTTAGTTTTGTGACCAGTTCGTGAAGAACCTGGAGATGGTCGCCAGGACCAGCCTTGTTACATATAAGCAACAATCACTAAGTCAGAGAGGTTATGCAACATTTGGATTCTGAGTTTCTAAACAAGAAGGAAACAAAACAGAAACTTGCCTCGGTTGGAGGACCAAGCAGCCTTGCTAATGATGTATGAAGAATTGCCGCATCGTACTGAAACACAAATCAACATAAGTATCAGACCAATGGTTCATGAGAGATGACTGTGTATATGTAGTTCGTGATATAGATGTTACAAGTTGCTTCTCCGGTGCACGTGGAAGCACGGATCTCAGTTTGGAGCGAATAGTTATGGGATCATCTCCAGAAGTAACCTGGTGAAAGATGATGAACCAGGCTGTAAAGCAGTTGTTACAGGAAAAAATAGAAGTCATGGAGAATGAAATTACCTTCCAGCATCCAAGAAGAACACCTGTAGAGGTTAAGAGAACTCTATCCAATACAATCTCCAAAGGGCAGAGCTTGTTAACAACTGCTTTAACAGCAGCTGCTTCTGCTTCAACCTGATTACATCAAAGAGAATCTCAGAGACTAAGATCTTCACAAGGTTAAAGTTGCAGTGGGTTGGCTAGAAGATCAATGAACTAGTGAAAAGAAGACCTCATCTTCGGTAGCTGGAACAGTGACAATGTGATGAGATGCATGAAACATGCTGAAGTGGTACATGTTAGAGTCCTGAAACCAGATGGCTAATAAACAAACACAATTAATATATCTGGTCTTAGTTCTCCAAACAGTGTGTTGTAAAGACAAATAGCAGCAGGCTTACTGTTTTCGAAGTAAGGGCTGAATACATTCTTCACGGCTTTCCTGCAATACATAAAAGGACACACTCACGACACTGAAACAGTATCAATTTGGATTGAGGATGGGGCCAAGTTACACACTCACGAGACTGGGACAGAGTATTCTGTGCTGAGATGCAACACATTAGCTCGCACAGGCGGAGTTGCAACCTATATACGAGTAAACTAAATATCCCTCACATGGTAACATTTAGCTTTTAAGAAGATTATTCACTTCACAATATAGAACTGCATATCCATTACAATAAAGGTTAAGGTAAAGATGTTACATTCTACCTTGAGGACAGGTGATATAATCCCATCCTTGAGTGTGAAGAGATCTGAAAGTGACAAGGACTGAGATGTCTCGCCTTGTTTAAGGAACACGGGTCCCTTTTCCTGTAAATCCCGTTCCATTTTATCATACAACCGTGTGCTTTGTTCCGCATAGGTGACAATAGGATCTGAAACATCAAGCATTGGTCTTAGCACAGATATTCACTCTGACACGTTCTGTATTTGAAGCTTCTCGAAACATACACTTGGTTTCAGTAAACAAGAAACATCATGTTAAGTGTTAGGATAAATAGATAAAGAGAATGGTGATTTTTTAAGTACCCATTTCATCTTTAAACATCAAGTTGCGCTCAAGAAACAGAGACATTTGTTTTTTTTTTTTGTTGTTGTATGTAATAGAAAATAAAAACTAGATCTTTACGTCTGGTGCTGGTGGTGACTTCCTTCTGTTAGCAAGTCAACATCGATCTTTCATTTACGACAACTCAAATGTAAAAACACAAACACTAAAAGCAAAGAGTTTTAAACAGATCGTGTAATAAAAATTAAATAGAAATCTGAGAAAGTAGAAAAGTGTTTACTTTCGAATATAAACAACATTTAGGAATTAAAAAAAACACTGATTTTTAACCTGACGATGATGATGATGGAGGGGATGGGGAGTTTTGGAGACCCATTTGGAAGAGAAGGTAGAAGACAGTGAGAGAGAGTGTCCATAATATCACAACGATTCTCCAGTTTGGTGATGACCTAATTGAAGACGCCATTTCTACCTTTGTTCATTTCTTCTTTCTTCTCCATTTTTCTACTTTCATCACTCTGCCATTATTATTACTATTAACAGGCCTGGCGTGGGCTTTTTCACATTTTATATTTTCAAGTGAAAGTCTGTTTACTTTGTGCAACAATATGATAAGTTTGTTACTTGGTTTGGGATTACTCTTGATGATGTTTCTATATTATATGGGATTTAATTAAAGTTTCCATTTCTGTGTCTCGTATGTATGATTTACTTCAAGCATCAGGACCACCAGCAAATTACAATTAGAGAAAAATATCTACAAGAAGATTATTGTTGTAAGCAATGGAATAACATATGGAAAAAAACAAAAAACAAAAAAGTAAATGTGACAGTGTTTGAACCCACGGCCTTATGGACCAGATTCTTTACAACGCACTGATCAAAGGCTTGTCTCAGTTAGCGACTGAAATGTCTGGATAGGGTTTGGTTCCTGAGGTACAGACTTTTAACATACTCGTTAAATGGATTGTGTAAGATGGGATGTGTTTCTGATGCTGATGGTCTTGTTGAAGTCATGATCTCTAAAGGGTACTCTCCTGACGTTTTTACCTTCGACATTTTGATTCGTGGTTACTCGATACAGTTGAAAATGGAAAACGCACTTGAGATGTTAGACAATGGCGTTGATCCTGACGTTTACACTTACAATGCTTTGTTGAATGGTCTCAAAGTAATGGAAACATATAAAACAATGGTGGAGAAAGGTTGTACTCCTAACTTATTCACGTTTAATATAATTCTATGCAGATATAGAAAACTAGATGAAGCGTTGGAGTTTCTGGATGAAATGAAAAAGAAGAGTATGTCCCTGAGGCTGTGGATGGCTGCTCCTAAGCTTGTCTTGGAGGATATGCTAAAGAAAGAGCTGTATTACACATATTATGCATACGAACTTCCTTTTGATGGCCTTAGAGATAAAAAGGCTACGCAAGAAAAAGGGTTTCACATCTGGTTGTTTAGAGAACCATTGAGCCATTCCTGGACTAAGTAGCTTGTGCCTCGGTGAGCTTTCATCCAAGACACAAAGATGTTGGAGTTGCTCTGATCTCTTAAACATGATATTGAGTAATGCAGCATTCCGTTTTTGGTTCTGTTGCAACACTCTCCTAATACTCTGAGAAAGAAGTTATCTGCTTTGATTCCATTTCTTCTTTCCCTTTATGGTAATGCTTCAAGATGGATTTGAACATTGGCGCAAATCGTTTTCGAATTAACATCCAATGCACCAGTGTGAAAGAAGCTATAGTGACTGTGAGAAACTGCACCAGGTACGTGAAGTGTAGAAATTTCTGAGGACTATACTCTTTTTATCATGACTGATTAGTTGATTAAAACCTATGTGAAGTAGGTCTTACAGTGGTCAACAAATGAAAAATATAGTAACAAAAAAGAGCATGGAAATACCAAACGTTTTATTTAGTATCATTCTCATACATTAGTAGCTGCCATAAGTCCTTAAATGACTGTCTCAGGGAATCATTCTTTTACCTTCAAACGTTAATCTAACTCTTATTCTTAATCTATTATCCTCTGAGACATTTAAATCACTATACCAATATTTTGATCCCATTACTCATTTGCAGCCTGCTGGAGATGATCTTGTATATACTTCTGGAGAAAGGTCACCAACCTATCATGTGGCACTTCAACTTCTTTGATCACAGGCAGCTGTTGCAGGCGCTCTAGCCAGTTGTATAAAGTCGGAGTGTTCACTGGATCAATTATCTCTACACCGATTGCTTCATGAAAAGCTTTGCGGACTCCAAAACTAGCGATGATGATGATGTCCAAAAGCCCTACATCATCATTGTCTCTGATGATTTTATTTGGGAAATGCTTCTTGAGTCCCTCTTCAAGAACTTTGAACCTCTCTCTAGCCTCTTCCACTGACCTTGTTGCAGCTTCACCCTTTTGGTACAGTACTCGAGCCATGATCTCAAACACCTGCAACAAGAAACAGTTATTTCCTACAGTAACCATATCAGTGTATAAGATTATCTGCTGAGAGACCCGGAAAACACCTGTTGGTTGATGTAGCTGACCCAGAACCGAACCTGGGCTCTTTCATAAGGATCCTCTGGGTACAAACGAGGAGAGTTCTTCCACGTTTCATCGATATAGTCAAGAATCACTTGTGATTCAGCCACTGGTTTACCATCATGGACAAGAAGAGGAACCTTCTTGTGAACAGGGTTGAGTTGAATGAGTGTCTCGGTCTTGTTATTGAGATCTTCTTCAACGTACTCGTAGGATATACCCTTGAGTTTAAGGGCTATTTCCACCCTCTTGGAGTATGTGCTTGCCCACATTCCATGTAATATCACTTTGCTCTTCTTTTCCTCCATCCTCTCTCTTTCTCAAATCTTCTTGTGGATTATGATTTGTACTTCCTTTGCCAACCTCTTTATACAGAGATTTAAAGACAAGAGTGTCTACTTTGGACATTGTTGCCTTGTTCATTAAGCATATTGTGGCTTTATTTTATGTTTCGTTCAAAGCTTTGACCGAGAAATTTCCAATGGATAGGACCTTAAGGATTTGTTTATTTCATAGTTATCACTTTATCTTCAAGTTTGATGGTACAGAGCAAAGAGTTAAATATTGAATTATTTTGGACTGTATTGCCGCCCAAGAAAATGAAAATCATAAACAAGTTTTGGACCAACTTTGACAAATGAATCACCAAAGCTGACAAAGTTGAACCTTGCAGCTTTGAAATGCGTCACCAGAGCTTACAAGTCAGATAGAACTCCACCCTGGTTCCTTCTTGTCTTGGAGGATCTGTTGAAGAAGAGCTGTATTACAAATTATGCTTACGAACTTCTTTTTGATGGCCTTAGAGATAAAAGGCTACACAAGAAAAGGGTTTCACAGTTGTAGCCATATGAATCTGATGCAGTGGCTTACCTCACATCTGGTTGTTTAGAGAACTGGTTTGAGCCATTCCTGGTGAATATGGTAACTCAACCACTGAGCTAATCAGCTAATGCCCCGAGTGAGCTTTCACCAAGACACAAAGATGTTGGAGTTGCGCTGATCTCTTAAACATGGTATTGAGTAGTGCAGCATTCAGTTTTTTGTTCTGTTGCAGCACTCTCATATGGATACTCTGAGAAAGAAGTTATCTGCTTTGGTTCCATTTCTTGTATAACATATATTAATGTGTATTATGTGGCAATAGAGCATATAGATACGACAAGCGCTTTATTTAGTTTCACTCTCATGCATTACATACGTACATGAATGGATGTCTAATGGATTTATTTTTTACTTTCAAACGGTAATCTAACTCTTATTCTTAATATATTATTTTGATCCCATTACGCGTTTGCAGCCTGCTGGAGACGATCTTGTCTGTACTTCTGGAGAAATGGCACCAACCTATCACGTGGCACTTCCACTTCTTTGATCACTGTCAGATCTTGCAGACGCTCTATCCAGTTGTGTAAAGTCGGAGTGTTCACTGGATCAATGATCTCTACACCGATTGCCTCATGATAAACTTTGTGGGCTCCAAAAGTAGCGATGATGGTGATGTCCAAAAGCCCTACATCATCATTCCCTCTGATGGTTTTGTTAGGGAAATGCTTCTTGAGTCCCTCTTCAAGAACTTTGAATCTCTCTCTAGCCTCTTCCACAGATTTTGCTTGAGCTTCACCCTCTTGGAATATTACTCGACCCATGACCTCAAACACCTGGAACAAGATATAATCATTTCCTACAGTTACTATATCAGTGTATAGGACTATCTGATGAGAGATCAAGGGGAAGCACCTGTTGGTTGATGTAGCTGACCCAGAATCTAACCTGGGCTCTTTCATAAGGATCCTCTGGGTACAAACGAGGAGAGTTCTTCCACGTTTCATCGATATAGTCAAGAATCACTTGTGATTCAGCCACTGGTTTACCATCATGGACAAGAAGAGGAATCTTCTTGTGAACAGGGTTGAGTTGAATGAGCGTCTCGGTCTTGTTCTTGAGATCTTCTTCAACGTACTCGTAGGATATACCCTTGAGTTTAAGGGCTATTTCGACCCTCTTGGAGTATGTGCTTGCCCACATCCCATGTAATATCACTTTGCTCTTCTTTTCCTCCATTCTCAAATCTTATTGTAGATTATGGTTTGTGCTTCCTCTCTCAAACTATTTATAGAGATTTAAGACAAGTGTGTCTACTTTGGACATTGTTGTCTTGTTCATTGTTGCTTTATTTTATGTTTGGTTCAAAGTTGACTTTGAATTTGATTTTTCCACGGATAGGACTGAAACTATTCAACGAAGTATTTGTTTATTTCATAGTTATCACTTTATCTTCAAGATTGGTGGAACAAGTGGAAGGAGTTTAATGTTGAATTGTCTTTGACTGTATTGCCGCCCAAGAAAATGAAAATTATAAACAACTTTTGGACCAAAACGACAAAAATGAACCTTGCAGCTTTCAAATGCATCACCAAAGCTTACAAGTCAGATAGAACTCCACCCTGGTTCCTTCTCCACACCTTTTCCTTTCATCAGCTTTCGAGTTTCCTCCACTTCTTCCCATTCACCAACCTCTGCAAGGATGTTCGAGAGTGAAACATACGCTCCAGCGTCTGATGGCTCTAGCTCTATAGCCTTTTTAGCAGCTAGCTTTCCCAGTTCAACATCCTCGTGAAGTTTGCATGCAGCAAGCAATGTTCCCCAAACCAAAGCGTCTGCTTTAATAGGCATATTGTTGATAAAACTCTCAGCTTCTCTAAGTCTACCTGACCTCCCCAAAGCATCGACCATGCAGGCATAATGGCGGTTCTCAGGTTCGATACCGTAGTCTTTTACCATCGAGTTTAGGTGGAAATAAGCTTCTTCGACCAAACCACCATGACTACAAGCGGACAAGACTCCTACAAAAGTCACTTTATCAGGCTTGAATCCTTTTTCCTTCATAAGAGTGAACACTTGTAACGCTTCCGTGCCCTTTCCATGTTGAGCAAAACTTGCAATCAGCGCGGTCCATGCGATTAAATCCGGGCCATTGATCTGGTTGAATGCTTTACAGCAGTCCTCAATGCTTCCAAATTTCGAATACATTGTCAGTAGTGAACTCCCCACAGAAGGCTCTGTGCACAATCCAATTTTTGTGATGTAGGCATGAACTTGAGCTCCTAGAGATGATGCGTCTGAGAGAGTAGCAGCTTTAAGAATGGATGAAACTGCAAAGGAGTCCATGGTTAAACCAGACATGACCATATCACGAAATAGGAAGAAGCCATCCTGGATTAAACCGTGCTGTGAATATCCTGAGATTAACGACGAACATGAAACTGGATCCATTTCAGGGAGCTTATCGTAGACCTGTCTAGCCAACTTTAGTGAGCCACATTTTGAATACGTGTTTACTAGTGCAGAACCAAGAGGCATCCCTTTGTCAATACCAGCTCTTAACGCGTACCCATGTATCTCTTTACTTCTTGGCAAGGAAGGAAGAGAAGCACACACAGTTAGAACAGCAGCTAGAGTACTCTCATCAGGACTAGTCCCATCAGACAACATCTCTCCGAATAGTCCAAAAGCATCCCTTAGATAACCATACTCATTGTAACCAGAAATCATAGAAGCCCAACAAGCATTGTCTTTAACAGGTATCTCCTGGAATAAACTAAAAGATTCTTCCAAACTACCACACTTGGAGTACATTGTGAAAAGAGAACTTCCAACAGTGAGATCAAGGACCAACCCACTTTTAAGAATGTAACTATGAATCTGCTTACCTAAATTCAAACTATCTAATACACTTAACAAACTGCATACACTAAACTCATCGGGTCTCAAACCCTCCTGAAGCATTCTAGTAAAAAGTCTTATTGCTTTACCAGGCTTCTTATTTTGCGAAAATGAAGAGACCATTACGTTTACAACATTTGGCCTCTGAGCATCCTTCAGATTCTTGAAAACCTGTTCAGAGAGATGAATATCTCCTCTCTTTGAGTACATACTAATCAAGGATGCAGCCACTGAAGAATCGAGATAGAATTCACTCTTTAAGACCCAAGCATGGACCTGACTTGCTTCAAAGACCATAGAAGGTCTTCCACAAGCAGAAATTACACTGGTCACAGTACAGCTGCTAATCTCAACACCTGAACGTCTCATTTCCTTGAATACTTCAAGAGCGGAGATAGCATCATTACTCTTTGTGAAACCAGACAGCATTACTGTCCAAGAGACAACACTAGGGTTGGGGATAAGGGAGAATACATCCCTAGCTTCAGTCATATGCCCACACTTGGCATACAAATCAACAATCGCAGTGTTTACAAACACATCTTCTGCCCCGCATTTGATCACCCGAGCTTGAACCACTTTCCCAAACCTAAGCTTCTCAAGGGAAGCACACGCAGCTAAAACAGTGGAATATGTATAACTATCAGGCTTCTGAAACCCACCACACATCTCATAGAAAAGATTAAAAACAGCATCATAGTCTTGATTCCTGAGTGCTCCTGATATCATAGCATTCCAACAATACACATTAGGAGATATAGTCTCACGGAACACCTTATAAGCATCCCCAAACCTAAAACTCTTCGAGAAGGAGTCAATTAAAGCCGATTGAACAACTTCATACAAGAAAAAACCCATCTTTATCGTATGACAAAAGACAAGCTCACTTAACATAGGAGCCTGTAGAGCAGTACAAGCAGAGAGCACAGACCCATAACTAATCTCACTGGCTTCAAAACCCAAGAAATGCATCTTAGAAAAGAATCTCCATGACTCTTCAAACAGTTTACTCTGTCTGTAACCAGAGATCATAATATTACAAGCAATAACATCTGGTTGAGGAATTGTGTCGAACAACTTAGCTGCGTCGGCCATGGAACCCGACTTCGAGTACCAACTAAGCAATGATTTAGTAAGGAAAGCATCGAAGGGCAAGAGGTAACGTCTGAGCAAGTGCCCTTGTAGGATTCTGGTTGTTTGGAGTGTACAAAGGCTGGAGCTTGTTTGATCATTGAAGAAGTGAAAAGGGTTAAAAGGAGTTGAAAAGGTAGAGTCTTTGGTAGAAAGGAGAGATGGGCTTCCGAGATTGGTAACGGAAGAGAGAAGTCTGTAAGAGGATGAAGAGAAAGGGGAGATTTTTATAAAGTTTAAGCTCTCGTTCGCTAGACAATTCATTATCAGTTCATCGAGTTTAAACTAAAAGGTGTAATAAGAGAGAAGAAGCAAGACAAGGTGAAGGACGTTTTGCAAATAAATAGAAAAGAATATTTATATGCTTTTGGAAAGACAAAAAGTTAAGATGGCCGAGTTGGTCGAAGGCGCCAGTTTCAGGTACTGGTCCGAAAGGGCCATGAGTTCAAATTCAAATACGGTTCTTAACATGTTTTGTTTGTTTTTCTTTCTCCGGTAGGGCCCAAACAGTTTGGGTTGGCTTAATGAACTTTAAAATCAAACTAATAACTTTTTGTAAACAATTTGCTAATTTTATTAAATATTTATTGATTTACATTCTCTTTGTTTTAGAACAGTACAACTCTGCGTTGTTCAGTTCGTATCTATTTAAAGAAAAAAAACTAATGCTTATCGAAATCATTTTTTTGAAAAAGTTACTAATTAAGGCCATGATTAACCCGGGTCTCTTAAGTTGGGGTTCTTAACGAAAAATTTATCTTTTTAATTTTTTTTTTTTTTTTTTTTGCATTTTTCCCGCTAAGAGACGGTTCTTAAGGTTCTTATTTAAGAGACGGTTCTTAGCTTTTCTTAGTTAAAAACTAAGATACGTCTCTTAGAAAAGCTAAGAACTCCACCTTAAAAGACCCCGGTTAATCCTGCTCTAAACTATATAATAAAACCATCTTCCTCATCATGTTTCTCCTTCCCTATTCAACAGTAAGAGAGAGGTCACAATGCATGGAGGATTGATAAAGGAGGGTCAGTGGTGGCGAAGTTACCTTGTGGTCATGACTTCCATGGAGTTTGCATCAACGAGTGGTCTCAAATCAAATATCACTGACCCTTGTGTCGAGTTCAGCTCCCTCTTTCATCATCACCTTTATAGTTACTTTGTTTATCCTCTATTTTCACTCTAAAATATAGTATTATTGGAATATAACTCAATTCTATTATAGAGTTACTCTATTTTAGAGTGAAAAACAGAATGAACCATTGGAAATGATTTTATAGAATAAACCACAGTAACAAAATTTATTCCATGATATAATTATTCTAATTTAATGTAAACTATAGAAGAAAATATAGTATGCCATTGGAGTACCATTAGAGTATATGCCGTTTACTTTATGTTTCGGTTAGCTGCGTAATACTTTTTTTTAAACTTACACTTATGCCGAGATCAAGAGAAGACGAGTGTCTAATAGTAGCCAGTGAGGAAAATTTTATTTGGCGTTAAAAGCCCCAACTTAAACAACAGTTTAATTAAAAATTCAAGTTTTTAATATACCGCAAATTACTTTGAATGCTAAAATAGCAAAGTCATTAGCGGACGATAAAACACACCATTTTTAATTATTAACAGGTAACATAGCTAGGAAAGAGAATGGAATTTTTGCCGATTCTTTCTCAAGAAAATCAGCTGAGAAATGTGGTCCACTATCCACCTTCTCGTGAACATGTAGCTGATTAAAAAAAAACTATAACAACATTTATAGCAAATTTAAATTTCACTAATTAAATAAAGATACTTCTTACGTATTTAGGATGTATTTTCATTGAGGACTTTGATCTATATAAATTTCTTTTTTTTATAAAATCTATATAAAATTTCTTTCATACTTTAAAATGTGAATATAACTTTCTACAATATTTGAAAATACATCCTAAATTTCTATTGTGTCTATTTCGTCGGTATGAGTGTTGCAAAACAAAATCGTCAGTATGTTTTTAATGCCTATTTGTCTATTGCTATTACACATCTATCTCATTAGACTTTATACCCGACAATTGATGGGAGAGTTATAATGTAATTAAATAGAGTAGGGTAATTACAAATCAATCCATCATTCTCACTTCATTGATCTCACATTTATTCTAGACCTTCCACATGTGCCCATCGATCTCATGCCATGATCATACATTAACTCGACTCTAAATTACTATTCCGAATCGGCTGCTAAAAAGTTTCAACATGTTCAGTTGCAATATATGACCTGGTCTTAGTTTATTACGCTTATGTTTTGTCACAAAAGCAAACCCATTAATTACGCCTTATATGACAATTCCTAATCAGGTAGTTAATGACTGCCGTGTTCCATAATTTTTTAAAGCTGGATTGGATACTGATTGATGTTTCACCTCTTCGATGTTATGCAAGACAAAATTTATCTACCATTCCTACACATATACTAATAGTTTGTTTGTGGCTGAATTTTAATGATGTTAACATCAGCTTGTAGTTGCAAGAAATAATCTAAATGAACCAACGCACATTTTTTTTACAAATCAAATGATGTATGCTTGTTTAAAAATGAATCGTTGTCGACAAAAAATGACTTTACATTGTGACGTGGATGATGTGGAAAGTATATCCTGAACCATACTATAAAAGAACAAGAGAAAAAAACTGTTGAAACTTTTTAGCAGTCGATTTCCTTCTGATTTATAGTAAAAAATTGTTACTTCAGCTTACTTTAAAACGCAATCAAGTGAAAAGATGAAAGAAAAAATTATTGTTGAAAACAAATGAAAAGAAAAGTTTATTCTCTTTCTCGCTAACATATTTTTTCTCTTGGTTTATCTCAATACTTTATTTTTTCTTGGTGAGATGTTAGAATAATATAGAGTAAATAAGAGAGAAGAAGAAAAAATAAGTTCGAGAAAATGATTACTTTTATAATATTTTGTGTTACTCTCAATTCCTCTGCGGTGAAGAAAAGAAAAAAACATTACTGTGAAAATAAAAAAGATAAAATAAACAATTAATTATTCTAAACGAAAATAAGAGTAAACATTGCTTTTGTAGTTTTCATCTGATTGACAAGAGAACGAAAACTGGAATAACTTTTACATTTTACTCTTAAACTTTTTATACAGGTAGACCCTGAATTTTTCTGGATGAAGAAAAAGGAAAATAGTGTAATAAACCAAGAAAGAAAAAAACATGTTACCAAGAAAGAGAGTAAAAACCATCGATGTGGCAGCCCAGTTGGTTTAAGCGCAGGCGTTGGTGTTGTTGTGTTCTTGGGTTCGATCCACCGTGAGAGGAGTGTTTTACGTCAGAAATGGTATTAGCAAAGGCTGGCTCCGGGCCTAGGGGAGATTAAGGCCCAAAGTCCGAACTCCCCTGGAAATTCAAAAAAAAAAAGAAAAAAAGAAAGAGAGTAAACTTCCTACAAAAAAAAAGAGAGTAAGCTTTTGCTTTTATGTTTTCACTTGATTGGTAAAATTTAATATATATCTAAGTAGCAACTTTTTTTACTCCTAATTTTTACTCTAAAGTAGCTATCTAGTGGGGCACTAACTTTTTTTTACTCTAACATCTCACCAATCACACTCTCAGAGTAAACCTTCTTATTTTAGAGTGTGCTAACTTTTAATTTTTATTCCCTCTCAATTACTATGTTTTACTTTATTTATATTTACTCCACATATTAACAATCAGACCTTTTAGAGTAAATGTGGACGTCATATTTAAACCATTCTTTAGACAAGCAACCAACACAATTAAATTAGATTAACGAACAACGTTTGGAGTTTTGGTCCAGTGATCTGTTCGAGCTGGAAAAAAAACGAGAGGCGGATCTAGAAGCGAGTGGCTGATCGTAAGAAAACGCAGTATACGTACCATTACCAACATGCAAAGCTATAATAATATAACTAACAAGTAACTGATTTGTTGTCTTTATTCAAAGAAGAAAGGGAAAATGATGATCACTTGGAGGTTGGCTTATCATGAAGTGCGGAAGAGTTTCTAGTGAGTTATAAGGTTTTATAGTGTACTTTTTTAGGTGCCTGGATTTGGTTTGAAATTTTAGAAGACTAAAATCATTGTTGGATTAGTCTTAATTTTTTTAAATTTAATAATTTGGAAGTCTATCTATATATAATGATTTTTTAAATTTGGAGATCAAGACCGATCATTCGGCTGTGTCCAAAATCAATTATGTTGGTGAACTACATCGTCTGTATACAATTCTATAGTTTGGCTTTTTCACGAGGAAATATAGAGAAGAGAAGGGATGATTCTCAACACTAAATAAAAATATCTTAATCTTTTTAACATTTTGACCCAAAAAAATAGCTTAATCTCACCTAAATAATCGCTATAAAACTATACTTGTAACTGCAGTGCCAACACTTTGATTAGTAGTGACACGTAAATGAAGAGAGAGAGAGAGAGATAGAAGAGGATGAAATGACTTTTTAGAGAAGCAAAGGAGAATGAGTAAATGCTCTTCGCTGTCTCTATTGACTCTTTTCCCTTAAATCAAATACTTCTTTTTGGGATCAGCAGACACGTATAGAATTTATATGTTTTTTTCCAATATTTTTATTTCATTTTTAGGGGTTACGTTAAAAATAAAAGTTATAGTATAAGTTTTTTTTTCATGTGTTCAGATGATAAAGACAAATATAAATTTTAAATATAAGAAAAGAAATAATTAAAACTGTAATTCGTGCGCTAGCTAGCCCTCAACTCGGTTTAAATATGTGTATGGTGTGTGTCTTCATTTCAATGCACTTATATTAGATCCAAAAAACGACCCATGTGACCTAGACGCTTGTCTTTCTCTCTAACATTCAAACTCTTTAGTGAAACCTCCCTTGTAATAAACAAACAACAAAGAGGATCAAAACGAAGACTCTTACAAGTCCAAGGTGACTTTCGAAGAAGACCCTCTTTGCAAAATTCCAATCTTGGAGTCTTACTAGTTACTATATAGCTTACACACACACACCACTATACCTGCGTTTAAATATATAATAGAGAGGGAAAGAACAAAGAGAAACAGAGGAGACTATCAAGAGATATGGGTAGAAGATGGAGGTGAAGAAAGGACCATGGACTCCCGAAGAAGACATAATTTTGGTCTCTTATATCCAACAACATGGCCCTGGAAACTGGAGATCTGTTCCTAAAAACACCGGTCTTGATCTTCAATTTTTTTTTCTTATTTATATTAAACTATATCCTTATTAGCTTTACACATTAAAAACATACATGTATATATGTTTTCAGGTATGCTAAGGTGTAGCAAGAGTTGTAGACTTAGATGGACTAATTACCTTCGTCCCGGGATTAAACGAGGAAATTTCACTCAGCATGAAGAGAAAACGATCATCCACCTCCAAGCTCTTTTGGGTAACAGGTAACTGTAAATCATTCCTTTAAAAATTCTCCATTTATATATATGAATATAAGTTTGATTTATATTTATGAGATGAATCACATATTAATGTATAACTTATCTGATAAATTTATTCACTTCTAACTGGTTTCATTTAAGTTGCTGAAACAATATTATAGTTTCTAATCTCCAATATCTCTATTTGTTAATTGTCAAATAACCTAAGATCATTTTCAATAGAAATTTTCAATACAAATACATATATATATATATATATATATAAATATTATTTAATTATGAGTATTTAAATTGACGAGATTTCTTTCACCAAAATATTTCGATATTTTTGTGAGAGATTTTTCATCAACTTGAGATACCTAACTCAATAATTTATAGTATTTTTATTTTAATATATTTTGAGATTTTGGATGAAATACTCTCAATAAGCATGCTTTAACATCCATTTACTGATTGAAATTTTATTTCCAACTTTTTATTTATTTAAATGGATATCGTCTCTGAAAATTAGGTGGGCAGCCATAGCATCATATCTACCTCAGAGGACCGACAACGATATCAAGAACTATTGGAACACTCATCTGAAAAAGAAACTCCAGGTGCAGCGTCAAAATGGTATCACCGACGAAGACAACACCGAGATGACAGCAGAGATGTCGTCTTGTAATAACAACAACAACAACAACATATGTACGAACAACAAAAGGATCGTCAACAAAGGACAATGGGAGAAAAAGCTTCAAACAGACATCAACATGGCCAAACAAGCCTTATTCCAAGCCTTATCACTTGACCTGTCTCCTGATCTCGGCTCGCCAAAACCTCATCAGCATTGTGCCACCGCTACTTATGCCTCAAGCACAGATAACATCTCTAAGTTACTACAGAACTGGACAAGCTCATCTTCTTCAGTGCCTAACACTTCATCACTCTCTAACAACCGAAGCTCAAGCACTGGTGAAGGAGGAGTTCTTGATCAACACTCGTTGTTCTCACCAAACTCAGAAACTGGATCAGTTGATGAGAAGTTGAATATGATGACTGAGACAAGTGTTTTTAAAGGTGAGAGCAAACCACACGTTGACACGGAAGCAAGTAATAATGCTACTACTGGTGATCATGGCTCGTTGTCGTTGATCGAGCAATGGTTATTTGATGATCAAAGCTTGGTTCAATGTGATGACGATCAAGAAGATCTTATTGATGTGTCTTTAGAGGGTAAAAATACTGATAACAAAAAAGATTTATTCTGAAAAAGAACATGGAGTAACACTGTAGGTCTACCAAGTGTAGGCAGTCCAGTGGCTTTACTGTCATGCGTAAGGTGGTTGCTCTCTGCACCCAAGTTCGAACCTTAAATAGGGGGAGGTGTACTTATCATAAGATGGCCATGGCCGAGACAAGCTACTGGGTCAAATAATTCCAAAATTTCCTTGAAAAAAAACTATATAGTTTACTTTTTTTTTATTAGAGTTCCTTTTTATGATTTTCCTTTATAAGTTTTAGTTAGGTTTTATTGTACTATGCGGCTTGCTTGTTGTCAGCTCGATCGATGAAGATAAAACTGTGAATTGTGTGTGATCTACTATGTAAAGTTAAAATATTGCAATAAGCTTTCCTGTTTTAACTGTCTTTTTGTTTTTATATCGGTATTTTATTTTAATTATCAAACAAAGCATTTTTGTACAGAATTTAAATATGTGATCTAGCAGATTCTATTAATGATGACATAGTTCTACTTATATGAACTATTGAAAAAAACTGTATCATTAACAACTATATTTGTTCCATATATGTATCATACTCCATTCAGTATCTAGTACCACAGATTTTTCTTCTTGGAAATATGTTATATGGAATTGAAATCGTATGGAAGCGTAGAAGCGAGATTTTCTAAAAAAATTAGAAAGCGAGTATATATATATATATTTTTTAAATATAAGAAAATTTATGACTGAAAATTCTATGATTCAAACTAAAAATAATATTTTTATTCATTTATAAGAATTTTAAATGATATCATGTTAAACTCTGAAAAAACACATAAATGAAGTTTATAAAAAATATTATTTTAAATTATTTTAATATTTCATAAATAATAGACATAATATATTTGAATGTATATGCTCTTTAATAAAAAAATTTCACATAAAAATAAAGTATTAATTCTAATATTTGTTCTTTATTTCTTTACTATTAAATTTTAGATTTTATATATATAAAAAATAATATTTTTATTTATTTATAATATAGTTTTTTAAATGGAAACATGATTCCAAAATGAAATCGTAAGTTTCCAACGTGTTTTTAAATAAGATATTTAAAAGTGTTTTGGAAGCGAGATTTCGTAAGTTTATAGAAGATTCTGATTCTAATTCTAGTTCTAAAATGGGAAGTAGACGTCCTGTAAAGCTTCCATATAACTCAAATATTGGATTTTTTTAATAAATAAACAAATGTGAGAGTGGTATTATTTATTTCCTTCGACAATTGGGTTGTTGATTTTTTTATCATTTTACCTACAAATGGACCAATCATAATTTAATGTAATTAAACATGAGTCCCATATATAATTGTGAAAAGAAATTAGACTAGTAGAGTAGGGAGATTTTTTTGTCTTAGAAGAATAGAACTTAGTGATGGCAAACAAAAAATTGAATATGATTTCATAATCTTCTTTGTTAAAGTAGAACGTAGTTATCTTTTTGTTAAGGTGGAACTTGAAATCATCTAGTTATCTATATAACTAACTTAACCTTGTCAGTATCACAATTCTAACAGATTTTAGTTTTGTTGAATTTGTTGCGATAAAATAAGACACAGTTTTCATGATCACGTAGACTTCTCAAATTGATAAAAAGAAACCTATCCCAATATCAAATTAAATAGATTGGCAAACTCATAATCATTGATAAGTCGTTAGAGCCCGTATCTAACGTGTTGGCTATGTTGTGTGGTATGGTACACAAAGTCAATGTCATTGAGTTTGTCAATAACGAAATACAGCCTAGTTACTAAAGCCCATTTGAAATACTGGGCCTCTCTATACTACGCAACAACGAAATACAGCCTAGTTACTAAAGCCGATTCAAAGTATTTAGAACATGCTGTCATTTTATTTTATTTGTTGATATTTTCTCAACAATCATATATTTTTCCCTTAGGTATATATATTATCGTAAGTCTATACTATTTTTTATAATATAATATATTGTATAAATGTAATTGATTATGCTATTATCATCTTTTAGTGTTCATATATATGCACGACCGGGGTTTACTAGGTAAGAGTAAACTGAAAAATCGAAAATCCAGTGTTACATTGAAGTGGTATATCACTCTCTTTATTTTTTTTTTGTCTACTATAAGAAAATCATACTCTGCATGCTTCTAGCATTTTTGATGAATTGATGAATAAAGGTTTTAGAAAGGAGGAAAGAATGTGAATGGAGGATCATAAGGACAGAAGCATGTGATATTAAAGATTGGAAATCACATCGGTCCTATGTATCAAAAGAACTCATCTTCACTTCAATCATTTTCTCAACACACACTTCTCCATTGTTATATAAGCCCAAGGTTTCTTTTCATTGTCTTGGTCCACTGGTTCTGTTCATTTTTGGCCCTTTTCGTTTATTCTTCAACAGGATTTTTTAATCAATTGCAAGGTACTTCCTTCATCATGACCTCCTCTTATTTCATATTTTTTTGTACCCATAAATTAACTAGTAAATGGTCACTGAAGTTGAATTACATAATAACTTGACAAGATCTCTTAATGATTATTGTAATGAACCCTAAAAAATATAAAAAGAAAAGCCACCAACCATGGTCCTTTTAAAAGCTTTTGAATGGGCACTAGAGATCTCCACACTAGTCCATTAGTAGGGAAAAAACAACAAACTCAAAGAAAAATAAAGTCCTTAATGATAATCATACTAGTTAGTAAGTGGGTCTTTTAAACGTTGCACATTTACGAAAGAGCCAATCATCAACCAAAACTGCCGATTGTTCACCCCAAACAAAACAACTTTGACTTGCTTTAATATTGGTTTTTGAATGACGATTGATTTGCCAATAATGGGCCTTCACCAGTCACATACTTAGCTCCTCCATGACAATTGCATGCCACCTAATTGAAAAGATGTTCCTATATTTTCTTTTACACACTTCAGATCATTAATTTTTAATATTGTTTTCTCTAGTTTTAGTTTCATGCACTTCAAGTCCTCCGCTAGAGAAGAAAGAGAGGACATTTGGCAAATTAATTAAGTTTTATTTGATTAAAAATCATTATTTTATGGAGTATATGATATTGTTGTATATTACCTAGCCGAGTCATGTACTACTTTGTTAAGAGAGATCCATATTACACAAAACTTTCGTATAAAACATACGTGTCATATAATGCCAGTATATAGCTACTCCGGTAATCTAAACTCTATATAACATCATGTGTTTCTAAGTTGAAATTCCAATATAAAAAAAGAAACTGTCTGGAGATTCACGATATGCTCTAGTTTAAAAAGTTGGAATATAGATATATAAAGCTCTTTGCTCAAAAAAAAATGATATATAAAGCTCATTTCCTATCAAATAGTAATATACTTATTATACTACAGTGGTCTTTTCCAACAAATTCGAGTGGCCACTTAGATGCTGGCAAAAGCAGCCATTACTTACTATTTTAATCACAGAACCAAATATTTTGTTCATGGCCATAGATTTACATTAATATTTTGTTGTACGTTCTTCTGCCTCTTCTTTTGATTCTTTAGAGTTTAATAATAAGTTAACAAAAACCATTAACCTAGACGATAAGAAACATGATTAGATATATGGACCGTGTGATATTTAAAGAGATTGCGTACATTATTCTACAAAGAAACTTCAGGCTTTCAAACATACGTAATGTTTTTTTTGATCTAAAAACATACGTAAGATTATTATATCACAAATGTAATTAGATTCAAGAAGCGAACAAAAATGGAATTAGACTCAGGTATTTTTTGAGTTGAGTAGCTCCGGCTACTATCATCAACTTCCCCCCATATGTGGCATATGATATGTCCAACTCAACTAGTCTTTTATATTGTGGTCGTGATTGCATATAGTATGATTCTAGAATGTAAAACTATTACATGTAACGCGACTTCTTATGATTTTGGTTGTAAAAATCCTATATACACATCTCAGCAATCTTTTTAATCACACATTTAATCACACAATATAGTCTGGATCCGTGGTATCGCAAATGTCAACCATTCATATATAAGAACTATATATTAAGATCTAAAAGCTAAATTTATAAAATAAACTACTGTTTACATCACAAACAAAACTATGTGCATACAATGTTTTTAAAAATACATATAGATCGGCAGTATGTGAGCTGTTGATATACATATCAATAATTAAAATCATATACAAATATTTTTATTTCATATACAAAAATATCACTTCACCTTTAAAAAATCAATCGATAAATCCAAATCACAGAGAAACAAATCAAGCGTAAGGTGGAGAGTACTCACAAACAACCTCCGTATCGACTTCCTTCCGGTGAAAATTCCGATGACAACCACAAGCGGCGCATCTCAAAGCTTCTACGGTTCCTTCATCTCCAGAGGCCATAAACTCACGGCAACCGTCAACGGCGTAGCCTCCGATGTTAGCAGCGTGGTTCTTTTGACACTCCACGTAACGGACGTTACTGATCGCTGATGAAGTAGTAGTAGTAGTAGTAGTCCAAGACGACGACGTGTTAGAGTTTCTCGATGTTTGTTTTATTACCATCTGCCTCTTCTTCATCACGATCTGTCTGAAACCCTAGTTTTAATCGATTTATTATTAATCTTGAAAATGAAAGTGGCTCTTTGGTCATACGAAAGACTCTATATGAAAACGAAGTGAAGACTAGAAGGTGCCTTACTTGCCCTTTTTATAAATTAGTTAGGCTTGTTTATTATCTAACCCTAGAGGACCTACGGTGTCGACAAAGTAGCTTAAACCTTGGGCTACTTTTCTTTCTTCGCTTTTTTTTTGTAGAATGTTAAATATTATACTAATTTTTTTTAATTTTGATAGACGTTATAAAAGATAATAGCCAGAAAATAAACGATAACACGACACCACAACAAAGTACTAACAACAATAAAGAATGAACGTAAGAGCAACTCAACACAAGCGATAGAACAGTTTGATAACGAGAGAGGCCTCAGACCAAACTACTCTATAACTAAAAGAATAAACCGATTGGTTGCTGTGAGTTACCGATAGAAAGGCGCCCTTAAACCTTGATTGCAACGACTCCTAGAACTTCCGACTGATATTCCATTGCAAACCAAAACAAAGGATCCAAGCTCGATCCCCAAAGCAGGTCTGCAGGGCCATCTAATAGCATGTGTAAGTGAAAGGTCGAACATGTGACCAAATATATATATAAAAAATAGTTTTTAAATATAAATAAATTATAGTAAAAACTTTGAAAATTTAAATATATTTCTAAATTAGAACTTATAACTTTTTTTAAAAATATTAAACATAGTTATTATTTTTAATAATTATTCCATTAAATCGTTAATATACCATTAAATATACTATAAATTATTATAAATAATTTCAGATGGCCATGCAGGGGCGGATGTAGTGAAGGGGGTACGGGGGCACGTGCCCCCTACTACTTCAAAAAAAAAATTATATGTATATTGAACTAAAAATAATTAGGCACATTACAATATTATATGTTTTTTTTGTAACCCAACATCAAAATATAAGTTAGTTTTAGGAAGTACAATCAAAAACTAAAGGAAAATAATTAATAAAGTTAAAGTTGACCTAATTATTACCTAAGTTTTTTTCATTGTCTTCTTCCTAATTACAAAAGAAACAAACGGCACACACAAAAAAATTGTGTCTAACAAGTTCAAGAGAAAAACTATAAGGTAAAACTAAACTAAAAATTTGATTATGTGATTTAGGAATATGAGATCGTAAGAACTTAGAAACTAAAGTATTTGCTAACTTTTTCTTTCACAGATAACAATTCAAAGGAAAAAATATTTCAAGCTTAAAAGAAAATTTACACCTACGTCTGGAAATTCTGAAGATGATTTGCCTTCTTCAACAAAAAAAAAAAGACTCTGGAGATGATTTGGAGAATTTACCTACTAATCCTGGAGATAGGAAAATGATAAGATTGTGAAGACTAACTTACGGAATCGAATAAGTGATCAATTTTTGAATAATTGTGTTGTTTGAAAAAGAATTATTTGAGAAAGTAACAAATGATGTAGTAATGAAAAGATTTCAAAGTATGAAATCTCGTAAGATAAATTTGTAAGATATTTATTTTAGTTGTAAAACTTTTTTTATTTAAATGAGTTAGTTATTAAAAAATTTTGTGCTCCCGTTTAATAATAGTCTTAGATCCGCCACTGTGGCCATGCATGTCATGAAGAAGAAGAGACAATAATCGTTATGAGGAGAAGCCGAAGTCCGACAATGCTGTTGTTAGGTGGTTTGCCCTGGAGATTACAATCTCCATTGCATTCCACTGGGACCATGTACACTCATTTAACCGCATCGGACCTCATTCTGTGCGATTGGATGTGCAGTAATTTTTTAAAAGCACTAAAGATTTGTAAAATGTCATTGCAATCACTATACGACATTTTTGTGATCTATTTTTCATTATTCCAATTCAGACACGTTTTACTCTGAAATTATTTTTTAATGTATGACCGTAAAGTTAAGTAGACTTTGGTGGTATAAGGCCATGATTAACCCGAGTCTTTTAAGTTGGGATTCTTAACGTAAAATTTGTCTTTTTAATTTTTTTTTTTTTTTACATTTTTCCCGCTAAGAGACGGCTCTTATGGTTCTTATTTAAGAGACGGTTCTTAGGTTTTCTTAGTTAAAAGCTAAGATACATCTCTTAGAAAAGCTAAGAACCCCACCTTAAGAGATCCCGGTTAATCTTGCTCTAAGTATCTAAATCAATTAATGTTACACAAACTTAGTAGCCAACCTTGTTTAACCGTAGAGAATATATTATATTTCCAATCACCATGTAAATAACAAACTTAGTAGCCAGCTTTAAAAAATTAGCTTTAAAATCAAAGCAGAAAGGGCACACAATGATTATTAAACAACTAATAATAACAGTTATCTAAAATCTAATTAATATTTGGGAAGCTAAACATCAAATCTATTTTCCTGAGTGTCTCTCTACCTGCACTTGCTTCTGTATTCTTTTTTCAAAAAAATAGAGCATCCTTGTTTAATTCAAGATAACCTTATTTGATATCTAGAGTATTTTACTTTGTCTTTGTGGTTTGTAAAAAACAACCTTATATAAATCATGAAAATGTTATCTGAATGAACTAAATGTATATGAAAATCACAGCAATAACCAAACATTAAAAAACTATTTAGTTGATTATGCTACTCTTATGTTTTCCTTTTCCATGTCCTTATTTGATGATATGGGATATCTTAAAAAATAGTGTTGGACTTATGGTGTTCTATTTTTGAATTATTTGGGCCTTTTCCCTCTGCATTACAAACTTCTTGAAGTTATCAGTATCACATCGAGGAGGCCCTTGTCCATTCATTGAGTGAGATTATTATTTTTCTTTATTTATTTAACAAAGGGTTTATCAAAATGCTTGTGAGACATTTTATCCAACACACACACACACATTGTCCCCACTTAAATAATTTGAAGAAAACCAAAAAAGAGAACTCATATTTTTCGTGTGATCTGCTCGATCAGCATCAAGTTTGGTTTGATGCAAATCAAACGAGATAGTTAATTCCATGCAAATCTCTTGTTTTTTTCTAACCAATTATAATAATTGGGCAAGAGTACAATTATTTAGTACTAGTTGACAGTAACCGCTAATGACTTGTTTATGTAACGATATATTTTTAAAATGGAGTGTGAACATTTGAATTATAAGTTTTCTAGTCTTACAGTAATTAATGCTTATATCCGTATGCACTTTGACGTGCATATATGTGTTTTTCTATTTAGCTCTTGACCAATGTGTATAATATAATCCATAATTTGACGTTGTTAAAAATAGTTACGTAAAGTAAACAACGTAAACTAAACCATGTTTTAGACATTAATTTTTATCACGTGATTTGAACGTCGTGAGAGACGTGATTTCATTTCTTTAGGAAACTTATTTGGCTCGGCATGGTACCATTATCAAAATATATGTGCATTTCGATCTGTAGCATAAAAGTTGACGAAAGAAGGATGAATCCATAGCATCTGCAACAACTATTCAAAGTCTAAAACAATAGAAAACAATTGCGACCGTCGTCAGTTAGTCAGTGACCGCGTCCAACAGTTAGTCACACTAATAAAATAGTATCATAGGACCGTGTCCGTGTGTATTCTTATGTTCACAACTTAGGGGTGGGCACTTTACCCGATACCCGAAGTCGTACCCGAACCCGATCCGAAAAACCCGAACCGAAATCCGAACTGAAGTAGTAAAATATCCGAATGGGTATTGAATTAAGTGAGATTGGATATCCGAACCCGAACGGGTAATATCTGAATCCGAATGGATATCCGAAGATAACCGAACATATGTATACTTACTTTATATTTTTAGTTTACATCTCTCAAATTATTTAATATATAAATATATATATATTGATGTTATACATACTTTAAAACTATATAATATACATATAATCACGAATAAAAATGATATGATACTCACTTCAAATGTATACCAAGTTTTTTGTTTCATGCATTAACAAAATTTATAACTAAAATTTAAAAACAATAACCAAATTAGTGTCTTTTTATTTTTGAAATGTTATCTCCAATTAATCATTCAATCTATAAAAAATAAAAAATCAGTTAAGTGAAATTTATATTTTTATATACAAGAAACTTGAGAAATAAATTTTTTTTTTCTTTGAAAATGTAAATATCCGAAAACCCGACCCGAAATAACCGAACCCGACCCGAAGTACAAAAATACCCGAATGGGTTCTATACCTCTATACCGAAATATCCGAAAATCCGAAGTACCAGATCCGAACCCGAACGGGTATCCGAACGCCCACTTCTGAATCACAACAGCCAACGCTGGTTCAATTATAGTTTGTTTCGTTTTAATTGGATTATTTGAAAGACTTGAATAGTTCATCATGTGATATTCACAACAGCCAAGGCTGGTTGAATTATAGTTTGTTTCGTTTTAATTGGATTATTTGAAAGACTTGAATAGTTCATCATGTGATAAATAACAATTTGACTTTTAAAATAAAGTCTTTTACAGTCTTATTAAGATATTCGTCTTGACCACGAGGATACATACATTGACAGAAAAGTAATCGGTCTCTCAAAGTAGCTGGTAAGCCGTCGTAATCATCTCATGGACTTGGACTAAAATGTGTGTTTTCGTTATTTCAGGGAAATTTTAGGGGAAATTGCTACAACTGCACCATCCATTTTCCTTTCATGATTTTTTTTTTTTTTTGACATCGTGATATATTATATAATATATACTAAACATGAAAAAAAAAATGAAAACAATTTTTATATTTTCAGTTACGCTACCTTTTACGGTTTTACCTAAAAGCAAAACACATTGTGTTATATGTTTTCTCTTTTTTTTTTTTGCTGAACGTTATATGTTTTCTCATAACGTGAATCGTGATGATTTTCAATGAGCAGCGGCACTTTCGTAGCAAAGAAGATGATTCGACTAGCACAGCATTTACAAAACAATAATGCTTTTAATTATCCGATCACCTATTACAAGAAAAACATTTACATTTAGCATTTTGAAAATTTAAATGCTTCACAAATGTTTTTTACTCAGTGTTCTCGAAATCTTCGATAAAACATTATGTAGAATATAATTTTTTAAAAATATCTTTAAATAATTTATTGATTTTTTGTTTAATAGAAAATATTTATATACCCAAAATTATATTTATATTTTAACAACTAAATTTTTAAAATAATACTATTTTAAGTTGAAAATAAAAATATAATACATTATTTCAATAAAACATTACTAAATATATTTTAAAATTTATATATTATATATAGTAATTTGATATGATAATTTGATATATTAGTTATATACTTCGATATCAATCACTATCAATAAATAATAATAAGAACATACATACATCTTATACATCATACTTTTTCTATAGCATTTTGTTATGTTACTGTTTTATTATCCGTTTTACCAATGAAAGCTTCGTGCCTTTTAAATTCTAATTATTTTACCAAATGTATCTATTTTCAAAGATAATTATGTAAAATATCCTCTATGCTTCATACTAACATAGTTTTAGTGTCTTCACGGGCCTGTTTTCACACACATTAACACATATTAAAAATGTAATACTCCATTTGTTTTTAAAAAATCAATGTCTTAAAATAACATTTTGTTCTACAAACATGTATGTTAAATTTTCAATATAATTTTATATTAAATAATAAAAGTGAATTGTAAATTTAAAAAAGTTAATTGTGTTTTTAAAATACTAATATCTTTGTTTCATACAAAATTTCACTTTAGAGTTATTGTGTCTTCATGGGCATGTTTTTACACATATTTAAAATGTAATACTCCATCTGTTTTTTAAAAAATCAATGTTTTAAAATAACATTTTATTCTACAAAGATGTATGTTAAATTTTCAATATTAAATAATAAAAATAAATTGTAAATTTCAAAAAAAAAATTATAATTTTAAAATAGTACGTCTTTTATTTCATATTAAGTGTCATTTTAAATTTATTTTTATGTTTCAAAATAAGTATTATTCTATAATTCTAATGCAATTTTGTACATTAAATTCATTTTTACCCTTTTAAATAATGTAAGAAAAATTGTTAAGAATAACATAAGTTAAGTACCACTTTGCAAAAATACACACTATAAAAAATATTAATATTTGGGTTTAAACATTAGTGATTATTGTTTTGGGTTTAGTGTTGAATGGATGAAGTTGAATTTCTAAATTTTTATAAATATTTAGAAAAAATAATCTACTCTAATTTCATCAGAATTTAAAAGTATTTATAAAAATTGTCATTCATTAAAGGTAAATATGCAAAGTGGTATCAAACTTATGATATAATTATAATTTCCCCATAATTTATATCATTTTATTTAAATAATTCTTATTTAATTAATTATGCATTAAATAATATTATATTAGTTTATTATACAATATTTTTAATCTCTGTGAAAAATGTTAAAATGACACTTATAATGAAACGAAGAAAATATTAGTTTAGAATTATGGAAAATTGGTAATACAGAAAATAATACATTTAATGTCAAAATGAATTATGTTTTACTAATATGTCTATAAACACCACAACATGTACTCCCTTTTGTTTCATATTAAGTGTCACTTTAGATTTGTGCATACGGATTAAAAAATAATTAATTTTGCATATTTTATATATGAAAACACAATTATTTATATACCTAATCATATTTCAACCAATAGAAAAATAAATTACAGTAAAAATTTAATAAATTTTACATCGAAAGTCGAAAACAAAACTTATTTGTAACAAAAAAAATTCTCTATAGCGACACTTAATATGAAACATCCGAATGAGTATCTTTTTGAAACATTTGAGAATAATACTTTATCATCAATAAGTCATATTATTGTCAGTCCTTAATACTGAACTAACAATAATTTAATAAACTTAATTTTTGAGTTTATAATTTATTATTGTTAAACGATGTAAACATTAAAAATATAAAAAATATATCTTTATGAAACTTTTTTTATAATGTCTATCTTTAAAAATGAAAAGTCTTCTTTTTCAAAATATATAGATTTCCGCTTGAATCACACTGACCTCTTTGCAATATATGTATTATTATTTTTTGACAACAATAACTAGAATAGGTAAAAACAATCACTGGGATTATAATATGTATTCCATAACACTTGGTTTGGTGAACGAAAAAAAACAATTGGGTTTGATATTTTCTCTGAATGAGGAAAACATCTCCTTCAATAGTTTACATATATCCAATTTAAAATATAAAATGATATTTTTTGAAACAAAGAAAAACTAGAATAAGATTTTTATGAAATAGAAGGACTAGAATTCATTTATTTCTGGTAATCCATAGCTCACCAATGTACTATAGTATTAAAGTTTCATTAATGCAAACCTAATTTATTTCTGTTAATCCTTAGCTCAACTGTGCAACTAAGTACAACAATCACCATCAATCATCACGTACCTATAACTTACTTATGACATAAAAATGACAGATTAAGAATAATAAATTGTTATTTGAATAAATAAAGATAGAATGAAAGAAAAGTAGTAACAAGAAAATAACGAACATTTCTAAGTAGTTTACATAGAAAATTCTGAGAAACTTAAGTGTATAGGTGAAATGAATATTCAAATTTTAATGGACCCCATCTGAACCTCGTCCCCAATCTTATTTAAGACGCATTCGATAATCCATTTCTTCAAATCATCCTAACTCGAATACAAAATTGTTTCTTCCTACAAACACAACCAAACAAAATATTTAAAAAACTTATTCACACCATCTCCAATGGCTTCACTTCAACTTTCTTCTCATTTTCTTGGCACAAACACTCAAAAACACAACTCCATTATCATCTCTCGTACTTACTCTCCAAACCCATTCACCAGATCATTCTCTCGCAAGGTATGTTGTTGTTCTCTGTCTTTAGTTTTGGTACTTCGAAGGAAGTCATAGATAAATTATTTGAGAAACGTTTTTGGCAACACACTTGCAGAAGTTTATGTCGTGTTCCATGTCTATGAACGGGTGCGAGGGTGACTTCAAGACTCCACTAGGTACAGTGGAGACTAGGACTATGGCGGCTGTTTTATCTACGACAGCCGCCACTGAGAGGCTAATCTCCGCCGTCTCTGAGCTAAAATCTCAACCTCCGCCGTTTTCCTCCGGCGTCGTCCGGTTACAGGTACATGACTTTCCTCTGTTTCTAAAGATCAGATATCGCCACGTGGTTCTTTTGGATTGGGTTATGGTGATATCGTTCTCTAGTTTTCTTGCTGTATTTTTTTATGCCTAACCATTTAAGTTTATTTTTTTAATAAGATAGGATAATTTTGTTTTATATAATTGATGAAACTATTTTTAGTCGACCGTGTTTTTTGTAGTCACTCACTGATTTTATAAAAGTATTAATCTTAAATTTTTAATGTGGGGGTTGATGTTAAAATATTGCTTGATCATTAAATGAGTTTATAAAATTATGCTGTGTAGAGTCAGACCATTAAGACGGTAGGGTCAATGGAGTTATGATTTATGTTAAACTTATAGTTATAATAATTACGTTTAACAAAAGTTATGACTTATGAGAGGCGGCAGGGTCAATAACATCGGTATTAACCATTATGCTAATTAACAATTGTTTCTTTTGGTTATTAATCACAAACAGTCTTTAAAACAGTTTTTTAAAGACACTGGCTAATCATCACCAAGAAAGATAAGTAAGATATAGTTATTATTATATTCTCTCTGTTTTATTTTAAATTTATGCATAGAAAATATTTAATTTTGTATATTATATATATAAAAATATTATTATTCATACATATAATTATATTTTAACCAATAAAAAATAAATTAAATAATAAAATTAATAAATTCTGTATTCAAATGCCAAAATTATATTTATTTTGTGATAAAAATTTTTTTACAATGACAATAATATAAAACTGATATAGTAGTAATCTATGAATAAACACACACACATTCGAAGTTTCGTCGTATCAGAATCTTAAAACGTCAATCGAAATATTAAAATGGACGTTTTGGAGTTTCTAGTCTAAAATGAATACTTTTCATATCAATTAAATTAAATGTTGACCTAATACAGAGTTGACCTAAAAACAGTCAAACTTACAAAGACATTCGAGAAAAGAACAAGAAAAAAATCCTCGAAAGATTAATGACTGTTCTAATCAAGTTTAACACTTTAATTAGAGTTGCTGAGTAATTAATGTCTAGAGATACTATTTAAGCTATAAAAGTAACGGATAGTGATTGAGTATGTGGGCCAAGTGTGGAAAGGCGACAATCAACATTTTCCCGCGCAATTTCTCAGGAACCTTAATTTTAATTCGGTTTGGTTCGGTTTAGGTACCAATTGACCAACAAATCGGAGCAATCGATTGGCTTCAAGCTCAGAACGAGATCCATCCTCGCTGCTTCTTCTCTCGCCGTAGCGACGTTGGCCGTCCCGATCTCCTTCTCGACTTGGCCAGCGAGGACGCGAACGGTAACGGTAACGGAGGCTCATCAGATCGTGATCTGGTTAGCGTCGCCGGTATCGGATCCGCAGTGTTCTTCCGTGACCTAGATCCCTTCTCTCATGATGACTGGAGATCCATCCGAAGGTAAAGTAATAAGCTTTACGAATATTCTCCTTTTGCTTCTCAGTGATCTGATTGTTTAGTGGTTAACGATTTTGAAGGTTTCTGTCAACTAAGTCGCCTCTGATCCGTGCCTATGGGGGTATGCGGTTTGATCCTAACGGCAAGATCTCTGTGGAATGGGAACCCTTTGGTGCATTTTACTTTGCAGTGCCTCAGGTAACCTTAAAGTTTGATTCTTTGAATTGAATTAATGTCCTGGAGGAGGAGACTTGTTTGAATTATATGTAAATGGCTGATTCACGTATAGGTTGAGTTTAATGAGTTTGGTGGAAGTTCAATGTTGGCTGCAACTCTTGCTTGGGACGATGAACTCTCTTGGACGCTGGAGAATGCGATTGAATCACTTCAGGAGACTATGCTTCAGGTTAACATAGAACAATGTCTGCTTTTAAGTTATTAAATGGTCTTTATACTAAACGAGAACTTTGTTGTGACTTGTGACTTGTGCCAGGTTTCTTCTGTTGTGATGAGGCTACGAAGGGAGTCTCTTGGAGTATCTGTTCTTAGCAAGAATCATGTTCCTACCAAAGGAGCATATTACCCTGCTGTAGAGAAGGCTTTGGAGATGATTAAGCAAAAGAGTTCATCTCTTAGCAAGGTAGTTTAGTGACTAATGTCTTCATCTATTCTTACACTATTATGGTTTCCAGCTTAGCTGATGTTTTCTGTTTGGAAAACCAGGTTGTGCTTGCTCGCAACAGCAGGATTATAACGGATAAGGACATTGATCCCATTGCTTGGCTTGCACAGTTACAGGTGTGTGTTTTTGACTATGGATACCATATTCACTGTTAGAATAAAGCAAGGTTAAGACTTGAATCTCACTCAACTTATTGTTTGACAGAATGAAGGGCATGATGCTTATCAATTCTGCCTGCAACCACCTGGTGCACCAGCTTTTATCGGCAACACGGTATGTTATATAAGTAGTCTCTTGGTGCATTCCATTTGATTTCACATATCTGGAAAAAACTGTTGATAAAGCTATGTGCACTTTGTTATTCCCTTCTAAAGATATCCGTGTGACATACATCTTTGTTAAACAGCCTGAGAGACTTTTCCAAAGGAATGAGTTAGGCGTGTGCAGTGAAGCTTTGGCTGCAACTAGGCCTCGAGCTTCTTCAACAGCTCGTGACATGGAGATAGAGCGTGACTTACTAACCAGGTCAGTTTTTTTACTTTACTGTTTTGAACAATTATAAAATCCATTTTTTTTTTCATTAAAATTTCTAGATAAGCATATACTGACTTGGTTTACTAAACTGCTGCAGCCCCAAAGACGACCTTGAGTTCTCTATTGTGCGAGAGAATATTAGAGAAAAGTTAAACGTAAGTTCAATCTTAATGCTCTGCATCTTTCAAATCTTTTGTCTACAGTTAGTTTGAATTTTGACTTTTTAACAAGTATATTGACACATTCTTATTATCATTTTTCTTCTTTGCAGTCTATATGCGACAAGGTAGTTGTTAAGCCCCAAAAAACTGTGAGGAAGCTTGCAAGAGTGCAGCACCTGTATTCTCAATTGGCGGGGAAGCTTAGGAGAGAAGATGACGAGGTGAGATAAATAGTAATATATGAATAATTTTACATCAACATGATCATCTAGATAGCTTGAAGTTAAGGGTTATGAATGTTAATCTCCAAGCTTTTCTTTTCTTCACATTGGGTTTGACTCTTTCGTGTTTTTATATACAGTTTGACATCTTGGCTGCTCTGCATCCAACTCCAGCTGTTTGTGGGCTTCCAGCAGAAGAAGCCAGGCTTTTGATTAAGGAAATAGGTGAACTATCTGCCTTTTTTGTTTTCTTGTTTAGTGACTATAGATGCCTATGCGTTGTTTTTTTCATTTATGCTTATTCTAACATTTATCGTCTCTCAGAATCATTCGATAGAGGAATGTACGCCGGACCTATTGGTTTTTTTGGTGGCAAAGAGAGTGAGTTTGCAGTTGGGATCAGATCAGCTCTAGTCGAAAAGGTAAAAGCTTATTTTGCTCTCTCACCAAACAACACTTTCCTAAGTCTTACAAACCGGTCTAAGTCGTTTCTTTTGAATGATTACAGGGTCTTGGGGCATTGATCTATGCAGGGACAGGGATAGTAGCAGGAAGCAACCCAACCTCAGAGTGGAATGAACTTGATCTAAAGATATCTCAGGTGCTGTCTTGTTTTTAAAACACGGCGCTTCTTTTGTTTCCAAAAAGTCCTAATTTTTATTCATTTGTGTGGTTGTTTTTTGCAGTTCACCAAGTCAATTGAGTCTGAGGCAACAGCAGCAACAACTCTGCAGACAATTAACTGAAGAAGAGAAACAACATTTGTCTTTTTTCTTTTTTTTTTCTTCTTTGAATTGTATGGGAGTCCAGTAGAAAATCATTGCGTGTTTTATTTACGTTGTAAATAGAAAAGAATAATTTCTGAAAGTTATAGGCTTTTGTTAATGGGCTGGAGTCTGTATTGGTTGTAACTAGGCCAGGCCTAATCTTAATGTTAATCGACTAGTCTTTTATGATCTTCAATCTGTATTCAAAGTTCTACTACACAAAAATAAAATAAAAAAACAGGAGATAAAAGCGCTAACGAATAGGATTCAGTTGACACCACAAAGACATCATCTGACGTGGCAGGAATCCAGATAGTGTGCGAACGACGAAGAATTTTTTTTTTTTTTTTTCATCGCTTTGATCTAGTTCCAATGGCTGTCAACGCTCCGATATCGTCTCCGGCGACTCACTCGCGAACACAGTTCCTCTCCAAACCCGTTCTCCCTCGCTTTTGCCGGTCATACTCCGCCGTGAAGTCACCAGCAGCGTTTTCCGTCGTCTCAATGGCTCCTCAGAAGAAGGTAATTTCATAAATAATCCCTTTCACGAGTCACTTGTTAAAGTATGAATCTTTTCTGAGGATAGAAAACTAAAGCGAGTAATCCTTAAATTCTTCAAAAGGAGTAAACTTTGATGGATATATGTAATATATTAGGTGAACAAATATGATGCCAAGTGGAAGAAACAATGGTACGGAGCTGGACTATTCTTCGAAGGGAGTGAAGAAGTAAACGTCGACGTTTTCAAGAAGCTTGAGAAGCGTAAAGTGCTGAGCAACGTTGAGAAATCTGGTCTGCTCTCGAAAGCAGAGGACTTGGGACTCACATTGTCTTCTCTTGAGAGGCTTGGTGTCTTCTCCAAAGCAGAGGAGCTTGGTCTTCTCAGTCTCCTTGAAACTTTAGCCGGTACTTCCCCTGCTGTCTTTGCCTCGGCTGCACTCCCTGCTCTGACGGCTTCAATTCTAGCTATAGTGCTCATTCCTGATGACTCAACTTCTCTGGTGGTTGTTCAATCGGTTTTGGCCGGTTCTCTTGCTCTTGGAGCTGTTGTTTTGTTGGTTGGTTCTGTTGTTTTGGATGGCCTTCAAGAAGCTGATTGATTTTTTTTCCTTTGTAAACCAAAACATAAATAAACCTTTTGTCCAATTGATTTGTTAGTTTTGCTATAAGCTATAAATGTAAGGTTGAATGATTATGTAATATCCCGGCTTTTAGTATATCGTAGTATATTTGATTTAGAGTAGTGAAAGTAAGTGATATCTAATATCGCACGGGATGGAACCCAAGTGTCAAGTGAACCAAAGAGACTTAATAGCAATGTGCAGTGGGAGTGTTAAAGATTCATGGTCCAACTATGTCATAAACAAGTCAGAAAGAAGCTTTATAACAATTATTAAACAAACATTAAATACAAATACATTCATCCTCCAATGAAAAAAAGTCTAACTATGCCCATAAATTACAAATTTTCAACTTCCAAAATCAAAAAAAAAAAATCACTAGAAGCAAAGTGAATTAAAACAAAATTACACATGAAAAAGCCAAAGAAACAAACCATACTTCTTGGAAGTGTAAAGATCAAACAGCAACAGATTGACCAGTGAGTGCATCATGGAGATGCAATGATCCATCTTTCATCAAGTTTATACTTAAGCTCTTGAATCTCTCTCTTGAGTATTGTCTTGATGCCTTTCTCCAATCAGTTCCAGCTTTCATCATCACCACAAACTCATCATAGTTTATACGCCCATCCTGCACAACCAAATATCTTTCTATAACAAGAGTCTTTTAAGGGTGAAAGAGACTTAGAAAAGACCTTGTCAGTGTCAACTTCACGCATTATGTCGATTAGGACACTGTTGTCTGGTTCACCTAACTCGTCCGTTAAAGCTCTTCTTAGTTCATCTGATTCGATGTAACCACTTCCATCTTTGTCAAAGAACATAAAAGCTTGTCTGAAATGTTCATCATTCTCCATCTTCTGCAAGTGTATTATCACTGCTACAAACTCTCCATAGTCTAGGCATCCATTTCCATTAACATCCGCCTGCATCAAAGAAAATTCATGAATGTTAGTACTAGAGAAGACCATCACTGTAGAATCTTTTGATCAAGACAAAATTTTACCACTTCCATCAACATTTTGATCTCTGGTTCACCTAGTTGTGAACCGACTTTCTTTAGTCCAGCTCTGAGTTCTGGATATGTTATTTTACCATCGTTGTCATCATCCATCAGCGTAAACATGTCTCTTATGACTTCAACTTCTTGAATAGACAAGTGCTCAGCGATCACCTGGAAGCATCAACAGGAAGTAAGTGAAGAAACCAATCAAACACCAAACCAAAAGTATAAACCAATGAAAGAGAACACTTACACGTAGAGCTTTCTTTTTCAATCTATTCATCATGGAGAACTGCTTCAACCTTGACCTAACGATATCCCCTAGAGGAACATTTGGAGCTTTCTTTGCGTTCTGTATCCAAGGGTGATCTACAAAAGAGGTAACAAAGACCGTCAAGTAGAGAAGAGAACATGAAAGATTACAAGATCCATGATCCATCATTACCAAGAACTTGCTGAGCAGTCAAACGCTTAGTGGGATCAGGGTTCAGCATCTGCTTCACAAGGCTCTTTGCGCTTTCAGATATCTGTGACCAAGGGTCTCTCTTAAAATCAAGAACTCCTCTCAAGATTGCAAGAGCCACACCTTGTTCCGTCTCTGCAAGCAAAACCTTGAACCATTCAATATAGATCTGTGAATATACAAACTTATCAGAACCTGCTTTGCTTATACCAGCCCAAAACGGAGGAACACCACAGAGCAAGATGTAGAGGATAACTCCTGCACTCCACACATCAACCTCTGGTCCATAATCTCTCTTCAACACTTCTGGTGCCATGTAATATGGACTCCCTACAATCTCTGTAAACCTCTCTCCTGCAAAAAAAGCATCAAACTTTCATGACCAGACTCAACCACATTCTAGAACAATGTAATCTGAATCTCAAAGTTTCTATTTTGGGAAAGTACCAGGCTTGAAGAGCACGGATAAGCCAAAGTCAATGGCCTTAAGTGCAGAGTTCTCCTTCTTATTAGCAAACAAGAAGTTCTCAGGCTTCAAGTCTCTATGCATAACACCATTCATATGACACATCTTCACAACCTCCGCGATGGTCCTAGCCACGGTGGCCGCCGCACGCTCCGTGTAATGCCCTCTCGCGACGATCCGATCAAAAAGCTCGCCTCCTTCACAAAGCTCCATCACAAGATGCACGTTCTCGTTATCCTCATAAGTCGCCTTGAGTTTCACCACGTTGGGGTGATCTGGAATGGTGGACATGATCGTGACCTCACGGCGGACGTCCTCCACGTCAACGGCGGTCCGGAGCTTTCTCTTGGAGATCGACTTGCAAGCTAAGGCTTCGCGAGTCTCGCGGTCCGTGCAGAGGTAGGTGATGCCGAATTCTCCACGGCCGAGCTCTCGTCCTAAGATGTACTTGTCGCTGATCTGAGTCCGGTGGCTCATAGGGACGTCAGGGAGGACGCGTATGGGACCGTGGGATCTCAGACCATCGGGATCGTGGTACGTGTTTGGTTTGCGGACATGTCGCTTCTTGGTTTGTTTTGAGTCTGCTTCCGGGTCTAACTTCACACAGGCGATGCAGTTACCCATGTCTGAGTTTCGAACTAGTTCGAAGAAGATTCGTTACTGTACGGTAGTGACGGCGTGTGTTTTTTTTCCGGTGAAACGGAGAGTTTGCAGTCTTTGTCAGAGAAGAGAAGACGCGGGTTTAGTTGAAGAAAGGTTCGACCTTTTTGTAAATTTCAGTTTGATGATATTTGATATTTTTAAAAGTTGTATTTATATTGTAAAATATAAAGCGACTTGATCTGTATAAATAAAAATGCAAGAAAATGTATTTGGAGCGATTTTCTAAACGAATTATAAATGATTTCCAGTTATTCAAAAGGTTAGTTATATTTTACAACAGCTTTTATTACTCTTTCACGTATTTAAAAGAGTAGATTTTAAAAAGAGATGACTAGGAAAATTATTAGCCGTAGATTTGTTGAGGTGGAGGGCTGAGATGAAGTGAGGTGGAAGGGGAGAGTTTGATGAAGTTGTTGACCATGGAAGTGGATATGGTGTGACATTGTCAAAAAAGTGTGACGTTGGTTTCATTTGAGTTGTTGGTATTAAGTATTAATTAACCAAATCATTTTCTGTTTCAGTATTGAGTATGTAATTAAACTTCTTAGAGTTGTTTTGTCTTGTCCCTTCTAATTACATTACTTGATAAACAAAAGAGTAAGTTACTAGCTTTACTAAATCTTCATCTTAGTTTTAATATTTTTATACACTTTCCGTATGAAAACAGTCTCACGTTGTCTGAACATTGTAATTTTAAAATTTTCGAAATAGTTATGTATGTACTGTAACTAGTTGATTTAAAGTTTCTGCAAAGAAAAGATTTGGTGAAGATAATTTCAAAACCTATCAGATATGTAATCATAAGGATAGGAAAGATTAGGTGTAGACTTTGTCAATGTAAGGATCAATCAATCGTATATAAGAAGATTCCACTCATCAATTAAACAAATATGAACGTCCTGTTCTGTTCTCTTTCTCTAGTAAGTAATTAAATTCACATTCAAAGAAATGTTTTTTTTTTAAAGCAACAATGTGTGCAGCTTCCAAGTATATGCTTATATATAGATTAATATGAATGCTTATATATAGACTAATGCGGGATTGATTGATTGATTTTTGAAAAAAATCTATGAAAATTATCAAATTATCAGTGGGTCATGTATTGATTTTTCTTATTGTATTTTAAAAAAGAAAAAGAGATGATGGACCATGTTTTATCTTGTGCAACTTTTAAGCTGGCAAATTATTAAAAATATTTGAAAAAGGGACTTTGTTTGATGAGTAAAAAAAACATGAGATTGTGTATGAAATGATGGGCTCAACTAAAATGCTTGAGATTGCATGTGTATGTGGCGTTGTCGTGCCAACTAGTCAATTTATTGAAGCCCCATCACTTTTTCATATATAACCCTCTTATCTACAATTAATATCTATTTGGAAAATGAATGATTTTTTTATTGTTTTTGTTCGATTTGGTTGGTTGTTTACCATCCAAAGAATTTGATCGATGCTCTCTTGAGTCTCTTCTTCTTCTTCTTCTTCTACTAGTACAAGTTTGTTGATATTATAATGGATCACATAACGAACAGAAGTATACTCCTAGTTGGGCTCACAAAAAGATAAAAATGGGCTAGTAGGTCTAACTAATACAAAAGCCCATTAGATATTTGTTTCTACAGCTCTAACCAATGATTTATGAGAAGCAGATTAAAATTATTTATTTAGTTTAATCTCATTAATTTTTTTTTGATAAGTAATCTCATTAAATTATTTATATAGTTTATTTTTATCTTATTTTTAGAGTTATCCTTATTTATGTTCATATCAACACACTAATATGTCTTGAACTTATTTGACTTTGTCCATCCATATATTTTTATGTGCTTTCACATTTTCAGGGATTTTTTTTTGTGTTTTTATTAAACTCTGCCGTTTTTATAATTTATAGTTCTTACAAATCAACCACTAACTTTTTAAAAATAACAAATCCGCACTACATGCACACTACTCTAAAGTTGACAATGAAAATCGATTAATATTTACAAGATGCTAATTTTAATAATGACTGCTAGCTTGAACATGGATTAACATTAATTAAAACACTTAAAAATTGTTATGGTATAGTTCAGATAAGAATGTGAATGGCCTAGCTATCCTAGGAAAGCATGGATCTTGATGTCACATATACTAAATAATAAGGATACAGAGGTATACTTTAGGTAGGTTAAACGAAAAAAAGAAAGAAAGCAATTTCCCTAAAGAAAAAGAGAGAGACAATAAAAGCAAAAAGTCGTGACCTTTGCAAAGTCGTAAGCTTGCTTGGAGGGCAAAACAAGCTCGAAGCTTCCACATTTGACGGCCACAGAGGAAGAAGCTTGAAGAAGGAACACTCAAGCTCCACACCATTTTTGAAGGTGACGCCTTGTTATTGTTATGAGAGTGTTAGTGTTCTTCAAGTTGTCCTTGGAGTTGATTAATCTGTTAAGGTTTTGAGAAGCTGATACTTTCTGGGTTTATGGAGAAGCTTGAAATGAAAATGAACGGCTCAGTTTTAGTTTCTTTGAAATTATACAAGACTTTGAATAAGTAATGTACATTACATAGTTTCATGTAACTAGTTACTGTGTTGGTGAGAGAACTCAGGTAGAGTATTAGTCTGCCAATATAGTCTTAAGGGAACACTCTCTTTTGTTTTTTGTTTTTGTTTTCTTTTGAGCCATCTCTGAGCTTGTGATTCATTTTGCTTTCTTTGACAGACAATGATTCGTGCAAAGCAGATCAGTAATCTTTCCAGTTCAGCAAGATCCTTTTTTCTTGGTGGAACAAGATCTAGTGCAGCTGATGGAAACTCTTGCACATCCGCAGAGGATGAAAGCTGCGTCTTGAGACGCCACCAACCTAGGTGTGAAGCTCTACAGTCTGGGAACAGAGTTTCAAATGTATTACCAGTAGAGGCTACTAAACCGACCAAGGTTGAGCATTTCACCCGACCATCTCCCCTTCCTCTCCATGTTTCTCCTCCTGTTTTGCCTGTGACGCCAGATCCTCTTAATCATAAGATCCCTCTATCTGATGGAACTGAAGTTTGTATGCTCGATCCTGCTCTGCCTGTTACTAGTGTTAAGTCTGTGGCTCATGATTTACCGACAACAACTGTCTCTGGAAAGAGGAAAAGCATGCCCCAAAGACCCAATAATGTGCATTCTAAGGATGACAGGAAGACAAACTCTTCTGTTGAAGGTTTCAGTGACTCCTCAGGGGATATGATGAGAGTGACACCAGCACCTAGGCAGTATTGTAACTCTGGATACGTTGTTGAAAACGTTTCCAGTATATTGCGGAGATTCAAATGGGGCCCTGCTGCTGAAGAGGCTCTTCAAAACTTTGGTTTCAGGATGGATGCATACCAAGCAAACCAAGTGCTTAAGCAGATGGATAACTATGCAAACGCGCTTGGTTTCTTCTACTGGCTGAAAAGACAACCTGGTTTTAAGCATGATGGGCATACTTATACCACTATGGTTGGTAACCTTGGTCGTGCAAAGCAGTTCGGTGAGATAAACAAGCTTCTCAATGAAATGGTTAGAGATGGATGTCAGCCAAATACCGTTACATATAACCGTCTTATCCATAGCTATGGCCGTGCAAATTACCTCAAAGAAGCCATGAATGTTTTTAGTCAAATGCAAGAGGCTGGATGTGAGCCTGACCGTGTAACTTACTGTACTCTTATAGACATCCATGCTAAAGCTGGGTTTCTTGACATTGCCATGGACATGTATCAGAGAATGCAAGCAGCAGGTCTTTCTCCTGATACGTTCACATACAGTGTTATAATAAACTGTCTTGGCAAAGCTGGTCATTTACCTGCTGCTCATAGGCTCTTTTGTGAGATGGTTGATCAAGGTTGTACCCCTAGTTTGGTCACATTCAACATCATGATAGCTTTGCACGCCAAGGCGAGGAACTATCAGAGTGCGTTGAAGCTCTACCGAGACATGAAGAGTGCAGGGTTTCAACCTGATAAAGTGACTTACAGTATAGTTATGGAGGTGCTTGGACACTGTGGGTTTCTCGAGGAAGCAGAAGCTGTTTTCACTGAGATGCAATGTAAGAACTGGGTTCCTGATGAACATGTTTACGGTCTTTTGGTGGACTTGTGGGGGAAAGCTGGCAACGTGGAAAAAGCTTGGCAGTGGTATCAAGCAATGCTTCACGCTGGTCTAAGACCTAATGTTCCTACATGCAATTCTCTTCTCAGTACTTTGCTTAGGGGTCACAGGCTGTCTGAAGCTTATAATCTATTACAAAGCATGCTGGCGCTTGGTCTACAGTCTTCTCTGCAGACATACACATTGCTATTGAGTTGTTGCACAGATGCTCGTTCAAACTTTGACTTAGGATTCTGTGGCCAGCTAATGGCAGCCTCAGGTCATCCTGCACACATGTTTCTCCTCAAAATGCCACCTGCAGGTTCAGATGGCCAAAAGGTACGTGACCATGTCAGCAAATTTCTTGATTATATGCACAGCGAGGACAGAGAGAGTAAGAGGGGGCTCATTGATGCAGTAGTGGAGTTTCTCCACAAGTCAGGACTGAAAGAAGAGGCGGGCTCGGTATGGGAAGTGGCTGCAGTTAAGAATGTCTATCCAGATGCATTGACAGAGAAAAGCTGCAGCTACTGGCTAATAAATCTCCATGTAATGTCAGAAGGAACTGCAGTCACCGCACTGTCTAGGACACTCGCATGGTTCCGTAAGCAGATGTTGGTTTCAGGAGAATGTCCTTCACGGATTGATATAGTAACTGGTTGGGGAAGACGAAGTAGGGTCACAGGCACTTCAATGGTGAGGCAAGCAGTTGAGGACCTTCTCAACGTCTTCAACTTCCCATTTTTCACTGAGAATGGTAACTCAGGCTGTTTTGTTGGATGTGGAGAGCCTCTCAAGAACTGGTTAGGTGAATCGTATGTTGAGAGGATGCATTTGCTTTAGTGTAGATTAGCTGTTTTGTTTTCTTCTTTTTAAGTCATATTGAATTATTTTTATTCTTTGGCTGAATCTCAGTTCATTTGGTTTTGTATGACATAATAAGTTTTAAGGTTTAAGCCTTAAGGTTTAGTGATGACTGGAACTTGTCTCCAGATTTTTGTTGTCAAACATGTTCTCCTCTTGCAATGCATTGTAATTGAGAGTATTATAAATCAATCTTTCAGGGTTATAACACCCAAATTTATTGACATTTGGAATACTTTTTGTATGTTTTATTTTTATACAACATCAAACGTTACAAAACTGTTTCCTTAGCCATGTACTGCATAGACTGCTGATTCCACAATGATGTGAATGGAAAAGGAAAATTGGAGGAAGATCTAAAGGAGCCTTGTATTGTAGGAGCCACAGGATGTGCATTTGTGGTATAGCCAATGGTAAGAAGCCTCTCCTTTTCTTCCACAGTCATTACACAGTATCACCTGTACCACACCATGTATCCAATTCAGTCATTCTTGCGTCTCAATAATCGATCTAGGGGTAACTAGAGTAGAGAGATAGAGGCTTTGTCCTATATAAAAATATGGAGAGAGAGATGTAAACCTGAGTTTTGTTGGAGTATTCATCAGGCATCTTTTCTTCTGCTAGCAATGCATCTAACATCCTAAAGTAGACCTGTGTGAAACAGTCATTTGTTTAGTGGTTGAGCAGTGCACATTGCTTCAATAAAGACTCAAACACTTTGGCTTCAGAAGATAATCAAAACTATATGTGGTCTCAGAGCATATTGATACAATTCCAATACGGCAAAGCAATAGTCTGTTTGAAAAATGGTGAAACTAACCTGCATATCTCCTAGAGACTTGCTGCAGACAGGGCATGTGTAATGCGAACAAGTATAATCCTACCACCAGAATCAAAGAACAACATCTTAGCATCTTATTTCAGGTTTCATTATTAGTCACAAGCATTAACAGAGTTAAAAGTACCTGAAAGCATTTTGAGTGCATCATGTGACCGCATGGAAGAGCCTTCACCGGGGAGTTGGAGGTGAAGATGTACTCATGGCAAATCGGACAGTTATCTTCTAAGCATTTTTCTCTGCAAACATGCTCTTTTAAGGAAAGTGCCATACAAGCATTGCATTTCATGCAATGGAAGTAATCAACACCCAGTCCTTTCCCTACTCGGCAGAGATTGCAGTAGGGACAATGATAAATCTTCCTGTTAAGAACATTGGCTTGTTAGACTAAGAGACACACTTGAAGCATCAAAGTAAATGTGATGAAGCAGAGTAGTAACTACCTTTCATCGTCATATAATTTGCATATCTTGCAGAAGTACTTTCCCATTGATGACTTGCACAAAGTATTTGAGCAATTTACACCAATCGGCTGAATCAGGAGGCATTTCATGCACATCATCTTTTTGATTTGTTTCCTGCATAAAAAGTCAAAGAGTATCAAAATCCATTAGAGGGCCAAACAAGATTTTGTGTTGAAGTTCCCCATATGAAAGTAAGAAAATGCTACACTACCTATCCAACGAGTGATCAGCCTCTTCATCATGGCATCGTATACACGTGAAGAGCTGGTCACAACAAGGAGCAAGAAGCTTGCAGTTCCTCTTGTAGTGCTTGCATCCAAAGACTAAACTGTGAGGATCTCGATAAGATGGATGCTGACCTTGAATTGCTTCTGTACTGCTTGAGAGAAGGGATGGTTCTTGATTATGCATCCGCTGTGAGATAATCCAACGGCTGAAAAAAGTACATGACATAATATTAGTCTTGGCATAACAAAGGAAAAATTTAATAAATGATCTTAACTATCTATGGTTACTCTTATAAGTAGAACTCTGAATAGACTTTTCAGCTTATCTGGATATGTTACAACAAGATGTTGTCATGAAAAAAGAGAGGGTGACATGGCCTACCTCATTAACAAGTTCTGCTTGAGATATGATTTCTTTTGAGGATCCAGGGAAGAGTCACATGATATTTTTCTGATCGTAGCCGCCATTTCTTCTTGACTCATTGTTAACAAGGGTTCATATTTCTTGGACTGACCAAACTGGCTAGCTGTCTGAGACATTGTAAAAGCTTGAGCAGGACTTTTGGTCTGATAATTGCAGTCAGTTTGTTCCTTATCCTCCTTTTCGTCAACTCCTCTACATATCTTTTTACTTTCTGAAAGTTCATGATCTTCGTCCTCTTTGTTATTAGGAGCAGTCTTTCCAAGTTGTTGCTTATCCACTTCCATGTTTGTCTCTGCATGTTTGCTGCCAATGCTCCCTCTGTCCCCATCAGAAGCTCCTTCAATGATATACTTCCAAACAATCTCCAGTGGATCTGAATCCCCAAATGGACCGTTGTTTGCTTCTCCTGCTTCCTCTTGTACAATATGACCGTTGTACCATTCTGTTAGCCACTCAACAAACATTGTTTTCCTTGTTGCTTGGCGCCACAAGGACATTACAACAACTTGTTCATCAGATTTCAAAGAATCCATCAACCAGGGAACCATATCCTGCAATATCTCCCCGCTTATTCTCCCAAGTATGCATCCTATGATCTTCTCTTGTTCTTCAATAGCAAAACAGTCCCTGAATAGACCCCAAAGCTCAGTTTCTTCGTGTTGGAAATGCTCAGACAGTATCTTGTGCATGGATTTGCATATCTCTTGGAGACTCAGACACAACCGCTCATACTTCATCTTCCTGTGGTGATCTGCTACACTGGAATTTATTGTATAGACTAACATGTTAAGTTCTGACATCTCATTCAAAATGAATGATACTTTATCAAAGTGTTTAATCTCTAGCTCATGATCAATACTAAATGAGCAACTAATATTCTGCAGTTTTCCCTTTGCCTCCAGTGCTGGAAACGCAATCTCATCCTCTGCATCAGAGTGTATCTGATACAGAAACTTAATAAGATGGAATCTCTGTTGAAACTCCCCAAGGAACCGAAATTCAGTTGCTAGTCTAGCTGATCCACAAACAAGGTAGTCCAAATCTGCTTTCATTGCCTTGTGGAAGAAGAAAAGGAGATCAATTGGTTTAACGTCTTTCATGAATGTTTCATCAACATTCTTCTCACCAAAAAACTCTGGAAGATGGAGAGGAGGAAGAGGTTTAAGCTTTACAGAGAAAAGCATTTGCTGATTCATTCGACTAGAGTAAGGTGTCTGGTACATGTCTCCAGCAGCTGGCAAGAGGAAGCAGCTTGAAGACTTGTTTCTCTTCTCAGGACATACAAACAAATCAGCTTCAGTTCCTTCACAGAGTTGGAGGTGTGCTTGATGGGAAAAGGATCCAGAAGCTTCTTCAGTGGGCTCCTTTTTGTAGAAACATCTTATTTTGAACATTACAGACAGCTGTTTCCAAAAACTTTCAACAGATGTTTTGCCTGAGTAGCCAAAGCGAAGCCATTGCAACAAGAGGCGTGGAAATGACTTCTTGGGAGAAGAATCTTCCAAAGTCAAGAAATGAAGAATAGACTGAGACTCCTCTTCTGATAGATGAGCAGAGAACCATATTATGACACACTTTAGCAATCCAAGAGGTAATACATGTATGCTTGTGTACAAGAGCTGCCTCTGCATTTCATGGTTAAAGTTCTTGCTAATGATTGGGAATACCTGTAGAAACAACAATGAATGGTGAATACATTAGTTCTTGGAAAAACTTCCATTAAGTAGTTTTAAAAGTATCAAATAGTTGCTTACCTCTCTTCTATGAGTGGAAAATTGCTTTGCTACTTGGACTATAAGAGACTCAAGTTCCTCCTGAAGTTTCAGTATAAAACCATCTGTCCTCATCTTAGGATCAGCACTTTTGTATAGCAGTCTCTGAAAATTCTCAAGACATCCATCTATGGTGAATTGATTAGCACTTGAATAACATTGATCTGTTATTTCTTCCAACACCGGATGAAAGAACTTCTTAAATGCATTGCTGCAACAAACAAAAAAACAAAGTATTCTAGACATGTTTTAAACACCATTTACCAAAGAGAATACTAATAAAGTTACTTACCTATAAGAAACAAGAACATCAACAAGGAAGTTTATTCGAGCCATGAGTACTTCAAGGTCCAAAAGAAGACTCAGTGATAACCCTTGATGAATGTCTCTCAAATCTTTTTCAACTGCATTTTGAAAGAGCTGAAGACAGTGAATCGGGCTGTATCCTACATTTGGGATAAAAATTGGCTTTCTGCTCCATTGCCAAAACCGTTGAAAGCATCCGGTTAAAGGACGTGTACGAGATAAGTTCTTTTCATACTGGTCTCCTTTCAAGATCTTTGTAGAAGTCCCACAAGTAGATTGAGTGTCTTCCATCAACCAAGAGCTTATGACCTTTGAGAAAACCCCTTATCTTGTCAGAAACTAGGAAGATTGGAAAGAAAAACATATAACCACATCTATATATGTGTCAGTGAAGGATAAACATACATGTTGCAACGAGTCTTCAGTTGGGACAACATCTTTTATGCACTTCACAACTTCATTTCTCTCCTCATGAGAGAGATAAGACATCATCCATGGCAAAAAGTCTTCCAACACCATCACAGGAACACTACAAATGAATTGCCAGACAAGTGATGCCTGTTCTTGGAAAGTGAACTTGTCGATTAACAAAGGAAAGACCTGCATGAATGAAGCATGCCACCGTAATGAGAAGACCGTAGAGTTATGAACAGAAAATAAATGAACAATATATAATATACCTGACGCTCTTCTTTAAGCATATGCTGACATATGGATGATTGAATGGTGCTTATGCTTAGAATGACTTCACGAAGTACATCAGATATGCTCTCCTGTTCAAGAACATGTAGCCAATGGAAAATTGAGGTGAAGATATCATCTGCGTTGTCATGCTCAAGTGAATAGTTAGAAACAATGTTCTTCACACGTGCATCCAACGCCAAAAAGATAACCTGCCAGTACAATATATAATCATTTCAAACCTGGTCTGTTCTTCCATAGACCCAATCTTAAAACCATACATTAAGAATCTTAACTAAAGATGATGACTACTTAAGCTCATCTAGAAATGTACTAATCTATTCTAAGAAGATTAATTAGCATTAATACAACATCCAGTAAATCACAAGAAAGCTACCTTTACAGGTGAGACAAGTTGTAATACGTAGCACGCAAGCAAGAGGGTTTCTATATTTGTATTGTGAATGAACCATAGGACATATAAGGCGGAGTTACCAAAATTATCAACAAAGAAGGAAACTTTTTTTTTTGGAACGATTAACTTTTATGGAAAGTTTCCTCCTTTTAACAGTTGGGACCATCTAAAAAGACGAATCTAACCTCATCTTCAGCTGCGCTGTGATACTTGTACACAAGTTTCAAGAACTCGAACTTCCGGCAAAGCTCACCGGCCAGGTCACCGCTAGAGGAACCGTCTTCAGCGGCGTCGGAAGCTAAACGACGGAGCTCAACCAGCTGGGCACGGAAAGCCTTGTGGAAGTAAACGAAAAACAGAACCGGAGCATCCGCAAGCTTTGTATTTTCGACGGTGGTTTCCGGCGGAAGAGGATGAAGATGATCTCCTCCTCCCATTTACAGGCAGCAATGGAGAAAGTGTTGGAGAAAGAAGGAAACACGAGTTGACGAATAAAGAAGGGTTTTGTAAGGCATTGATCATCTTCGTCGCTCTCTGCTGAATCTACACAGCTTTTTTTTTAATCAAATTGGTTTTAATGATTAGTTAATCCATTTATTATATCACAAGTGACAGAGACGTTGGAGCTGAAAACTTACGAAGCTTATATCATTACTTCTGGCGGGATTATATTATTCGTTTCTATTTGTTTGTTAACTAATTTTTTTTTTTTTTTTGCATTTTATAGTTTAAACTGATTTCTTTTAATATCTTGAGAGTTGCTTTTCCCGTTTGATTTATTAGAGAAATTTCATTTATAATCATCTTATAACATAAAAAATAATACTCCCTCCGTTTTTTTATAATTGACGTTTTAGGGGAAATTTTTTGTTCCAAATTATTTGACGTTTTCAATTTTCTATGTAAAATTTATTAGTAATTAATGTTAGATGACCAATGATATTATAGCTTCTATTTTACTATTGGTTGAATTGTGGTTAGGTAAACAATTAATGATATTTTTGTTTAGAAAATAATAAAAAATTAAATGTTTTTTAATCTGTGTATATAATCGTAAAACTTCAAATATAAAAAAACGGAGGGAGTATACAACACGACATCATCGTTTTTTTATAACAACAAGTAACTGCTGACAAATTTGGTAGAGCTAGCCTACTGAACCCCCTAAACCAATCATCGATCCTTTCCATGACACCTTCCAATATATATATTTTCTTTGTCAAAAATAATTCACTTAATGCAAATAACTAAATTGTCAATATTAGAACTTTTAATATTATTTTTAAATACCTGCAAATTTTTAATAAAGATATTCTCTATTCATAAAATGTATAAAGACGTTTGTTTAAAATTATTTGTCGTTCTAAAGTTTTGCACATAAATTAATAAACTAATTAATTTTGATCATTAAAATTATATAATATTTATCATTTATTTTAACTTAATTAAGGACAAATGAGATAAATTAATTAAAAATACATTAAAATTATATAACGACATTTACTTCGTAATAAAAAATTTTTATGTTAGAACGAAACTTAATTTAAAATGGATGGAGTATAGATTTTCAATATTAGATTTATTTTAAAATAAAGTTTACAATTCATGAAGCTTTTAATCAGTATATTTTTAAGAAATGATTTATTGGTATCAAGATTAATTATTTAAGACGAATAGAGATAGTTATCGTATTACTAATGCTACTTTAGAATAAGAAACAATTAAAATTTAGAAAAAGATCCATTCAACATTAACATTCATAAGAGTACGATTCATTCAACATAAATGCTACTTTAGAAAAAGAAACAGTTAATTTTTTTTTGGTCAACTGTTCAAAAACTAGTTTATTTTTCCAACGTAGTTGATTAGTATGATATAGAGTATGTAGCCGATACACATTAATTACAAGTTTAACTATAATGCGTGATCCCACAATAGTCAATAACATAGAGAGAAAATCAATACTAAAAATAAATGATATGATAGTAGTACTAGATTTGTTAATGATTTGATGATGCGTTTTAATTATAATTATTTATGTAAGAACATGAAAGTTTTCATGATTTGCGGGGGGATTAAGCTGAGTCAGCCTCGTGATATTAAAACGATTGGTCGATTTTCACATACGTTAATGAAAAAATGGCATGCCTATGGCCGGCCGTACAGTTGTCCCATTCAGTCAACGCTGACTCCGTTAGTTTATTCCGTTATGAGACATCCCGTTCCGTCTCGTCTTCCCCACGAGCCGTATTGTGTCGGCCGTGTGCTCTTCCTGTGACTCCACGTGACTCGCAGCTAATTGGGCTTATAGAATCAATACCACGCCTTCTATAAAAGGCAAAGCCCTTTCCCAATATTTTCAGCCCATTAACTTTAAATATTAGGAAAGACCCATTAATAATAAACTTTAAATATTAGGAAAGGCCCATTAATAATAAACTTTAAATATTAGGAAAGGCCAATTAATAATAAACTTTAAATATTAGGAAAGGCCCATTAATAATAGAGTTTAATGATCAAAGAAAAATCTAGGTAGGTGTCCTCTGTTACGGTTCACAGTGGTCACTGATGCCTACAATCACTTCTGAACTGTTTGGGTTTCGCCACATGGGAACCATCTTCCACACCATATCCGTGGCTAGTACCATCGGTACATATATAAGACGGATCGGTTATATCTGTGACAAGACTGCTTCTAGGGAGGGAACACATGTTATGGCTTTCCTTTGCTATAATAGGACCTAACGCCTTCTTTTTTTTTTTGATTGTAATTGTTGTTATTGTACCATAGTCAATATTTTGACGTCTAAAACAATTGTTTATGGACTTTAATTTATCCTAAGGCCGACCATGCTTGTGAAAAGGTAGCATCCACGATAGAGTTCTGGTGAATATGATACTTAGGAAAATAAAAACCCGAGCTTATGTACATGAGTTATTTTACCAGTAAGTTTTTTCGATTAAGTTGTCTGTTAACTTATGTTTGAATCAATTTATCTGTGTTTAGAGATGGGAACAAAGAAAGCTGAGATCTTTGTCTCCTTTATTTGTTAGTTTGTGTATAAGAAGACATCTCCTATCCCAATCAAAATTGAAATTATTAAATTCATAATGTTATTAATAATGCATTTAAATAATAATTGCAGGCCATACTGTCTCATTCATTAATTTTCCAAACTAATCACAAACCAATCGCCATTCATCAGTAACAACCTTTTCCTTGCCTTTTATAGTTGACAATTTGCACATAATAATTTGATAAAAAAAAGAAAGTTTTGTCTTTTTGCAGCCGTAAAGAGAGAACTTGAAGAAGACATTAAACTCTTGTTCTGTGTCATCTTTTGCTTTATTAACTTCAAACCTACTTTTTAAAAACGGTAATAAGTTCAAAAACCCAGGCATAAAATGTCAACTACTTTGACTTTCCTCAAGAGGATAAGCTCGTGAAAGAGAGAAGAATCAAAAAGCTAACAAAGCAAAAGAAAAAGACAAACTCTTTTGTCTCTGTGACACGAGAAAGTTGAAAACTTCAAAGCTAACATGATGATATATATATATATTATTATTTAAATATATGAGAGGAGTGATTTTTGGGGATATAGTTGTTGGAAGTAATGGGAAGACAGTAAGCGCCATCGCCATCTGCAGAGTCAAAACAAACTTAAGTAGTTCTCTATTATTTTGATTCCTGTCCTGATGCGAATCACATAGTATAAAAATAGAGACTTCTTTTCTTTTCCACTGTCATTAACCATCCATCCCTCAAGATTTGTCTCTCTTCTGAGACAAAGATGATGATGCTTCATCGTTCTCTTCTGATCTTCTTCTTGTTATTCTCCTGCTTGACTCTTTCTTCATGGTCTCTTCCTCTTTGTTCTGATTCAAGTGAGTTTCTTTTCTTTTGTATCCTCTCATGGTTTTGACTTTTAGTTTTCTTTGTTTATGTTCGATCTTTTTTTTCGTTTTTTTTTTTCAGGAGCTCCCTTAGAGGGGAATTCAACTTTGAGTTTTTGTCCTTACAAAGGCAAAACATGCTGCGATACAAAGGAAGATTCAAATCTGAACAAGCAGTTTCAAGCTATGAACATTTCAGACAAGGGTTGTGGTTCTGTGGTCAAGTCAATCCTTTGTTCTGTAAGTACAATCTGTCTTTTTGTCTCTAAAGATTTTAAAATGTTTATTTTTATGTAACTTTGACTTTGATCTTCTTCTTTTTTTTTTGGAAGAATCTATAAAAGATGAATTGTGTTTTAAGTTTTTTTACTTTTGTGTGTGGCTGTGATGTTACAGAGATGTGATCCTTTTTCATCAGGCTTATTCAGAGACCATTCAGATCAGATATCTGTTCCAGTCCTGTGCAACAATACCGGTTCAGCTAATTCCACAATAGACTTTTGCTCTGAGACATGGGAGACATGTCAAAACATCTCCATATCAGGCTCTCTTTTCGCTGCCTCGTTACAAGGCCAAGCTGGAGCGCCAATGAATACCAATGCCTCCACGCTTGCTGATCTATGGCAGTCCAAAAATGATTTCTGCAGTGCCTTTGGTGGAGCTGGCTCCAATGAAACCATCTGCTTCAGCGGCGAGCCAGTTACTCTTAATGAGACTACTCCTGAGAAGCCTCCTCCTGGTCTATGCCTTGAGAAAATCGGTAACGGATCTTACCTCAACATGGTTCCTCACCCTGATGGCTCAAACCGTGCCTTCTTCTCTACACAACCTGGAGTAGTGTTCTTGGCTGGTTTACCGGATCAGGACTCGGGTGGAGTATTAGATGTGGATCCATCTAGTCCCTTTGTGGATTTGACTGATGAAGTTCATTTTGATACTTCTTTTGGTATGATGGGTATGGCTTTTCATCCAAAGTTTGCTCAAAATGGGCGGTTTTTTGCTTCTTTCAACTGTGATAAGTCCAAGTGGCCAGGCTGTACTGGAAGATGCTCTTGTAACTCTGATGTTAACTGTGATCCTTCCAAAATAACTCCGGATAGTGGATCTCAACCATGCCAGTTCCAAACTGTAATAGCTGAGTATACAGCCAATGGTACCTCATCAGACCCTTCTAAGGTATTTACGATTCTTGACCTCTAAAATCTTTGTTGTTTGTCATTGAGAGCTTTAAGCTTTTCTTCTCGTTGTTTAGGCCAAGAACGCTAAGCCAACAGAAGTCAGGAGGATATTCACAATGGGTCTTCCTTTCACATCACACCATGCTGGACAGATTCTATTTGGTCCTTCAGATGGGTACTTATACTTTATGATGGGAGATGGAGGTGGAGGTGCAGACCCTTATAATTTCTCACAGAACAAGAAGTCTTTGCTTGGGAAGATCATGAGGCTTGATGTAGATAACATTCCTAGTGCTTCTGATATCTCCAAAAAGGGTCTATGGGGAAACTATTCTATCCCTAAAGACAACCCTTTCCGTGAAGACAAAGAGCTTGAACCTGAAATATGGGCGGTTGGATTGAGAAACCCTTGGAGATGCAGCTTTGATGCTTCTAGGCCTTCCTACTTCATGTGTGCTGATGTTGGACAGGTAAATGAATGGTTTGTTTCAACAATGAGTTTTGTCTGTTTACTTTGTTTGCAGTCTTGTTCTGTTTCTTGATATGTTTTTCTGGTTAATAGGACACATATGAAGAGGTGGATCTCATTACTAAAGGAGGAAACTATGGTTGGCGTGTTTATGAAGGCCCTGATCTTTTCCATCCAGAGTCATCTCCTGGAGGAAACACATCTGCTAAATCCATAAACCCTATTTTTCCTGTGATGGGTTACAACCACTCTGAAGTTGACTCAAGCGGAAAATCAGCTTCAATCACTGGAGGATACTTTTATAGATCAGAGACTGATCCTTGCATAGATGGAATGTGAGGCCAACACACACTCTTTTTTTCTCTGCTTCCTAATTCATATCTTGTAGCTACATTGCAACTATAATGTGTGTTTTGCAGGTACTTGTACGCTGATCTTTATGGAAATGGAGTGTGGGCGGGGATTGAAACGCCTGCTAATAGCGGGAACTTTGTGTCCCACAGAATAACCTTCAACTGCGCCAGTGACTCACCAATGAAATGCAGTGATTCTCCGGGAACTTCAGGGTTATCCCTAGGCTATATCTTCTCCTTTGGTGAAGACAACAACAAAGACATCTACTTGCTCACAAGCAATGGTGTCTATAGAGTGGTTAGGCCGAGCCGTTGCAACTTAACCTGCTCCAAGGAGAACTCTACAGCAGCTAATAGAAACCCTGGCCCCTCAGTTTCTCCTTCTTCTTTGCCGTCTTCTTCTTATATGGATGTGAATGGTTTCCATGGAAGCCTGGTGTCTTTGTCTTTGATTCTGCTGGCTTTGTTAATGTAAGTGTATGTGGAGAAGGTCTAATCTCTTTTTTTCATATGCTTTGTTCTGCTATTCAATTTGTATGATCAGGATGTTTTGAGAGAATACACACATACATGTATGATGAGTGAGTCAGAACAAATGTATGCTATTGACATTGTGAATGTTGTTGTCTCAATGTACAATAAACTCTTTTCCAACGTTGTATTAACCAAAAAGAACATGCTCCTGTCTTTGATCCTAGCATGAGTAGCCATGGAGAATCCTTATAAAGGCCATTTCTTGCTCTCTGATTTCCATTTATATGAAGAAATGGGTTTATACATATGAAAATAAGTTAACTGCTTCACAAAGTGAATAAACAGTAAAGACTATACTTTTCCCCCCTACTCTTCTCTCCATTTTCTGCTACAGATTAGAAGGTTTGAAGCTTGCAGACCAATCAAAGTGAAGTCCAGAGTCTCTCTATGGTGAGCTTGCAAAATTGGTTCCTTAATCTACCAGAGGCTTTCAACAGAACGCTTGAAGGCATATTATATTTCAGAAAACGTAACTGCGTCCCTCAATAATCATCTCATGTTACAACACTCTGGTTTGTTCTGTCTTAAGAGCTTGTCCCATAAGCATATCATCTGTCTTGGCGACTGGTAATGAGCTGTGTAGTAGTTCTCAACACAACCGAACTGGCAAAATCTCAAACTGTGTCTGTAGTCCACTGGGTTTGATGTGTTTTTGAAATGCTCCACCCACATGCCCACACTCACGTCCTCCATCTTGAACAGCTTATGTTAACATAAAACAAAAAAAAATTGGATATACAACTGAGAATAAACAAGCGAACAAGAGTTGTGTCACAATTAGTTATGATTCTCTCTTCTGTTTACCCGTAGTTTGTGTCTCTCAAACTCTTCCACGATGAAGCGTGCAATGTCAGAAGATAGAACATATCCGGGTCCATTTGCATAGGGTGGATAATCCTCCTCTGGCCATTCCTGATATCTCCACAAAACATACATGAATCAGTGATGATGAATGCGCCGAAGAAGAGTTTATAAACAAACACTCAAAACCATTTTACTATACCTCGTATGTGACTGCCCATTTACCACCACGGAGAGGTTTGTGGTAATAATTCATGTTACCAATGTACAAGCTTCTACCTTCAGGTACTTTCTTCACTTCATTGATAACTGCGCCAAGTTTTACAAATGTATCATCGTCACACTTCATTATGTACTTTGCAGAGTATGCAAGAGCCTGCAACAATCAAAATTCATTTTATCAACAAAAGCACTTCATCAAGGAACGTTTATGTGGAAGCATGTCATATAACTCACTCCGTGTTCACATATGGCAACAGTTTTCAGCACAACAAGATCATAGCTATCCATGTAAGGAACAAGTACAATGTCCCCAAAGTACTCCGCTTCTTTCTTCAGTTCCACATTCACCTCTTTCCTCCCATGCTGTGAAATGCACACGCCTCCCAATTATCAAGCCTTCAAGACTTATACTTGATGAACAATGTAAAAATCCAACTTACAAGTGCCACAAAGAAACGAGCAACAACTTTTGAAGATGTAATAAGAACATGCTGCATCCACGACTTCCTCACAGCCATCCGTTCTCCAAAATGATTGCCTGCAGAAAGAATGCCAATAAAGAGCTCCACAGGCCCTTCAGGAACTAAAGGAGCCTGCCATCTTTTTGACAACTCAAGATGCCTTTGGGGAGCAAAACTGGGATGTGATGTTGGCAGAGAGGCAACAACCACAGAATGAACATCAATGTCTCCATTTACAGTTAGTCCTGTCGCATCCTCTAGTGTGAAACCCTACAAAGAATGACACAAAAGAAACAAACCAATTCATTTGCTATTAATCTGAACACAACCATGTCGAAATGGAGTATGATATATATATACTCACAGTGCGATAAGGGAAAGATGTAACATGCTGTCCATCAACATTGATATGATAACCTTCTAAACCAGCGCTAAGAGTGAGAACAAACAGCTTCTCTTCCACAAAAGGAAACGGCCATTCTACTTTAACTCTTTTCCTCCTTCCTATAAGTCTATTCAGCCACCATCTTGCCCTTGACCCTTCTGAGTAGTTATCATCATCACGGATCCACTTCTCACACTTCACATGACTATCAACTACAACCACACTAAAGTATTAACTCAACAGATGACAAGAACCATACCAAATCACAAAAGAATAAACCTCACTCACCAGTCTCTTCCTCATCTCTTGACCTCCATCCTTCACACCGTTGTGAAGATCCCCATTGCATTCTATAACAAGTGTTCTGCTCAATCACCGGCCTTCTGCTCCAATCACCCTTAAGCCTAGGGTTAAAATGCAAGATCCGAGGAGGATCCTCTCCATCAACAGTCTTCAAACCTTGAAGCTCAATCACAAACTGAGAAACCAACATAGACCCATCACCTCCCTTGGGGTAACTCTTCCTCGGCCTCCCAACTAAAGTGATATGCGAGCCCAACGTCAAACCACACGGCAGCTCCATCAACTTACTCTCCCGGTTCATAAACTCCGACCCGGTTAAAGAAACAGAGTGTGGACAAGAATCTGTTTTGTTCTTCTCAGGCTTCTCCACAGACTTCTCAAGCCGCCCTGACTCAAGCTCCTTCCATAGCTTTCTACCTAGCTGCCAAGCTTCCTTAGCTGACTTGTGAAGCTCCACTGACCCGTCTTTACTACTCGGGTCGAAAGTTTCCGAATCGAATCTCAGGCTTGAGAGAAGACCTCTGTGATGTTCACGGACCTTGGTCCGGTTAAGGGTCGGTTTAGAATCCGGTTTAGAAGATGGAACAGAGGTTATCTCGACTTGAGGCTCTTGCTCTGTATCGAGCCTTGAAAGAGAATCAATGGAGACGGAGCTGGTGGACCAGGATTTGAAGACGAGAGGTATCTCTACTGTGACCATTAGGAGATAGAGGAAACCTATTGCTATTATTACACGGAAAGATCTCTGCTTCCATAGTGATGAGAACAGATCAAGCTTGTCGGTTTTTTCGACTTTTGACATTTTAGGTTTCTTCATTTCTTTCTTAGGATTCAAGCATACGAATTAAATATAAAAAGAAACCTAACTCTGTGTTAAGAGTGGTAGAAAGTTGGCAGATTTTTCCAAGGAGCCAGAGTTGGGTTAGCAGACGATGATGATGAAGGAGAGAAAAAAAAAAAGATCTTGATTCTTAAAATACGCATAAGGGGAGGCGTAGGTTAGTAATTACTTTTTGACCCAAATGTTATTCTTTTCATATCTAGAAAATTTGAAGGCTAGGCAAAGACTTGTTAAAAATAGTTATCGTATGGGTTAGGCCCATTATATATATGCAAGGTCTTCTTGAATGACCCATTATTGTATGGGTCAGGCCCATTATCAGCATGTATATAATCGATTTCCTGAATGGGGTCCCATTTACTTCAAAAATAATTAAGCCGAATTAGGCCTATTGTAAAACAAAGAAAATAATGTCCAAGATGGAGAATTTAGTCTTTTTTGAATTTCCCAAATTAAGATTTTTTTTATTTTTTTTTGTAAATCATGTTAACTCTAATCGAAACCTTTTTTAAAAAAAAAATTGAAATGCAGAGAAATCTCCTGACTACTCTCTAAGACTAACAAAAAACTAAAGAAAGAGTGATGACCATCACTTACTTGTTGTTACCAGGGTCTTGGAGGGAGCGCACGCCTCGTTCGTGGAGAAAGTTCCGTATAAGTCAGTAGCTGCTTTCACAGTTATGCAGCTATTCTACTTTGGGATATGCTACGGAGTGACGTGGATTCCTGTGGCTGGAATCATGTTTCCGGTGCCTTTCTTTCTATTAATAGCTATCAGACAGTACCTTCTCCCAAAGCTCTTTAAACCTGCCCATCTACGTGAACTCGATGCTTCTGAGTACGAGGAGATCCCTGGAACTCCTAGAAACCCACTTGACCTGTCTTTCCGAGTGAGTCTCTATATATTATTATAACCAAAGTTGTGTACTATTAGTGAGGAGTTAACCCTTGTTTTTTTTTAAAGTCGACTGGCTCGATGAAAGATGTCCTAGAGTGTGATGCTGAGATTTTAGACGAGTTAACCACTAACAGAGGCGAGCTCAGAGTCCGTCCGGTCACTCTTAGCTCAGACAAAGGCCACCAGGTTTCATTCTTCTTCTTTTTTTTTGTTATAGACAGTGTTTGAGATGTTATAAAACATGTTTAACCTGCAGGTTTTCCCCAACGAGATAGTAGAGGCAGAGGATGTGGACATGAGTACTCCAAGAGAGTGATCTCTCCTCATCAAACCCCATGATCACCAATCAAAGATCAGTTTTCAAGTGATGATCGTTCACAAACACAGATGATGTTTTGGGTTTTTTGTCCGTAAATAAACCCAAGATGATGTGTTTGTCAAAATAATATTTCTAGCAGCAATATTGTATTAAGCACTGGTTAAGTCGAATCATTTTCTTCTATTTCACTTTATATGTTTTCATAATTTTATAATTTATTCCATTATTTGTGAAATGATTTTTTCTTTTTTTTTTGTTTTTAGCTCTCATTTTATTTTTTTACCATCTGCATTGGTCCTAATTTTTCAACCTTTCATTTCGTAATGAATGAGTCCTCAAGGAACCATAAACATGGATCCAAACAAGTTGTTGGTCTTATCAAGACCGAGCCTTCCTCGGGATAAAAAAAAAAAGAGATTTGTGTAGCATTAGGCAATTGCTAGGGAGTTACAATAATGATGAAAAAATTTAGTGACTAAAAAAAATTAAAGAAAGGTTTTGAAGTTAAGACAAAGCGTTTGAAGATTGCTTGTTCTGTAAGAAACAATAAAAATATGTTCTTACAAGTTTATGATTCTGAAGGCATAGCAACAAAACTACGAAGCATGTGCAAGTTCTGAGATATTTGCATTAGCATTGCTTCTCCTTCACTAACATCTGCAACATGTTTCAACAGTTCACCATCTGTTTGAAGTGCATTTAGTCTCTCTGTGATCACTGAAAGCTCTTTTACTATCCCTTCTTTGCTTACATTTCCTGCTCAATTTCACATCATAACAACACAAACATTATCAAAAAAAGGTTTTCTAATCAGAATCAGTAAAGAACACAGAGTAAAATTCTTAAACTCATACCTTTCTCTTCCTCTGCAGATGCACCATTTACTGCAGTAAACTCCTCTGAGCTTTTCATTTGTACTAAAAGTCCAGATTCTTCGGATTTACAAGACCTGTATCGATCAATGTCTTCGGCATCCTCCTCACGATATGAAGAACAATCTGTAAAATCATCTGCCCTAGGATTACCGTGATCCTCAAGAAACTCATCTCTTGAGGTTTCATCATCGGTTAAACATCCGTACCTCTCTCTGAAAGCATCAAACTCAGCTTCAAGTTCCTTAAATTCCTCTTCCTTCTTTGCCAAGTCACTGCTCATAGACTGCAAGGCTTCTTGGTCATACTCTGCTTGTTCATCCATCATTCTTTGGTACTGCAATGCCTCCATTTGAATAGCTGATTTTTCGGCTTGTAGCTTTGTGATCATAGCCATTGCATTGTTGGCTGCAACAGCTGAAGCATTTCTCTCTTCATCTAACTCCATATACAGATCTATCAGTGACTTTTTATCCAAGCGAACCTCTTTCTTGAGCTGATTAAGGATGGATTCATCGTTTATGTCCGAAGCATTCTCTGTCTTATCCAAAGAGGGTTTCTTGAGAGTTCGAACGGACCATCTTGGACTGTTTTGCGCTGATTCAGACAGAGCTATCCCAAAGAACTTGTTGCCTCCTCTTACAGAACTCGGTGTTCTCTCCTCCACATCGAAATCCTTAAACTCAGACTCGTTCTCAGACACCTTGTGGTAAGAAACCCTAGGAGAAGGAGCAGGAGCAAGAACAGAAGTGTTGTTCTTTGGAAGTTTCTCAGATTTTGTCTTTAATAATTCTCCACAACACGAACAATGTTGTTTCAAGCTATCGTTGTTACTTGTCTTGTAACCCATCAGATTCGTTGTTGTCTGAACGAGATTGTCGTCTTTCTTGAGCCCCAAGGGAAGGTCACGTTCATCGTCAATGAGAAGCTCAAGATCTTTGTGTAAGATCCCAATGAGAGACTTATACGTATCACAATCAGATTCTTTCTCTGTAGCGAAAGAGAGAAGACATCCTTCACACATGTGTTTGATCTCAGAGAGTTTCTTGTGGACATGGCAATAAGCAAGGGAAGAGACTTTCTTCTTGTGAGAGTCACAGATCGATTCGTTGTAATAGAAATGAGGGTTCCTAGGGACGAGAACGTGGTCGATTCTGGTGCAGAGGAGACAAGGAGCGTTGAGGTCGAAGAATGTTGCGAATTGGTTTGATAGAAAGGCGAGAACGCCTTCGATGAAGAGGGCGGTGATGAGAATCCATTCAAGGACGATGTAGATGAGGAATTTAGGGAAAGATCCAAGTTCTTGTTCAACGAAGTTCTTGAAAGAGCGTTTAAACATGGTTACTTGTAATAGAAGAAACAAGAAAAATAAGAAACAGAGCAATTGTATGATCTTGTGAGATCAAAATTGGTTAATAAATCAACAAGAAACAAAGATCATGATCTCTCTGTCTTTTCTGATTTGTGTTTCTATTTATGGGTTGTGAGTGTCTAAAACAGACTGGATTAGACTGGAACAATGGATTGAAATTGACAAGTTTGGAGATACAAGAACTTTACAACCATACACGACCAAAAATGAGGAGCATGCCAACACACACATGAGTGCATGACATAAACATAGATATGTATATGATGTTGTTTTCATTGGTTGGTTAATGAATGGGGGATCATGTTCTGTGATTGGAAGATTATTGCTTACTAAACAGGTAATGTACCCTCTAATCATCCCACACTAAAAATATATATTAAAAAGAATTTGGATTTTGATGGGACAAGAAAAAGCTCCACTATAATGGAGGGTAACCAATAACATGAGACATTATTGGAATCATTAAAGATAATGACATTATTCCAAAAACTCTACAACACATTATCTCTGAATATTGTAAAGAAAAACCCTGAAACCCCCATGAATCACCAAGTATTGATAGAGATGGCCACCACATGAGAAGCAAGTACGGCTCATGAATAAAACATAACGTCAAATATATTTTTATAAGTTTTGATAGATCCACACGAATGACCAGATAGTAGTATTACAACAGCTTCCAAGCATGGAAGGAAAAAAAAAAAAGAAAACAAAAGATGATGATGAAACCCTAAAAGACACAAACTTAGAAACTAATATCCTCTGTCTATTATTCTTCTTTGACACAAGGTCTCTTCAGCCAAAATACATAGAAAATCTGAAGACCTATCTGTACAACAGAGAAACAAACAAGGTGTGTGTTGCAGATTTCAACCTTTTGGGATTTGCTCTAAGCCACTCCAATCGTGTTGAATGTTGAGTGTTCATTAAGATTAGATGATGCTAGTGAGAGGTTGAGTGAGATCGGTTCAGGTCTTGCTTGAAAAGTATATGGGACCAGGTTGATTAGATTTCCATAAGATTGCTTCCCTGATGCATTATCAGCAGATGGAAACTCAGGAAAGACTTGCATAACTGGGTGTATAGAGACGTTGTTGATCTCCTGTTGTGATGTGTTCCCCTGGATAACCATCTGATCTTCTTTTATGGGCATGACCTGATGATAAAATCAAACAAGATCTGTTTGTTATGCTAAAAAGGTTTCACTATAGATTCTCTTTAACTCTGGCCAACTAAGCTAAAAAAACTAAACTAAAGCACTTATATGATCACTAGAGTGACAAGAAGACTAGAGAGTTCACCGTATCAGTTGTCATGTCGAAAAGACTAGATCTTCTCCGGCGACGGTTGAGATTACTTCGCCGGAGGAAGTACTTCTGAGCGTGACTAGCTACCTGTGTAGACGTCCTGGTCTTGACAAAGTTTTTAGATATTCCTTTCCAATCTCCTTTCCCTACTTTTTGGAGTCCAAGCAAGAACAGCTTGTGCTCTTCCTCGGTCCATGGAACTCCTGTTTTTAAAAACAAAGACAAATCTATAATCAGACAATCAGACAAAAGCATGTTTAGTTGTGTTTAAAGATTAGAAACAGATCGTATGATCCGAAACCTAAGGGTCAGTACCTCGTTTCCTCTCGCGGCTAGAAGTTATCGGAACAGCGTCGTCCGCGGAGGCGTAACCAGAGGAGGTTTTGTTCTTCTCTTCCTCGGCGATGATCTTTGGGATCTCCTCCGTATGCTCATACTCAGACAAGTTGTTCAAACTCACACTCTTTCTCAGCGGATCAAGAACCACCACCCTGACACCAAACAGCATGATCTCTCCACTGATACAGCCTGACTCCGACGAACAACTACTACCATCCGCCATGTTTTTAACCCCGGAGCTTGGTGTTTTCCTTCTTACAACGTTAAGGAATCAAAAGTACAGAGTGAATGGTAATGGAATGGTGGTGTGAGTAGTAGATCTGTGCTTTGAGTTTTATAAGCCATAAAAACCACGTGGTTCTTTCTTTAAATTATTACATGTTGTAGTTGCTGATGATGTTACGTATGACACGTGTTCAATTTACATTCGTCTGTTGGCGTCTCTCTTTATTACCTGCCTGTCTCTCTAACCATTTTCAGTTGGATAGACTTTTTTATTTCTTTGCTGACTAGATATTATAGGTTCATTAAGGTCTCCAGCTATATATATAATTTTTTTTCTTGGTTTTAGTTCAAGATATCTTATCGTATAAATCAAAAGTTTAAGATTATGTAAATTATTATGATAAAAATGTAGGGTTGTAATGTACTATACGAATCTGGTCAACTCAATGTCCCTTCATAGGCGCATGCAACTTGATGTTAGAAAAATAGTCAGCTTCTGAAATGATTCTGTACTCTCACTCTTATAATATCAATTTACAGCTACATCCTGGTACTTTATTTTATAAACAACTATATCTTGTCTATCTATATGACTAGATCTCTAAAAAGACCTTGGAGACGGGTAAATCCTTTCTGAAATTATAATTTACAGAAAAATATCAGGAACTACAGAGTATAAATATTAAAAAATATATTTTTATTTAACCAATCTTTTTATAGTTTAGTTGATTGTGAGATTGATTTCTAAAACGGTATTAGGACCTAATTTCACTCTAAACAGGATGATCATCATAAGGTGTTTGATCATCATACGTTGATCATTCACAACAGTAAGTCTGCAACATTAACTAAATAGGTAAATGATCACAAGCTAGAAAAGTAAAAAGTATACAAATAGTTTTGGTAAATAGTTTTGGAAGACAGCAAAAACACACAAGGCACTAGCATCGGTTAGAAAGCAAAGACACCATTACTTTTATGCACACAAAGTGCAGACCTAAGAGTAGTGTGTAAAGCACTAAAAGAAGAGCTTTCCTATCTCCTTTATTTTTCTTCTTTTTTTACCAATTTGGATGAGAAGCTTGCTGTGACTTTCCTAAATCAGAAAATAAGCATGAGAAAGAGATAGAGAGAAAGCAGATGAATCAGACAGAAGGGGAATCTCTCACAACTAGTTTATTCTTTATCCTGGGTGGAGTTGTTGTGTTCCAATTTAAACACAGGACACTGGGCAATTGGTGTGTAATAAGTTAGATTTGGAGATAGTGAGAGACCAACGAAGATGTGACAAGCAAACACTAGAGATTCGATATATTACAGCAGCATTTAGCTTCATAGTAGTGACCAGGAAAAAAAAAACAGATGAATTGATAACAAGAAATCTATGGCTGCAAAATCATGGGTCTGTCTAACAATTCCATCAAAAGTTTAGTTGGCTACTTACTTTGACATTTTGTAGCTTTGCTACTGCATATAAACTAAGACGACCATTTATCTTCCACTTTAGCCTCCTCTGTCTATCAGAGGCTGACACTACTGCTTGGCACGACAACATATAATCATGGACGTGGAGTGCAGGTGAAAAGGCCTTTGGTCGCTGGAAACTGGCAACAGAAAATAAACGCACGCCGGTTAAGCTGGGCTTCCTGCTAGTTCTTTCTTCATCTTAGTTCTTCTTTGGGAAGGGTTACTGCCGCTGTGGTTCGTCTCACTGCTTGCTGAAGTTCTTGTTCCCGCAGCAATAATTGGCGAGTTTGTTAAAGCGACTAGGTTACTTTTTGGGGATTCTTCTGAAGTTGGTTCTTGAGTAGACAGCAACTGCTTGAGCTGAGATCGCTGGCACATAATGCGACCTCCATTCCATCCCGTGAAGGAAAATGACGACGAGACATGATCCTCCAAGAAGGAGAAAGCCGCTTTCGTGATGGGAGATTCTCTTGCAGCAGAGCTTTTCTCCAATTGTCCTCGTCTGCAAAATTTAGAAAGTAAAATAAGTTACAGAAGGCAAAAGACATGATCAAAACACAAATCTCGGAAGCATCCTGAAATGAGCTAGCCAGCATCGAAGTACTTACACTGAAACAACAACAGCTAGTTGAGGAAGATCCTGTCCCTTTACAAGCATATTACTTAGATCATTTAGCCAAACAGATAGCGCCGTGTACAAGCCACCCTCTGACATTCTGCAGAACATCGAAAACCAATAATTAGATCTGGTATTCAACCATTTCATACAGTTGAAATGAAAGCAGCACGAGGCTCTTAACCTACCTATGCACATCAACAGACCACACAAGTTTGTTTTTCCGGAATAACTCAGGGAAAATTCCACGTGTTGTTGCCTCATTGAGTACCTTTGCAGCTCGCTCTTTCTGGCCCAGCCACCACAAAGCATCTAGAAGAGCATTGTAAAACCTTATTCCCAAACCACATCCTTCTGAATTGAGTTTGTCTAAGACATATTCCACTATCTGCCAATTTGAGTCATCATCATAATCTCCCTTGATCATTTGCCCGATAACTTGATGAATATTTGATACTCTATTTGAAAGCATCTCCTCCAGTAACTCATTGGCATCGTCCCACCTGAAAATAAAAATGGAAGACGCAAGTTATTTGCAAGAAAATCAAAAAGGGTGTTATATCACACTAGCATGCCCCTCCAATGCCTGCCCATTTAGGAACACAATGCAACCGGAAGGGCAAAATGCTGTGCCGATGGAATAATCAATCATTCTGGCGAAGATATTAACAGTTAAAACATGGCTCATAAATTGACACACAGGGATGTGAGGGTAACCAAACATCCAAATCCTAAGATGAAATGTATTTGAAGCTGTATTGTTTTGGGTATCATCCATTTGAGTGACTGTTATACTTAAGACTTATTGATGAATTGGCTATAAGAATAACAGGAAAGACAACATAAGATAGAGCGTGGTACTGGTGAAGGCACTAACCTCTCCGTTTTTCCATAAACAGATAGCATCATACAGTAGCACATGATACTGGGTAGTATATCAGAAGCTTTCATCTCCTCAAACTGCTCCCTGCACTCATCAACAAGTCGTGCACAAGAATACACACTTAAAACAGCCTCAAGCGTCCTTTCATCAGGATCACATCTTGACTTCTCCATATCCACATATGTCTTCACAGCCTCTTCAAATTTGCCTCCTTGCTTGTAGGCTTCTATTGTCGCATTGAAAGTATCTCTGTTCCTGGGAATACCAGAATTCACCAACCTAGTCAAAATCACCTCTGACTCCTTGAACAGTCCACCCCTTGCAAAAGAATATAACAGTGAGTGGAATGTTTCAATAGTTGGATTGCTTCCCACTTCATGCATGGTGTTAAAAGCAACAAGTGCTTCTTCATATAAAGCAGCCTGCCCAAATGCTTCAATAACCCCAGTGTACGCCTTGGAACTTGGCACCACATCCTTAGCTGTCATGTACTGTAAGATCTTCCTAGCATCTTCGTGGAGTCCTCCCTTCCCACAAGCAAATATTATACCCTCATATGTCTCCATGTCAGGTTCAATATTCTCCTCCACCAAGTCATGGAACAAAGTTACCACCTCCTTGAAATACCCACCTTCCCCAAAGACATCTATCAAAATGTTGTACGTAGCAGCATCAGGATCTGTATTGCTAGATTTCATCTCGAGAAAAAGCTGCCGAACATCATCGTACCTCCCATTCTGTCCAAACAAATTCAGCAAAACACTATATGTATTCGCGTTAGGCGTACACCCTGCAGCCTGCATCTGATGGAACACACCCATTGCCTCCTTAATAGACCCAGACTTAGCATATGCCTCTAACAACACATTATACGAAGTGATATCCGGCAAACTTCCCCCTGAAGCCATCTCACTTAAAAGATCAGACACTTTTTCTAACCTGCCCAACTTCCCAAACGTCTCAACGAGATGACTGTAAGTCGTTAAATCCGGAACTATCCCACCATCATTCATAGTCCTAAACACCATTTCAGCCTCATCACCTAATCCTCTAATGGCACAAGCACTAAGCAGCGTGTTATACGTCACGATATCAGGTTGTATCCCCTCATGTCTCATCTCTGCAAACAAACCCAATAAACCCTCCCAATCTAAACCACCTCTAGCACACGCATTAATCACTGTATTATAAGACAAGATACTAGGTGATATCTTCTCGTTCTTCATCCTATCAAGAAGCTCAAGGGAAGTCTCATACCGTCCATTTCTACCATAAGCATTAATCAAAGCCGTGTAAGAGAATACGCTCCGTGCAACACCTTGACTAGGCATCTCCTCGAAGACCTCAAGGCACTTGTCAAGTAAACCTTCTCTTCCGAGCAAGGAGATCATAATGGTGTAGATATGCTCGTTAGGTTTACACCAAATCTGCCGTTGCATGTACTTGAAGAGGCGGAGAGATCTCTGCCAATCGCCGCGTCCAGCGAACTCTTTGAAGACTAGCGCGAAGTCGTTTAGGGAGAGCTTGTTTTTGAATATGTCGAGGCACCTCGCGATGCTGCCGCGTGGCGGGAGGCTGCTGAGTTTGTTGATTAGAGATTCGACGTCGTAGCTGTACTTGCCTTTCTCCACGGATACGGAGGGGTTTCCGAGGACGAGATCCTTCGTCTTCGCGTTGATTTTCGCGACGGAGCATGGTTTTTTCCCGCCGGAGAGGAAGCTGAGACGGTTGGCGTTGGGGAATCTACGGTTTCCGATGAAGGTGGAGTTCTGGATGAGAAAGGAGAGGTGGTGTGAGTTTGGATTCGGAATCGCGATGTTCATTTTTCTCGGGAAAATCGATTTGCTCGGAGATTCAATAAGTAAGTAACCACTAAGCTCTACAGAGAAGACACGAACGTATTAGTTGATGAGTATTTTCTCAACACAGAAGAGTTTCTCTCGGTGAAATGGCGGAAGAATGGAAGAAGAGGGAGGGCTTGAAGAAGACACGTGGATTCTTATTGTGGATAACAGTCTCGAGCAACCAAACCGGTTATTAATCGGTTAATATAATGCCTACCGGTTTAAATTTGGTTAGATCGAAATTCGGTTGGACAATTTTGGCGCTTAAATATCCATAAGAAAAATATTTTTTAACCCATGATTCATCTTATTATAAATTATGAAAAATTCTATTAGAACCAGTAATTCTTTTTCGTTTATGATAATTCACGATTCTTCTTGCAACCGTTTTATAAAATTTGTATATGACGATTTTTTTTTTGTTGGCAACTATTTTACTTAAATCATACTAAAATTTTGATATATATAGTTTTAATTAATTTGTATAACTAATAATAAATCGTATTTGGAATTCGAAATATAGTAGTATAAAATATATTAATATATTTTTAGTCAAACAATTGGACAAAAAACTTTAAAAAGAAATATTGTTATTTTACTCTTGATTATAAATTTTTTTATATTTTCTCTTTTTTCACTTATTTTTATTTTTGATAACTAATTACTGGCGAGCGGATGTTTTTATTAGAGAACATACTAATATTTAACATACACTAAAATATCACATTCTAACCCAAAATATTTATATTTATATTTAGAGGTTAGTTGATAATGTAGCAAATTGTTAAGTATTGTCAGATGAAAATAGAAATTTGAAAAATAAAATGAAGTTAGTGCATGTCTTAAATTTTTTAGTGAAATAACAAATTGAAGCATGGGTAAATAAAAACATTTAAAACATATACTTCTTCCGTTTCAGTATAATGATGTTTTAAATAACTTTTATTGTTTCATAAAAATGATGCTTTCATATATTAAGTAATTTTATTTTTATCAAAAAATGTATAACTAATTATATTTTTATCAAAAAGTATATAACCAATTATATTTTTAATATTACATTTATAACTAAGAAAATTATATTTTAATTTTATTTTAATGTTATTTTAAAAAAAAGAAATAAATTTCTTAATATATATGCATTCATATAAAATTTCATCTTATAAAAAACAATTGGAGGGAGGATAAAATAGCAATCGCCTAAATGTGAAAAGGGGAAGCGATTACGAATAGATTGGCGCAAAAAACGGGAAACCGTACCGCCGTTTGCAGTTTACAAAAGCAGAGGGGCTGACATGGACGTTTATGTGGCGTTTGAGTAATAAAGTCGACTTGTCATGGGCCGAAAAGTCATTTCACAGTTTCTGTTCCTAACAGACAGACGCTTCAACTAAAAGAAAAAAGAACCAACCTTTTTCGCCTTCTTTCCTTCTTCCCTTCTTGGCGTGTCTTCGACCTTGGTCGGAAAAACAAAATCAAAATCGCTTCTCCGCAACCGCATTATTGGCTCTAATGGGCGACTCAGAGGTATAATTACCTCTTTACCCCTCAATCTCGTCCCTCTCTCGAGCTCCTTCTTTCGATACCTGTTTCGTCCTGTTTCTTCGAGGCCGTGTTTCATCTTGTCAGAGATAACCTTTTTTCTTGTTTTAAGCTCCGTGTATGGTTGATTCTCTTTATGGGGTTTGCGATGATTTGTTCTTTTTTTTTGTTTTGTTGTTGGGGTGGACAGACCTTAGCGGCCTTGAAGAGAGCCTACGCAGATACGATTCTGAACACGACGAAGGAGGCGGCGGCGCGTGTGTTGTCTTCTGAGAAGAAGACGCGCATGTATCAGCAAGAGATTAAGACGGTTAGAGAAGATGCTGTCACTACGTTGCTTAGGCTTAAACATATGTATGATTCCAAGGTACAGCTAACTGTGTAGACCTTTTCTTGATTCTCATTCTTTGTTCGTTTCTGTGTTTATGTCTGTTTGGTTTCTGCCTGATTATGTTCGTGGACTTAAAGAAGGTGCTTCCCTTCGACTCCGAGCTCATTGAGCGTGGAATTGAGAAGCATTGCATGATGATCTTGAGTATTTTGTGGAGTTCATCCTTTGGCATTTTTCTTGTTCTGTTGCTTAATGTGTGATGGATTTTAAAATCAAGTCTCTTAGCCTAGCTTACATGGTTTTGATGCATTGTCAATGTTGGCTAAGATATTTCATAGTCTTCATGATTCATTTCAATGAACATCTATTCAATCCAAATGTTTTTGCACTTTGAGTCTCAGACTACGTTAGACTAACACTTTGAGCAGATTGAGCTATAGTTCATGAAACTTAAAGCTGAATGTATTAAAAGTCCGGCAAGTGAAACCAATTGAGTAGCTTAGCGTCAAACAATACTTAGCAACATGTTCTGAATCCACCACTCATTTGAGTAGATACTTTTACAATGTTTTGTTAGTGAGGCTTACATAAATTGTTTGGCATATACTTCTTACTTCTGTGTGCAATTTTTAAGTGAAAGGTGTCTCAATGTGGGGATACAGCTGTTTTGTGGCTGGCTTTGCATTTGCTCCTCAACTCTAATTTCAAAGAACCTTTTTGTGCTTTTATAGGTCAAGGAGACAGAGATGATGTCCTTGAAGCAGCAACAAAAGGTTGATGAACTTGAAGCTCAGCTTGGAGAAGCTGAAGATATTGTAGGAGAGCTGAGGATGGAACTGCGAGCACTTCAGGATGAGCTCAGGAAAGTTACGAATGGTCAGACATCTTATCTTAAAGGTGATCATCAGGAAGTCTCTTGTCGGACAAACAATAACGCGGCAGGTTCTGTAGTGCCTGAGTTTTCTAGCAGTCAGGAGCGTTCAGGAGCTGTCCCAATTGAACAAAGTGGATCGGTGATGGCTAACGAGATAACAAACCCATATTTGACTCGCATAAATAGTATTAAACGGTGTTCTTCTAGAGATAACATGGATCGTTGTCACTATACTCTTCCGTCTATACTTACCAAACGCAGGGAAGTTGAAGGATATGCTCAGAAGATCGACTCAGTAGATAAGAGGTTGGCTAATAGAGATGGAGAAGACCCAATGGTGTCTCAACACACTTCTCAAAAGGCTTTTGGCACTCCAATACCCTTGATAACATCTCCAAAGGAAGATGAACAGAACAGAAAGTCTGTGATTGGCGAAGCACAGGCAATGAAAGAAGGAAAAGAGAGCTGTGAGAATATGGATGTTTTGGCATCTCCTTCGTGTGAAGAAACTCCAGCTTTGGCTGCTAGTAAGAACCGGTGTATCAAGTACACATTTAAGAGGAAGAGAAAGAAGGAGGCTTTAAGCAATCTTGAAGGAGATTCCTCCTTTGAGGAGAGCAGAAACATGAAACAGAAGACTGGGGAGAAAGACGATGGTTATTTGGAATCTCTGAAGCCTAGCTTCACGGGTGAATCATCTCGGGATACTCTATGCGTAGCACAGGTGGCTCGGCAGGTTAGTAAATCTTAGCAATGCATATAGTTCTCTATATTCGAACTAAGTTTATTATTGTTTCTGGAGAACTTGTGAGAATCTGGTTTGTTTGCTTCCCTCTTGCCGTGTAAGTGTTTGGTCTGAAAGCTGATTTTTCACTAGTTATGCCCCTTGAATGTTGTATTTTCGGTACATTTGGTGGTGGGTTTGGTGGTGGGTGGTTTATGTTTATGCTAACTTTCTCAGGCGTAATTGTTTTGTTTTATTGGCTGCAGCTTGAACCATTCTCCAAGAAGAACGGTTTTGCAGCAGAACTAGTCAACCAGTAGGATCCTCACTCGGCTCGCAAGTAACCTGCAAGTCCTAATCATCAGCTGCAGTTTATCTGTCCTTGGTTGATCGCTAGCGTTAGTAGTAAAGTATTCGCGTAATATATAAAACGTTATATTTCATTACAGTTTGAGTCAAATTAAAGTTTATGTGATAAGGGATAGATGGAAACTCTAAATTCTTACGCCTGGATTGGTCCAAGAGGTATCATCATTGTATGATATCTCAAACCAATTTATGTTTTACTTATATGTAAATAATAACTAACGAAGAAGTATTTATCCTTTGTCACTTGGTCAAAGTTATTTATGGAAACATGGACTGGGACGATGGACCAGCATCTGCTGAAAAAGGCAACCTTATGTGAACTTTGTCATAAGTCCTCTGTTTTTAAACTTAGTGAACAATTGACCATTCAAAATTACTACCGGCTTCAAAAAAGAGAACATTTCTTTCCCATGCTGTAATTACTCTAGGAACACTTGTTCAATCAAATGCTAATTCAATCAAATGCTAAATTTTTTGAATATATATTTGAAAAAATGTTCTTCGTAGAGTAATTACTGCATGGAAAAGAAATGTTCTCTTTTTTTTAAGCCAGTAGTAATTTTTAATGGTCAATTGTTCTCTTAGTTTAAAAACAGACGACTGTTCACTTAGTATATATATAGTGTCATTCTTACAACTCTTTAGTTAAAACAAAATAAAAAATTCATGATCATAAAAATAATATGTATTATGATTTAAGAAAAAGAAGTACTCTAGTATAGCTCTAAAAAGTTTTTTTTGTCACAAAAATAGTTTTCAAAGAAAAAATGACTAAAATAAATTTTATTAAAGAATGTAAATATACGTTTATATTCCTATGGTTAACTAATCTGTACTTAGGGTTTAGAGTTATAGAATCGGTTTTAGAAGTGAAGTTTAAATATATTTTTTATTTTTTAAAAAAAAAATAATTTTTTTTCAAAATGCAAAGAACTATTTCGATCATTTTTTCTTGATATCTATTTTGATAACAAAAACTAAAAAATGCTATTTTAAAGAATTATCCTTTAAAAACATTACTTATTTTCTAAGAAATCCAAAATCTATGAAATCAGTATAAGAATCACCAAACCTTGAATTTACCTAAAATAAATTGTTGAATTATATACTATAACATATCTTAAGAACTTCTTGTTTATGGTAGTCTACATTTGTTGATTAAAAATTTATTCACATATACATAAAATGTGTTAAAATGTAGTACCTAGCAATTAGAAAAAATATATAGGTGTTGCTTTACCTGGTCACCATTTAAAATGTATTCCAACTTTTGCTAGTTTTGTTTATGGAAACGAAAAAATGATTTAATGGAAAAGTTGAATATACATATATATATATATATATATGCCTTGCAGTCCAAGGTAGAAACTCAACACTCCAGCGACTCGACGTCGTTTGATCCATAAGAATGACCAATCAAAAAACACAAGGGGTAGAGTGGTAATTTCAAGTGAAAGAGCATAACCGGATTTATATACACACAGAGAGAGGCTTGGGTTCTTCGGAGAGTGAGAAATACAAGGAACGTTGCAGAGCAGTTTCCGATTCTTCCCATCTCTCTCTCTCTTCCTCTCTGATTAGGGTTTGCTTTTCTCTTCTACATTACTCCGTGTGTGCGTGAGTGTCCTCCTTGAGATTGCTCCGAAGAATAGATAGTCATGGTTGCTGATTCCATCACAGATTCTCAACTGTTCCATGAGTCTCCCGTTTCGAGAGATTTCGTCAAGAAACGGAAGGTGAGCTTTCTTCGAATCCGTTCGTCTCTTGTATCGATTATTGATAGATCTCAGATTCTTGCCGTGAATACTGATCCTAGTTTTCGTTGTGATTGTGTATAACTCCTGTTGATGGAATCGTCATGGATGTGTATAACCTATGCCTTTTGTAATGTTATGTATACGTTGAATCTATGTTTGCAGGCGAATTGGTTTTGGAAGCTGAAGCAGTGGAAGATTGATGCTCGTCGCAGGCAATGGATTTATCAATGTATAACACATAGAATCGTTTCTTTTGTTTTAGGTTTTGATCAGTCTTTGTGAATGTTGATGATGACTTGTTTGTTAGAAAATGGTCAGGGAAGAGAGCAAACGTAGGTGAAGTAGGGCTGAGATCTTTGCGTGAGAAACTGACTGAGAGAAAAACAGTTAGCGACAGAGTTTCTTACCTTGAATCTTGGAGTATTGATGATCATGATGGACTTCGATGCTACGGATTCGCCAAATCTGATGATGATGATAGTGATGACGATGAGACTGATCTGTCTGCTGGTAGCCCCACGAGTGTTCTCAAGAACAAAGATTCCGATAGTAATAAGAGTGTGCATGACTGCTTCTGCTGTTCCAAGCAGATCACTGAGGAAGAGGAAGAGGCTTTTGATGATGCGTTTGATAACTGGGAAGATTTTAGCGATGCCTTGAACAGCTTTGAGAGCGACGTGCCTTTACAGCATGAAGATAGCCAGAGGAAGAAGTCTTCTCCTACTGGAAAGATCATTCATAAAGACAAGTGCAAGCAAGAAGCTTCACCAGAGAAGGCGCTTCATCACAGAGTCAGTAGAAAGAACAGTAAAGATAAGTGCAAGCAAGAAGCTTCACCAGAGAAGGCGATTCATCACAATGCCACCAATAGAAAGAAGAATAAGAAGAAGTCTGATCAGAAGAAAGAAGGTGGTGATGAGATAAGTGAATGTCCTATTTGCTCTGAAGAGATGGATGCAACGGATCTAAGCTTCTTACCATGTCCTTGCGGGTTTCGGCTATGTCTCTTCTGCCATAAGCAGATCAATGAAAACGATGGACGTTGCCCAGCTTGCAGGAACAAGTATGAGCAGACAAGTAGTAACAGCGGAGAAGTTAGTTTCCAGCAACGTGGCCGTGGCACTGTTCGTTTGTCTCCATCGTTTAAAGGACTTGACATAGCTTAAGAGAGAAAGAAGATGGAGAGTTTTCAAGGAACGTTGATAAGATTTTTCTTTTTGTTTACTTTAGTATCTCAGCTCCATCAGGAACAACAGTTTTGTTTAGATTGTCATCTCAGCAATAAAGGAGTGTGGATTGGTTTAGGTATGTAACTAAGGAAGCTGGATTCTTATTGTAAGATTCAGTCTCATCACATTCAGTTTTATGACTAATGTTTACATATAATACTTGTCGTCAAACTCTTGAAGACATGATCATTGTTATCATTCATCTCAGCTTAACAGACACTCCATCGTATCAGTTGCATTCTTGTGGGGCTCTATAGTCGCTCGTAAACAAGTTTCTCAGACTGCAGAAGGAACCAAGAACAAAGAAAACAATCATGACTTGTAATGAGACAGTGTTACTCTTTGTTGATGTTCTCATAAATTATGCGTACCTTAATGAGCATGTCTGTTGGTAACCAAGCGGGTGCGGTCGGGATACCAACCCATCCAACCTAATTCGTGATCCATTAGCATATCATCAATATGTCACTTTATGGCTAATGAAGAGAATAAACAATGTGAGGAAACCAACTCACAAGTGCATACTCTCCTGTCTCAAAGACCCGAATGTCCAGGACCTGCAAAAGATTTAGCAAGACTGAGATAAACTTCTTGGCAAAAAAAGAGATTGAATTCAGGTTATACCTCGCCGCGATCTTCATAGATGTAATCTAGTCCTTTGTAGAAAGGAGGATGACCAACTGATAAGTACTGTGATCACAACAAATGGAAATAAATAAAAAAAACGTTTGAGAAACATTATTTCAAAGTTCAAAACAGAGAAAAAATTGGACCGTACATTGATGCTGTTGAGGTACTTCTCCTTGTCTACACGAACGATTTGACCCTTCTTCACTGCTCAAAGATTCAAAAGAAATATCAAATTCATGTTGTTAGATTCAACATTAAGTGAGGAAACTGACTCGAGTAAACCGGTTTCTTGGGAAGAGTTTTAGGGGTTTTGGTTGAAGCTGGTGATGCTTCTCCTTTGGATTTAGCCTGTGTGCTCTGTTTCTCATTCTCTGACTCTGCTTTTACTCTCAATTGAGGAAGAGCACGAAGATGGAAGCTTCTAGAAGAGAATGGCAGCGAAGAGGAGATTGTCGAAAGAGAAGAAAGCTGAGACAGAGTCGCTGAGAAAGCCATTTGAGAGACCACACTAAAATTTCTGTGAGTTATTACAGTTTGGGATAAGACGGCAATGGCATCTTCAAGTCTCAACGGTCTAAAAACGACATAACTGAACCAATCATAAGATGCCACCTAAGTGACACAAACATGGTTCCTCTGCTTTAGGATTATGTTTTATTAAGTGGTTCATGTATATCTATTTCCTGTAAAGTTTTTTTTAATATACTCTTTCTCTTTAGTGAAGTATGTTTTGAAGTTTTCACATATTAAAAAAATATATAAAATTTTAGTTATTAATTTATTATTTTCTGTTGTTAATTATTTCTCATAATTTTTAATCAATAAAATTATTATAAATATTTTAAAATTAACAATTTACATTAATTAATACATTAAAAATGTAAAAAAAAATATATTTTTGAAACTAAATTATTTTTTGTAAAACATGGTTTTTTAGGAACAGAGGAAGTAGTTTCTTCTCGTCTGATGTCTGATTTTTTTTTTTTACATGGAAGATTAATCATATAAAAATCGTTCCACCTACGTCTAGATTGATTAAAATAACATCAGGAAGGAACACTTGCATATACCAACAAAATAGCTTATCCAAACCTCTTGGTTCAATCGTATAATACAGAAACCAAGAAAAGAAAGAGAAGTTTTAGCTCAAATAATGAACTCTAGATTCTAATTTTCATCCGTTTAGAAGACTGAATGTCATGGTCCGGAGAGGAGACAACATGAGACGATGAAGATGAATCAATGTTGTTTTGAAGGGTTCTCTGAGGACTAAGGTTACTATGTTTTTCTTCTTCAGCTTCACCACATCTCATTATAAGTTTCTTTAGCCGCTTCACATCTGCTAATTTCACAGGTTTGAGCAGAAAAGCCTCTGCTCCTTCTGTCATGCATCTGCTTACAACAAGTTCTCTAAACTTAGATGAGAATTATTGTATCCAAGTTTAATTAACTTACAACCACTTACTGTTCTATACGAGGTTGTATGTTCTCAGACGACATTATGACTACTGGTATTTCTCTAAGTAGAGATGACTCCTGGTTTGGAACATATACAACTCAGTTTGTGTAAGTAAACCTCATCCGAAACTTGTAGACATAGAATGAAAAAAAGATTTGGAAAATTTTTAAACAAATACTTTGATCTTCTTGAGTAGTTCATATCCTGTTAGTCCAGGCATAGAGTAATCTGTCACTATCAAGTTCACCTTCAATTCCTGTAATCAAATTTTTTCAAGAACTGTTCTTATAAACTGCATCAAAACAAAACGCTTAATGATACACAAAGGCTCAAGAAACTAATCTCTTTTAGACATAGTTGTGACCATGATTGTTTCAAATGATAAATTTCTTGGGACAAGAGAGGCTAAGAAGAAACAAAGAAACAGAACCTTAAGAGGAGAAGATACTGTGTCTCCATCTAGACCAAGATACTGAAGAGCCCTAGTCCCACTCTCTACAGTCGTCACTGTTTATATAAAACAAAACCCATGAATTTTCTATTAGAAAACGAATTAGAGACCAAGCAAAAAGATAGAGAGAATGAGTTATTAGTATACCTTTACAAGCAGAGATCCTAAGCAATCTCTCAATAACCTTACGATCAACAAAACTGTCATCCACAGCAAGAACATGTAACTCCATTGTTTTACCTAGAGGAAATTGATAGAAGCGTTGTGAATATTTAACGTCAAAGAAGGGCACAAAACTCAATGTGAGAGACAAGACAAGGAGTTACATAAATAAGAGAGAGAAGGGAGGTGATGGATTTTAAAACACAGAGAATCTACAAAATCTATGATTGTGATGTGTTCATGTGTTGTCAGATAACGTAATCTTGTGTGATCACGGTCACAAATCTTTTTTTGAGGGACCTTTCTGATGTTTACAATCTCTTTGTCTGCTCTTTTTCTCTCTTATCTGACAATGACAACTCTCCTCTGTACTGTAGTCAGTCAGTAAATTTACAAACTACTGTAGTAGCATTAATTACTTTTAACCTTGTCTTTTCTATTAATGTTGATGAGTAAATACTAATGTGTGTTTATGTCTTGATAAGCTAAACACATTAATATCATTATCTTACCGGGGCTCTATAAGACTTTTTTTTCTCTCCATTCGATAACGAGTATCCTCTTCAACATAACTACTGTCAAATCTTCTATAAGTACAGTACCGTATATTACTTGCTTTTACTTACCATTTTCTCTTAAAACATTTTTAAAAAAAAATCATAACATTATTACACAGTTTAATCTTGGATCAAAATCTCGATAGAAAGATGAAATTTTTTTACAGACTCATTGAGAAAACAAGGAAACTAACTCGCATCTAAACCCTTCACTAGCTGGATCAGTCACTTTAAATAAAACAAGTGTTTCAGTAGACATGCATTACATATTTACATGTGTTGGAACTTGAAACAGAAAAAAAAAGGTCGCCTCGGGTATGTAGATTTTATCACTTGAAACTTTGGGTGAGATTAGTAATTTTGAAAAACTTGATAACTATTTCAGTAAATTTTCGGAATCTATTAGTAGTCCTCACTCGTCACTCAAACTAAACCAGTCACGTGAGGAACTAAACCGAACCCAATCGATGAATCGTCTGTTTACCAAATCGCTGACCTCCGCCTCCGCCGCCGCCGCCAATCTAAAACCACCACCGCCCGACTCCGCCGCCATCTCCAAGCTCATCCTCTCTTCTCCCACAACAACACTCCAATCTCCACTCTCCTCAAAAACCCCATGGACACCACACCTCGTGAACTCAATCATGAAACGCCTCTGGAACCACGGCCCAAAGGCCCTCGACTTCTTCCACCTCCTCGACCGTCACCACCACAATTACATCCACGATCCTTCTTCCTTCAACCTCGCGATCGACATCGCCGCACGTCTCCACCTCCACACCACCGTCTGGTCCTTAATCCGCCGCATGCGCTCTCTCCGCATCGGTCCGTCCCCCAAAACGTTCGCGATCGTCGCCGAGAGGTACGCTTCCGCCGGGAAACCAGATAAAGCGGTGAATCTCTTCCTCAACATGCACGAACACGGATGTTTCCAGGATCTAGCTGCTTTCAACACGATTCTTGATGTGTTATGTAAATCTAAACGCGTAGAGAAAGCTTATCAGCTCTTTAAGGATCTTAGAGGAAGGTTTAGTGCTGATGTGGTGACATACAATGTGATTGTTAACGGTTGGTGTTTGATCAAACGAACTCCTAAGGCTTTGGAAGTGTTGAAAGAGATGGTTGAGAGAGGGATTAACCCTAATCTCACCACTTACAACACAATGCTCAAAGGCTTTTTCAGAGCAGGGCAGGTTAGACAGGGTTGGGAGTTTTTCTTGGAGATGAAGAAACGTAAGTGTGGAATCGATGTTGTTACATATACAACAGTTGTTCACGGGCTTGGTGTCGCTGGGGAGGTTAAGAGAGCTAAGAATGTGTTTGATGAGATGATTAGAGAAGGAGTGCTTCCTTCTGTTGCCACTCACAATGCTTTGATCCAGGTTTTGTGTAAGAAAGATAGCGTGGAGAATGCGGTTTTGATGTTTGAGGAGATGTTGAGGAAAGGTTATGAACCGAATGTGACGACTTATAATGTGTTGATAAGAGGGTTATTTCACGCTGGGGAGTTTAGTCGAGGAGAGGAGTTGATGCGGAGGATGGAGAAGGAAGGTTGTGAGCCGAACTTCCAGACGTATAATATGATGATACGGTATTACTCAGAGTGCAGCGAGGTTGAGAAAGCGTTGGGGTTGTTTGAGAAGATGGGGAGTGGGGACTGCTTGCCGAACCTGGATACTTATAATATACTGATAAGTGGAATGTTTGTGAGGAAAAGATCAGAAGATATGGTGGTGGCTGGTAAACTATTGCTTGAGATGGTTGAGAGAGGGTTTATACCGAGGAAGTTTACTTTTAATCGAGTTCTGAATGGGCTTCTTTTGACAGGGAATCAAGCTTTCGCAAAGGAGATCTTGAGGTTGCAGAGTAAATCTGGTAGCCGGCTTACCAAGAAATTCAGGCTATGAATCTCTTATCTCCACGAGAAAGGGAAGAACATTGCATTTAAGATAGTGCAGATCCATTGAACGAGGAAAGATATTGATACACTATCGGGAGAGCTACATGGGATAGAGCAAGAACAGTGTATTAGAACTGCCAAACTACACAATTGCTTTATTATCATGGGCCAAAAAATTCAATGCGTTTTACAGTAGATGTGTCTGAGTACAGATGATGGATTCTGATACAGAGTTGGCAATTTTGATGTAAATAGATGATTCATATGTAGTACTTCCCAAACACCAGGACATGGTATGGATCCACAAAGTTGGTTCCTTTCTTCAGTTACAAGATGATCTCGTCTTGAACACTGACGTTGAGAGTCTTGTTTGGAAGAACAATACTGCTGGTCACCACTACCTCGTCTTCAACTGCAACCGAGTCTCCTGAAACCATCATGTTTCAGGTTAGTTTTCTTTCTATAAGGAGATTTTGGCTGTCTTACAGCAAAGAGAAGGTGTTTACCCAGAATTGTAACTCCGAGTTTGGAGTTGTAGACTCCCTCAGCCTGTGATCAACAAGGTATAGCTTCAGGTTCATGAATGCAAAGGACACCAAACAGAAACATTTAAAGGTCAGGCTCTTAAGAGATGAGCAGAAGAGAGAAACATGCCTGGACACGGGACCATCTCCCGATAGAAGATTTCCACCCAACAATTGCGTTTGTCACCACTGCATTTTCCTGGGTAAACAGTCACTGAAGAGTCAATCACGAGAAGCTTCACACGTTTTTCTTTTAGTCTCTGATGTAAGAAGACATACCATGATCTCAACGTCATCAAGTATAATACAGCTGATGAGCCTGACGCCAGGTCCAACACGAGCATTTGCAGAGATTGAGACGTTGGGACCAATCTGTTAATAGCGGAAACAGAATGTCTTGGTGATAATGAGGAATAATAAGAAGTTGCTTCAACAAGGGACAAAACCAAAAGGTAACTTGCCTTTGCTGTTGGGTGTACTTTTGCAGAAGGATGTATGTAAACATCACCAATCACTATGGCACTCTTTGTTCCATCACCACTAGCCAACACTTGTGGTGAAGTCAACCTGAATTGAGAAAGATAGAGTCCGGAGCACCTCAGGGACATTCTGCGCAAAAGTCAACTCAGAAGTCAGAGACATAAACACTTGATTCCCTGTTTCAGCTGCTGTTAAAGATTTTTCCTGCATGAAGATTTGGATGAAAACACAAGCATACCCAGGAGATTTAATTTGCTCCCAGAAATCCATAGTCTCGTAAGTATATAGCTGCTTCTTCCCAGCCAGAGGTGAAAGGATGTCTTGATCCAGTCTTACAAAATCCGTGGAGTTCCTATTTGAAAGAAGTTGAAACATATGATTTTAAGATGCTTCAAAGGTTATTTCAGTTCATGTGTGAAGAGACAATGGCCAAACCTTGTTGCCGGTTGAAGAGCTTCAACGCTGGAAACACGTCTCAGAGTAGCTACAACCAACAAAAGATAACAAGACCCAGAGGACATACATGAGGGGGACTTTGAGGACAACACACACTATGTTGTAAAATCTTTTTACTGCTTTTACCTGTATCTTTCCTTTGAGAAGAAACATCTCTTATGGCAGTAAAAATGTCAGGTGTAAATACATAAACTCCGCAGTTAATACGGTCACTGACCTGTGTTTCCAAGATAATGAAACATTTAGAATCAAAGCTTGAATATGCTGCAGAGTTTGAGTCACCTCAGTGATATGTACATACAAAAGTTTCAGGTTTCTCAGTGTAATGAAGCAGCTCGTTAGTAACTGGATCTGCTACTAGTTCTCCAAACTGGCTGGCTGATTCAGGAGAAACCTAAAAACGAAAGCACAGAATCAGCTTTGGTAAAATCGACCAGAAACAAAAACAAGACTCAGCTTATGCTCAAATCGCATACCTTGATTACAAGAAGAGTTCCAATCCCACCATATTTTTGGTGAGCCTCTGTGTAATAAAGGTATCAAGATCAAGAAAACCAAAAAAATGAATGTGCACAAGATGTCGACCTCAGAAAGAAGTACATACCGAGCATTTCTGGCAAGGGGAAACTGCAGCAAACATCACAGTTAAGCAGGAAGATATGAGACTGCAAGGAAGTGGACACAAGAACTTTAGATGTGAAAAAGAAACATTCAGAGTTCTGAGCAGAGGAATGATTCCATATAAACTAGAGTTCTAACCGGGTTATCTTCCATGATTAGATTTCTAAAATGATACAGACCACCAGCTGAACCATGTGGCTTGTCTTCTCTCAGATATCTAATATGCACAAACCCAAAGCAGAGAACAAAGATCAAAAGCTACATACATGAGGCATTGTTAAGGAGGAGAGGTTTAATCAAAACCTGACGGGAACTTTGAGTTCATTGGAAATGGAAGAGACATAAAGTGCAAACTCCCTTTCCTCATAGAAACCAACAAGATATATTTGAGCTAAATTTGGAATCTGCAGACAATAAAGGATTGCTATCTATCATCATCATCATACACTGATCTAGATTTAGAAACTGGAGTGAAGAAAGTTACCCTTTTACAAGCTGAAATTGGATGATGCACCATTGGCTGTCCCGCGATAGGAAACAGAGGCTTTGGAATATTCAGGGACAATGGTCGGAATCGAGTACCTGTGGATCCAACATTCGACATATAATCATTCGGACCAGAACCGTCGGTGGATACGTAATCCAAATCTAACGTGTTCGTACGATAAGGGAGAAAAGCGAACAGCTTTGGAGCAATTTACCTTTGGTTGGACCACCGACCATGATCACAGCCACCACTTTCTCATCCATTGAGCTCTCCATTTCCAGACAATAACACAGATCTCTAAGCAGATACCCAGAAAGCCACTAACTTCACCAATGTTGGGTCACGCAAAACAGAGGATTAAGACGGACAATTTTTTTTTAAAAAATGTCTTTTTCAGAGTGTTTTGAAGGGAAATTGACAAGAAAGGAGAGGTTTTTAAGAAGATGAGATCGAAAGTGTCAGTAGTAAGTTGTGATAAAGGAGAGCTGTAATGGGTCCTAAGTCACACTCATCACCACCTCTTTCCTTTCTAAAGGATAAGCGCCAGAAAAATCCCCACACACACACCTCTCCTCTCTGCTTGTTTATCTTTTTTTTTTCTATCTATTAAAAAAATGCAACTAGTCTCGTTTGATCTCTCACTAAACGCAATTTTCTAATCAAGTCTTGATTTTGCATTAAAATGCCCATGTGAGTTTTAAACTTTGCTGTGACTTGAAGATGACATAAAAATGGTATGCATGTTGCCAATGGTTTGACCTTTTTTGCAACAATAAAAGAATCCACCAAAGCTGCATACTTTTTATTCATATTATCTTTAACTTTACAAATGATCTCAGACTTTGATAAAAGCTAGAACAGACAGTTACAAAAGATCTAAACCTGGATTTTCAGTGAGTGCTGTTGTATTCATCATTTTAACTTATAGAAGGGTGATTTGTACTATCCCCATGGTTCGTCTGAAATGTAGAGAGTAACTTGCTTCACACTCAAGTAGTTATCAAGTCCCCTGAATTTTACACACAAATAAATCAAACCACTTGTTCCAGTATAAACGCCATCAAAGAAGAGATGGATGCAGCCTCCTAAGTCGCGTCCAACCCCATCCCATGGAGCTTGATGAAAGCAAGGCTGTGAGCAGTTAATCCACACAATCCCAGCTTCAAAAGCCTTAACAAAGCACAAGTAAATATCATATTTTGATTGGATGGGTCGTAGGCAGGCAGGAGAACCTGGCTTATGCGGTCACATCTTCCCAAATCATTAGATATCACTGCAGCTCCTAAGCCATATCTCTCACAATTTGCCAATGACTTAACATCTTTCATTAAGAAATGTTTTCATTTGGAAAGTCACTTGCTAGCTCAGTAGCCCTCATCCTCACTGGCAAATGCTTTCACGCAAAGCACACGCCCGAAAACTTCCTCTCTCCAAATTTGCATTGAAGTGGTTACATCAGTTACGATGGTTGGTTCAATAAAGTAGCCCTTTTTACCGTCGATGAATAACTGTCGAGTAGGTATATGAATCTCCATTTTTGTTTTATTTGACTCTCTTGTTCGTTCACTAATGATGGAAGACTCAACAATGTTGCTCTCTAACGAAACAAAAATGTTTTCAAGTCATTAGATTCTTCTAGAAACAAAAGTTGCCAAGAAATGAAGTTTCAGTCTTTTAAACAAACGTGTCTAAACAAATAGAGATAATCCATCATCAGATATACGCAAAAAGACAAGAAGTAAATGAAAAATCACGTGGAAAACAAGAAACACGACAGACCAAATAACAGTCTCACTGTTCCCGCGTGTTCCACTTTGTACTTTTTCTCCACGCGTCAGTTTCCAAGTTCACTCTCTTCCTTCACATATATAAACCCCACTCAGCCGCAAACTCAAATCAAGCAGAGATAACAGAAATAACTGCAAACCAAAACGAAGAAACAAATCTCAAACCGGAACAGAGTCTTATCTAAACCAAACCGAACCGAACAGAGTCTTGTTGTAATGGTGAAGAAAGCGATGATGAAGGAGGAGGAAGAGGCAGAGATGAGAAACACGTCGATGCAGTCAAAGTACAAAGGCGTGAGGAAGAGGAAGTGGGGCAAATGGGTTTCCGAGATCAGACTTCCCAACAGCAGAGAACGCATCTGGTTAGGCTCTTTCGACACTCCCGTGAAGGCGGCGCGTGCCTTCGACGCCGCTCAGTTCTGTCTCCGCGGCTGCCAATCCGATTTCAATTTCCCCGATAATCCACCGTCTATCTCCGGCGGAAGGTCGTTGACGCCTCCGGAGATCCGGGAGGCTGCTGCTCGGTTCGCTAACGGTCAGGACAATAGTATCAGTACCCGAGAAGAAGAAGAATCGGGTTTGTCCGAAACCCGACCGGAGTCTCCTTCAACCTCCGTGTCTGAAGTAGCTACGTCGTCAGCGACGACAGTGGATTACGATATGTCGTTCTTGGATTCGCTTCCGAGTGATTTCGGGATGTTTCATGCGTTTGATGACTTCTCCGACGGCTTCTCCGGCGATCAATTCACAGAGGTTTTACCTGTTGAAGATTACGGTGAAGTGATTTTTGATGAGTCTCTCTTTCTTTGGGATTTTTAAATTTAACCAACGAAGTTCTTTTTTTTTGTGTAAAGAGTTTGAATTGTTGTTTATTCGGGTCATGGAGAGTAATCTGGATATTTTTTGTAAGTCGGAGCTCCAACGACCCGGAAACTTGATCATTCTTGCTTTATTCATAATTTCATATCATTCCTTCATATTTTTTTTGTTATTAATGAAATCTTCCGGGTAAAATAGCAGTTGTATTAAATGTGACTTTTCCTTTATTATTTCTGAAGAATATTAGGGAGATATTCGAACCAGAAGATATTACTATTCGGCCCATAGTATTAAAGTTGGGCCTAGGTCTTTTTATCTTTGCGTGCAGTCCATTTTTTGAAAGTGATTCTCGTGTGTTGTAGCCTTGTAGGTAGGCCCTAAGCCTAAACAACTAACAACAGATAATGATGATAACGACAAATGGGGGTTTTCATTACGTTTGTTTCGATATATTATTATATGTAAACTAAAAAATTTCAACGTCAATAATTAAAGTGGAAACAAAAAGAAACAGAAATATAACCGGAATTAACTCAAGAAGAGAAACGGTGGACAAACCAAATTTTTTACATACTAAAATACAAATAGTACGAATCCGCAAAAGAAAAATCATTTCAGTCCAACAAAGCAAGGTGATATTAACATATGAGAATGATTTTAAATCAGGAAAATGATGTTTTTATGAGAAAAATAAAATTAAAAGGATAAAGACTCCACAATCATTTACATAGCGCCACCTAATTTTCTGCTTAAATTAAAAAACTATCACTTTCCAAAAATGTAAAACCACTTGTCTGAACCAATACAAAAAACCACTATCTAAAATAATAATCTAGGTGCTAATAAATTATACTAGAAAACAATCCACACTTCAAGTACAGATGAATAGGTCTATAGTTATAAAAATAAAAATTTACATAAGATATTCCCCCCCTGTTAAAAAGTCTTGGATTCCCAAAGAATAAAAATAATTATTAGAAATAGACATTTGAATCTTGATACGTCTAGTGGGTCCTAGTGTCCTACTCACCAATGATAATAATTTTTTTAATAAATAAATAAATAAATTTGGGCCTGCTCATTGCAATAATGGTGTAGAAATAATATAAATAATATAAATACAAAAAACAATAATAATGATGATAAATACTAAATGGTGGGCCGTTCTATATATCAATCATTGATCATCTCACAGAAAACTCCAAACTTCCAAGAAAACCAGTGGGCTCAAAGTCTCTACCTTTCTCTTCTTCACTTAGATTCTTTCCTATAAGCTCTGTTTCTTTGTTTCCATCTCTCTCACAGTTCTCTTGTTTGAGTCTTGACCATGATACTAAGCAAGAGGCCTCATCTAATGATCCGTAAACTGTCGGAGATGTTAGTTCCAAGAAGCCGGTCTGCTATCAAACCGGAAGATCACTCGTCCAGTCCGAGAAGTCCGTTGGATATGAAGTTTCCATCGCCGGTTAACTCTAAACGTTACGGTTCAGGTGGTGTCGGTTTGGGTATCGTCGCTGCGTTGGAGGAAAATAACGTTGGGATCAACCGGTACGATCCGGTTTGTTTCTCCGGGAGATTCCGATGCCCTGAGATTGATCTGTCCGAGGAAGAATTCACTTACGTGACGAGCCGTGATGGGACGACGAAAGTGTATTACAACGACGAAGGGTTTAAATTGTTTGAAAATGGGTCGGAGTGCGATGAACAGAGAAGGCATAAACCGATGGTTGAACCACCGGTTATTAAGAGACACGTGTTTAGAGATGTTCCGACAGAGTTTCTGAGCTCGTGTTGCTTGTGTAAGAAGAGACTTCAAGGCAAAGACATTTACATGTACAAGTAAGTAATTAATAACACTAATCTTTATAAAATGAATACGTTCTTGGATCTTTGTAAACTCGAGACAAATTGTAAATCCCGAGATTTCTAATTTTTTTTTTAATTTGTTTTGTTGGATTATGTGCAGAGGAGAGATGGGATTCTGCAGTGCAGAGTGTAGATCAGTGCAGATAATGAACGACGAGCGAAATGAGCAATCCAAACCGCAATTTTCTAGAAACGTCGACGTTTCGAGCTCTACTTGTGCCGCCGAACAGAGTTTCTCCGCCGGGATATTCGTATTTTAGGATAGCATAATAATTTACTTTTTAAAAAGAAAACAAAAGAGTGATCATCATTCTGTTTTACATAAAAGAAAAAAAGTAAGAAAAGTAATGAAAGTTTTGGTTAGGTTAAAAGCAATTTGTATAGAAGCTTTGCTTTTAATTTTGATTTTTGAATAACGATTAATGTTTATATGTTTTTGTTCTTAATCAAATAAGTCAATAAAAAGCTAAAGATGATCATAGAACAAGAATGTGTATATCAACTCAATCTTTGCAAATTATAATGTAAGATTACGTAAGACACACGTCTACAACTCTATGACTAATCGACATTAAACCTTCATAATTCATACTCCAATATATATGTTGGCAACAATACTACAATATTTGGTCAAAACACACAATTCCGGTTTCCTATGGTTTATATCTGGTTTTCTATCAGAACCAAGTTTTCCAGTAAAGGTGTTTATAGATATTTTAATTAAAAAATCAGTTTATGTTGAAATTATTATTTATATTTTAAGTTCACTGATTTGAAAATATAAAACCATAAATGGTTTATGTAATCTTGTTTATTTTTATTTGGTTTAATTATTTTAGCTCAGTCAAAAAAAATATTTTAGTTTGAATTTATTTGAACTTCAAAACAATAAAAATAGTATTTATAAAAAAATATTTTATTTATATTATAGTGTATTTAATAATTATTTTTTTTAAAAGTATTTCTTATTTTATTTTTTTAATATATGAATTCTAATAAATTTTGGATTGCTTTTTGTTTTAGCTAAAACAGTGTTTTAAAATAAAAACTTTCGCAATGAAAAAAAAATAAAGACCCGACTCAAAACTAAGTGCAATCAATCCATGTGGCCCCTTGGTTATGCAACTTGTTGTAGCTGGGCCCGTTGTCAAAACTTAAAAAAATGATGTGACAATTTCGATAAGCTCAAATACGGGCCCGCTTCTGCCCGTTGTTCGTTCAGAACCAAAAGCTATGGCCAGCTAAAAACTTCCATGGCCTACCAAGCCTGGTCTGACCTATCTTCCACCACCTTATTGGATATTTTATAACGTTAAATTTGTACTTCTGAAATGTTTTTACTGCAACGAGCTTGTATTTCTTTTCTTTTTTTAGTTACCAGGATACTCCATTTTCTACAACATTTTAACTGTCGAATTTAAAACGAATAACTGGAAGCTCCAGGTCAATAAATAAGCAAAGAAAGAACACTTGGATTAATTAAAGATATGATATTATTAAGAGGCCGTCAACAACAAGAACAAAAAAAGAAACTGATGTTTCTTACAAAAAGTTGCAAAAACAAATGCTGAGAACGGCAGAGGAGAGGTCTATAACAACAATGGCTTCAACCCAGCACTTAGCAAAACTATAAGGGTTAGTTTCATACAAGTATAACTGAGTTTTTGGCGCATTGAACAAACAAACCTACTAGGTGGAGAGATATCAAATTTATATTTTAAAAAAAACGATGGGAGCATCAAAAGGATCTTTCTCGAGTCTCAACTCAAAGAGATTACTGGGAAGCGAGCCAAGCTGTGTTAGGCTTGGAAGATGCTTCGGTTGAACCATCTATCTGGTAGGGTGCCTTTGATGTAATCCTGTTACAGATGAATGTTAATTTTAAGCATGGAGCGAAAAGAAATAACATAAAGATGCATTGTTACCTATCCTTTCTCTTCTCAAGGAATCTATGAAGTGAAGCTCTTCTAGCAATTGGGAGTTCTACAAAATCAAAAAAAAGAGAAGAAAGTTAAGAAAAATATTGATAAGCCAGAGAGTGAAGAAACTAAAGAAGGGCCTGTGATAATTATTACCACAAGCTAAAGAAGGCGCCTTGGTCTGAACTAGCTCTGGTGCTGCGGTTTGTACAGGACTAGGAACTGGACTTGGGGTAGTGGAAACAATCTCTTTATGGTTATAACTACTCTGGTTGTTATTCAGTTCAGATGTGAAGCTGTTAACACTTCCTCTGTGAGCCAAGTCAATGACTTGCTTGGCTTTGTCAGCAGGAAAATCATCAAACACCGTAACTTGACCACCGTAGAATATAGTCAACGGAGCAGGTCGAGACTCTGGCTTCACAGATCTGTTTCAAGATCAAAACACAAACCCACAAAAAGTTAGAGAAATCTTAGCTTATAGTATATGATCAGACGATGGTTTATCACTACCAACAGAACAAGAAACATACTCAGTCTGTATGATCTTCTTAACTTCTTCCTTGGCGGCTTCAGAGGAGGATGAAAAGCTGGATTGCCTAGGAAACATATCAGTCTTCGGTTTAACGTCTTGAGCAGCAGAAGAATCTTCAACAGGGAACAGATTCATCATCGTGGGCTGACGTGACACACCAAAACCTCCTGCAAAATCGATACAATAAAAACTAAGATCATTCTCTAAATCATTAAGACAGATGACTATGTTTGCGACCAAACATAGAAGAAGAAACATCTCCCATAAATCGATTCCCGGTTCTCCTATATGGTTATGCTTCCGGTTAACATATAACCGATTCTTAATCGGAACGAAAATAAAAACAGATCTAGGTCATGTAGGGAGAGAGAAGGGGGTTACCATTGAGATCGGGGTTGCAAGTCATCCCTAAGCTAAGATCTCCGAAGCTACCCTTCTCCTTGAGATAACGACTCAATAGACTACATGTTTGAGAGAAGCTCGGCTTCTTCTCTAGTGACCTCTTCCTCTGACCGGAGAACTCGGCTGAACCCAACGACATCGTTTTAAAAATCTAAATCTTTGCTGCTTTCTTCAGTTTTGTTCTGTCTGAGGAAGAAACCGTGGACCTCTCTCTCCCTCTTTATTACTTTCTTCGAAGGTCGCAGATACCAATAAAATAAAATAAATTTCTAAAAAAAGAGCATATACAACACGTGTTATAATTAATTGCCGACTTTATTCTAACGGCAGACAGACCGTCCTGTTTGAGTTCACCGTCACATGTCTTAAATAAATAAAATAATATTCAGTAAAATATCTTTTAAGAAATATATGTAATTAATAAAAAACTGGCGCACTTAATAAAACAAATCCCAGTTTAAATAATTCTTCGTGTGTATCGAAAGCCTTCTAGTATAATAAAAGGGCAAGTGGGTTGCTGTTCAAACCCTTTCTATAAACTATAAAAACTCCACTATCCATTTTTGATCCATAAATCACGTTTTTGTGATTTTACCTTATTAATCAATTCAATTTTTGTGATATTTATCACATTAGTTAATATTAAAAAGTTGCGGGAAGTTCACGTCTCCTCCTCCACAAATGCTATCCTTGCGCCTGTTTAATTTCTTCTTTCATTATCAACTACCCATTCAAATAGATTAACTTTTGGCCAGACAGATTTTTCGAAAAACTCCTTAACTGCATCAACTTTAACCATTATTTTTTTCTTGCTCTCTCTGCACAAAGGTGCGATTCAGCAGCTATGCGGCTGATAAAAGTAACATGCGCGTCTCTTCTCCTCTGCGTTCGATCTTCTCATCCGTCTTTGATCCCTGTCATTATTTTATATACTATTAGTATTCTTTTCTTATATCCCACGTGTATGTTAGCCTGTTAGGTGCAAGCAAATATTCACAACTATATAATTTGATTATTCTATAACTGAGATATTATCTAACACATTGTCAAACTCATCACTAAATTAAAGTTTGAAACAGATATTGAAGTCCTATTCTCATATATATAAAGTTATAAACCCTTAGTTTATTATTTTTTTTGTGGTATGGCGATTTAATAAATGTTTTAATAAACTTTTTATTTATAAATTTGGAGACCTATATCTTTGTAATTTAAAAAAGAATTTGGAGTCATAAGCTAATGTTTCGTATGTCTATGTCAAGGATACCTAGCTTAGAGAAAATGATGAGCAACGAGAGATTCCCACTTCTCTGTGATTATGTGAAACCACTCTTGAAGAACCCAAAGCACATAAAGAGGGTTGGATTTTACTGGAGTATGCAACCAAAAAGAAATAAAAGCATGTTGGGATCTTTAGTTGTCACGGATATGCAAGAGAGGTCACAAGAAGAATAGAACATATAGCTTCAGTTTTAGTAGAGATTTTTTTTTTTTACTTCTAAACTTTTTTTTTATCTATTTATGGTTCTCTTATAGACTTATAGTACATGTTCTGAGCTGAGACATTACATACTTTGTCCATTTGTGCATGTAAGTTGGTTTCACAGTTAATTCATCCCTTTCGTCTGCTTCTCTTGCCTATGTTACAGTAGAAAAAGCTTACAGGAAGGATATTTTGCGCAATTGGAAGGACTTTTTACAATTCAGAGGATGATTCGTCACCGAAGAGAAGTTATTAGAAGCATTGATAACAACTGTGAAGAGTTACTAAAATTTGATTTGGCATTTTTCAGATTGTATGATCAACAATAGTGAAATGAAATACTACAAAAAAAAAGGCTACAAAGATTCAAACTCAAAAGGTATCACACGGAAAAGGTAAATCCAAACTCTGCTACGTTTGCTCTTGTCCAAGTTCTCTGGCACATCAGATCTTGATCCCAAGAAAACTTAGCTTATCTCTTGGTAGTTTAACAAACTGTGTTGATTCCCGCTGACAACATAACATGGGGAGTTCTTGTAAAAACACTGCACATAATAAAATACATGCTTCAAAACTCAGCTTCATCACTCTACAAAGATATCTCATATCTAAAGCCATCCTAAATCATTAATTGTGTGTTCTGGACCGCATATACTTTTAAGGGTTATTCTTACCAATGATCCATCTCGAGGCAGATTAATTAATATGTTAAGGTCAAAGAGCAAACTGTCCATTGATGATGCATCAGAGAGAACAAATAGAGGTTAATGTACCTTGCAGCAAGTTATACAACCAGGTTTGGAGTACAAGCAATGCGTGCTTTCACTTGTAAGGAGCAAAAATGATGCTGGAGTTGTGGCCACCAAACCCGAAAGAATTTGACAAAGCGGCTTTGATGTTCAATCTCTCCTTCTCAGAACCCACCAGCAAATTTGTATCCTGCTCCAGTTTCACCACATTATGTATAATTATTAAATCTCCCGCCGACAGTTTTCTTATGAACATATCAAATGGTCTTTGTGTAGTATACTAGTTTCAAACTATGATCATCTTAAAATAACAAAATGCCAAAACAAAATTTTCTGACATACCACTCCATTGTCTGGACTCTCGAGGTTGATATTTGGATGAACCCATCCGGTCCTTATTGCCTGTAGTAAACAGCAGAAAATTAGCATCCAGTTCCGCTTCGTCCTCTGTAGATATATTGTTTGTTGTCTAATATTAATTGGGCTACCTGCACGGTGGCGACAGCTTCTACGGCCCCAGCAGCTCCCAGCAAGTGTCCAATCATAGATTTTGTGGAATTTACTTTTAGCTGCCACATTGTGCCAGGGCAAGTAAGGAAAGCATACGAAAACTACCATGGAAATTTGTAACAACTCCTAATATACTGAACTTTGAGGAGGCCTGGAAAAGGGAAAAATACCTCAGGATTTTGGCCAAAACAGTGAGCAAGAGCTTGGTACTCCTTAAGATCTCCAGCAGGTGTTGAGGTTGCATGTGCATTTATATAGTTGATCTGTTCCTTTGAAATCCCAGCATCAGCTAATGCTCTCTCGATACACAGAATGACACCAGCCCCTGTGGATATAAGAGCAGGCAAATGAGATTTAAAACTTGCAGTTGATTAGCAAACTAATATGACAGAAGGGTAAATGAAACTACCATCAGGGCGAGGCTCGGTCATGTGGTAGGCATCACATGTAAAACTCCCACCAAGGAACTCTGCGTAGATAGTTGCTCCTCTTTTCTGAATAAAAAATACCAGAATACATAAGTTCTGACAATTTTTTTCCATTTGTGAAAAAAATACATAGGAAACAGGGAACAACAAGAACGAATGAGCTATATACCTTAGCATGCTCAAGTTCTTCTAAAAGCAAAACTCCAGCTCCCTCTCCCATCACGAAACCATCACGATTCTGTTATGCAATGACGACCAAGTTTACCAAATTAGAAGATTATCCAAACACAAGACACAAATTTTCTCACATTAAAAATCTTTCAACATAAGATACATATAAGGGGAGTTCCTATTGGTAAAAACACAATGCAGTGTTTCTAACATCCAGCGTTGGCAATCAAGACTTGAATGAAACAATACAAAAAGTATTACAACATGCCAAATTGCCACTAGAAAAGAAGAGAGGAGGACAAGAAAGTGTAGAAACTTACGCTATCCCAAGGACGTGAAGCTTTTGTGGGATCATTATTCCTTTGTGAAAGAGCACGGCATGCAACAAAACCTCCCAACCCTGCATTGATACACACAAGATAAGATATTAAGAATCATGTAGCTTAGCGTTAAAAAAAAAACAGAGCAAAAATGTAATATAGGAGAACGAATTTGCACCTATTGGAATAATAACTGAATCTGAGCCACCACAGAGCATTACATCCTGAAAGATTTAGTGGAGAGACAGACATAGTAGTCTAATAAAATTAGAACCAGAAAGTCTACCAAACAGTCAAATTCCACTTGGGTGGAGAATACTTACAGCTTCTCCTTTAATAATGTGGTTTGCTGAATTCAGAATGCAAAAGTTGCTTGTTGCACAAGCAGTTGATATAGAATAGTTTGGCCCCATCCATCCCTAATACATGACCACAAAGTTAAATTGTTGTTCGTGATCTTAATAATACTGCATAACATAAAAATTTAATCAGACCAGATCCAGAGCAAGCATAGCAGAACCCATGTTTGTTGTGGCGAAAGGCACACAAAAAGGATTCATCTTCTTGTAAGAGATCTTCATAGCTTCAATAGCGTCTTGAAAGACCTGTATCAATATAGATTTTTAAAGATGCAACAGATTTCGTCAGTGAAAAAATGGTCGATAATACGGAAAACAATGAGATGAAGAATGTACACCTTCATGCCTCCCATTGCAGAGCCAATTAAAACTCCACATTTGGATTTGTCAAACTCCGCCATTACTTCTTCAGTTACACCACCATCAACCAAAGCTTTCTTGCCAGCGGTGAGAAGATAGAGCATGAACTTGTCCATCCTCTTAGAGAGTTTTGGAGCAACCCATCCTTCAGTCGAGAAGGATTTGATCTCTCCCGCAATTCTCTTGACAAAAGGAAAAACAATGAAAGATATTAAAAAAGCAAAAGGAAATGAAAAAAAAAAATAGAACTCCTAAAAAAACCTGATATAATATTAGTTTACCGTAGGAAACTCAGAACAATCAAAATTCTCAATCTGGCTAATACCACTGTTGCCTTGTAGCAAATTCTCATAAAAGGTATTGGGGTCATGACCTAGCGATGTTTCAACTCCCATGCCTGTCACCACAACCCGGCGCTGCTCTGTAGGAGGTTTCTTGTCAACCTTGGCTTCCTTTTCCATATCCATTGCTACAGCCATGGCTCCACCTAAAAACCACATTATAGTTGATGAATCCAGAAACCATATTGTAGTTGATGATAGAATAACTTAATCCAGGTCTCCATACTCTGTATCCTCAGAGTCTAGTATTGGGTCTAAACTCACAAAAACAAAGCTTGCATATTACACTTAACACATTGAATCATACACACAATAAAAAAAATCAAACTTCAGATTTAAGCTGAGATTCCAAATCAGCCTGCTAACTTTACCTCCAAACTGCATCATGTGACCAATAACATAAACCCATAAACTAAAAAGAGTAACTTTACTCAAAAAAAACAAAGCTTGTCAACTTTGCAATCGATACCCATTAACAAAAACAAAGATTAGAGATATTGGAGAAGAATGTTATTACCGGAACTAGCTGGTCGATTCAATCTCCTCTGGTTTCGATTGAGAGAAACAGTGTTGGATCCGAAGAGAGAAGACAAGGCATTGTTGTAGTGATTGCAAGGCGTGACGAGAGCCTGAATACTACCGGATCCAGAAAAGGCAGAGCATTTGCTGAGCTGTCTGCTTCGACGACTCCGCCCCGTAGATTTGAGAGCGACGGCTTGTCGGGTATCTCCGCCGCCGTGAGAGACGGACATGCAAGCAGCGACGAACCAGGTGCATAACGGAGATGCGTAACAGGAAGACGCACCCACCATGGCGAATAGTGAAGAGGCTGAGAGAGAGAGCAGAAGACGACAACAAAAGAAACGTAGAGAAGGGCGAGAAAAGGGTGAAGAGAGAATCTAGCGGAAGAGAAATGGGATTCACGAGTCGATCTCGATCTCTCACGATGCGTCAAATCGTGTGTGGAGACGCCACAAATACTAACTCTTGTTAACAATAAAAACACAGAGAGAGAGAGAGAGAGATAAAGATACGCATACAAGCACTTGCATATACCCAATCGACATCTCAAAAAATATCAGATGACCAGAATAATTTTATTTTTTATCATAAATCTGACAAAACAAATTGTAAACATCTATATTAAATAAATTAAAAAAGGTTTTTTTCTGACCTGATGAAATAAAATAATGTTACATCACCATTCTGTACGATATCAAAATTAAAATAATGTTAAATCAATTTTTTAGCTATTTTTGTTTACAATAAAATTGGCATTTTTCACCCCGAAATAACATCTTTGCTTCTTTTAAAAGGGGTGTAAAAATTGAAACGCACGATCTAATGTTTTGTTAAATTTGTAAGTTTTAAGTTAGATTATAATATTCACAAAACCATTTTGAATATTATATTATTTAAATAGCATTTGTAAACTTATTATTTTAGTATACAAAATAACAATTTCTATTATTTATAATAGATAGTAATTGAAAACACAACCAACAACCACTAGTAAAATTTCAGTATGACTTTCATTTAGGTTAGAAAAGTACTACTCATTTCATTTTAAATGTTACTTTAATTTTATGTACACGAATTAAAAAATAATTAATTTATATATTTTATATAAAAATACAATTACTTATACATTTAACTATATTTCAATGAATAGAAAAATAAATTATTGTATAAAGTTGATAAATTTTACATCAAAAATCAAAAACGATACTTATTTTATAAAAAAACAATTACAAATATTAATATGAAACTGAAGAATTAGTAATTACAAACACTCTTTGCCAACTGATTTTCTGATCACATTAAGTCATTAGAAAAGTTGTCAAAAAAATCAACTGTGGTTGGAAAGTGATAAAATAAAATTATGACCGTGGTAGATTTTGGAGAATGTCAATCAAAACAGTCACATTTACGAGCAATAGAATTTTTATCAACATATATAGTAAAAAAATTAGATAGCTTTATAATAGGTACAACAATGCGTACTTTATAAATCAATCTTAATATGAAAGCTAGTTTATGCTCACTTATTCCACTTCTGTATGAAGTTGATGATGAAACTAGAAGTAACTATTTATTTATACAAAGAGTTTTTAGTTTTATAAACTGTATAGTTATGGTTAGCTTCATCATCAAACTTATGTATTATAGATTTAGAGAGGAAAATCCTAAACTGTTTTTCTGTGTTCCACTTCCACCATCTCTTACTCCTACCAAATAACAATTTGGAGACCTCGGTTTAATCGAAGGAATGACACTTGGATATCCATATTTTTATTTTATATTGTGGCAGCGAAGTGTGATAGTGATATGTCAATGGCACCACTGAGTTAACATTTATTTCCTTATACATCATTTTTAATACGAATCTTTCAGAAACACAAATATTCAGTACGTACATGCACTGATACACGTAACTTCACTTGTTCATATATAATCAAAGAAAGTATAGTTGATGTGTGTCCTTGTGAATCGTGACGATCCAGAAAAAATAAAAACATTGATATAAGTCATGGATTTGGTATGAGTTACATGCTGAGCTAACTATGAATAACATAAAATTCTTTTAAAAAAAAAAAAAAAAATAGACCCCTCAAAATTGTTATATTCATATAATTAATGTACTGTTGACTATGTAATCAATCAATTAATAGGATACACGTGATTGGTTTTCCTTACTGATGGAAACATACACACATCAAACCTAGTTACTCTCTCTCTCTATTGGTTTATGTTGGTTTAACACCCAAGAGTTCAGGTTTTGTTTGTTTTTCCATTTTGTTGTAGAAGTAGAATAAATAAACTTCTGAGGCCATGATTAACTTGCTCTCTTAAAGTAGGGCTTTTAACATTTTTTTTTTTGTGCATTTTTTTCGCTAAGAAACGTTTTTTATGGTTCTTATTTAATAGACGGTTCTTAGATTTTCTTAGTTAAATGCTAAGAAACGTCTCTTATAAAAATTAAGAACTTCACCTTAAGAGACCTAGGTTGATCATGCGGTAAGGATAATAGAAAAACAAAACAACTAACAGAGGAAACAAAAAAGAAGGCAGGAAGAGAAAGAAAATGCATGGGAAAGAGTCAAAAGTGGGTAAGCTCTCTGATACCTAACATTGCCAAATTTGCATCACCATTCTCAGCTAAACCAGCCAACTTATTAATCTCTGGTTTTCAGTTTTCTATATGCATCACTGTCTCACTCGTGGCAAACCGTATGATGATAAGGAGACCAAGTCCACATGTTTGAAGCCTTGTTTCAAGAAAATCTCTAACAAACAATTGATCACAATCGATAAGTGCATAATCATAACAACTTTTGCATTCTATTCAATGAAAACAGAGATTGGTTCATCTACACATAAACTTTGAAAAGGAACTGGAGGCAAAGGAGTGTACTTAGAAGAGTTGATATCCAAACATAATAATAATAATAACAAAAGCTCTTTTAACGCTTGGAGAATTGTGGTGCTTTACGAGCCTTCTTGAGCCCAACCTTCTTTCTCTCAACGACTCTTGCGTCTCTAGTGAGCAAACCTTCTTTCTTCAGAGGCGATCTATGGTCTGCACTTACTTTCAAGAGGGCACGAGCAACCCCGAGAGTAATGGCTTGAGCTTGACCAGAGAGACCGCCTCCATGGGCTTTCACAAACACGTCGTAGCTGTTCTCGTATCCCAGTGTCACTAATGGCACTTTAACGTATTGAAGCCACAATGGGTTGCCCTGAAGGTACTCCTGAAAAGAGTATACAAGGATCATGATTCAATATATTTCACATTCACAAAACATAGAGACTTTTTGAGCCACTTATCTTAGTCTAAACAACCTAGAGATCATCATTCATCATAAGAACAATCTGAAGCTGATACAACTCCCAAATCACAAACAACAACATACAGATACAGTTCCATCACAAAACTTTGCATAACAGGTGACTGACTTTTTGTAATGCCCGGAACTTTCTCTGCTATACAATACCTCAACTTACATTACTAAAAGCTTCAGTCGGTCACACACTAACATAATGGATTGATTCCATAGCTTTTACTAGTGTTCTAAAAATCGGTATAGGCGTCCACTTTAGTCACCAAAACAATTTTTTGGGTCAATGCGTCCCGGTAAACAATAATTTTCTAATCATTGTCTAGCGATTTCTTAAACATTAGTTTTTCCTACTAAAATACCTATCCATAGCTCATATTCAACCTCTCAAGAACATAGACCACATAGAAGAACAGCCAAAACCAAAGGATTAAGCAACACACATTCAATCCACAAGTAACAGTACACAACAATGTCGAAGGACAGAGATAAAGTTACCTTGGCATCGCGATAGTTTATAATGACTTTACCAGTGCCTTCCTGGAGCACAACACGAGCGATGGCGCACTTACGCCGTCCCGTGCCTATGATTTTCTGAGCTGCGAAACCTCCCGGAAGCCTCGCTTTCACGTACTTCTTCAGCTCCATCGTATCATCCTCTGCTACCTCCGCGGGAGCAGATACCGTGGCAGTGATTGAGAGAGAAGCGCGACGAGTCGATTTCGCGGGCAGTGAGAACACATAGTTCGCCCTGGGGAAGGAAAGGGTGCTTGGTCCCTGAGAAACCTGGGAAGAGAAAGAGAGCGAAGAGAGTGAAGAGGCGAGGTTTGTAACCGACAACGCCATTGTCGCAAGGAAGAAGAAGATAACGGAGAAGAGTGAAGATGAGATGAGGTTCGGTCTCTCTAATCGCTTCGTGAGAGAGAGCTATCCAAGTGATTGTAATAGGCCCATTTAAGCCTTAACTGGGCTTTGGAAAATGGACTCAAGTAAATTCTTTTAATCACAGTAATAGCCTTCTGTGACCTGTGTTTTTCTTTTTTGTAACACGAGTTGTGTGTTGTGTTAAAACAAGCAATTCTATTGAGGACATAAAGATCTCTAAGCTTTAATAATGTAATCAACATTCACGTAGAGATCAATCTGCAAACTATAACATTAGAGAGAGAGAGAGCTTATGATGAAGACTGAAGAATCAAATATCTCAAGTTACTGCAATTATTATACGAGAACAGAACATCATAAAAGATGTAGACAATGGAGGAGCTCAGAACAAAATTTGTAGCCAATGTGTAGTTTTTAAAAAACAACACAAGAGTGAACCGTACGTGTCTACTCGGACTACTCATCAAGATACGTTCGTACTTCCCCGCTACAACAAGAAGTTCCCGAACCGTGCACCACCGGGAATGGAAGCAAACCCTCCAAAGAAACTAGACTCATGATGATGTCTTTGTCGGAGACGAGGACGAGCTGTTTCAAGCCTAGGTGCAGATGGTCGAGTGGGGATTGGCTTGGATCTCGGGTCAGAAGCTGGTTTACCGGATCCATACAAAGGAACCAAACTGTCTTCATTGACAAGAGCTTTACAGACAGGGCAGTGATTAGACTTGGAATGGAAATGAATCCATTTGTAGAGACAAGGCCAACAGAACAAATGACCACATAGCGTCACGATCGGTTCTCTCGCCATTTCAAGACAGATGTTGCATCCAAAGTTGCTCGATACGTCTTCTTCGTTGCTCGTAGACATTGGTTCCTACGATACACACGATTAGCTAAACGAGATTATTAAAACAATTGAAAATTCTCTAACATACAGAATTGATCAAAGTTCCAGTAAAGAATGATTCAATGTTTCGTTTCTTTACGGTGCAGATGAGAGATTTACCTTAGCGAGACGAGACGAGAGAGAGAGAGGCTTTCTGATGTAAGATCACAAGCGAAAGAGAGGGACTCGGCGAATAAAAAACGGAACAGAGTTGTGAATATACTTTTGTTATGAGGGTTCCTCTTGTTTTCTGTTACATAATAATAGGCCTGTTTCTGGTATTTGGCCAACAATTTTCTTTATTTATTTTTGTTGTTACAATATATATATATATTATTTATCTTTCGGTTTAGTGAAATGACTCAATTCCTAAATTTATATGGGCTCAAATACCCATACATGACCCAAATTAATGGCTGGGATTAATTTTTAATTACTAACAACTTTTTTTATGATAACCATGGTAAATCTAAAAAAAATTCTAGGCCCAAAAATTAATCACAATGAAACTTATAGAAATCTGGATTCTTTTGCCACTTAAAACGTTTATGGATGGCCAAAGAAAATTGAATCCAAAACAAAAACTCTAGCTAAAGTCCATTTATCATTAGGCCAAACCTACTTAGTTAACAACTTATATTGCATAGAATCAGAATTGAGTATGTAGAAGCGGAATTGTATAGAAACCGCATAATAGCTTACCTTAAATCGTGTTATATTAACGTACTGATTTGATTATATGGTCATACAACTCTCTAAATAGCTTACCTAAGATCGTGTTATGTGATAACAAAATACTTTAATTTAGAAAATCTTACTTTAAAATATAGAGAGTATATCTTAAGAAAATACTTTAATCTAGCAATTTTCTTTTCAAACAAACAAAAAAAAAATCTGCGTACTGATGTTGATGACCAAATATAACATCTGTCACATATTTTGGCACATTTAATAAACCAGAAATATTGCTATTTTAACAATACATAAAAATTCAATCAGAATAATACTCCACTCGTTATGGTGTATGCAGTGTAAAGTTAAAATTATTACACGTTTTAAGTGTTTCATAGAGTAGCCAGTGTTTACGGCTCCGAGTAAAAGATCCAAAGTGTTACTACTATAAAGTTATTCCACCAATGGTAATCGTTTCAAATCGATCTAGAAGAAGGTATTATTATACTATTGATATAACGACAAATCAAATTGACCGTAACTATACGAAGGTTCCAAATGGAATAGATCCAACCCATGTCAAACGTGGATTAAACTATGTGTTTTATATAAAAAACATAACAAATGATTTGATCTGGAATCGAAGATAACAATGCATAATATTCAATATAGATATGACTTCTGGTAGAAAGGGTTTTAATTGCATTTAAACTCTTGTTGCTTTGCATGTAAAAATCAACTTTAGTCATCCTATATAAAACATATACATATATACAACGACTAAACTCTCAGAAAATTGATTGAATTCAAATGGTGGCTAAAAATACTTTAATGTTGCTTTCAAATTGACGTAATTATAACATACACAATTTTACAAAAAATTAATGAACAGTTAGACTATCTACAATATATCCTGCTATTTTTTCCTCTAATTTAAAATAGTTAAAATTTTAAATGTATTTTTTCTTTGAAATTCTTTTTCTAATTACAATTTAAATATATAAAAATATTATTATTTTCCTTTATAACAATCTCAATTTTTAAAGAAAAATAGAAATATATCTAACATATTTTATTCTATAGTAGCATTTACAATAAAAAATAAAAATGGATTGGACATGCTGTTATGATATTCCAATAATTCTATAATATTACAACCATATGGCAAGATATATATATATATTGATTGGAATTATTATGAAAGAATATGAAACATTATATCAAAACATAAATTATTTGATGGGAACATTAAATAATCTCTTTCAATATGTCGAGTTTGACGCTGACGTTTTCAGTGTCGTCCTAAAATTTTATTTCTTTCACACCCACAAAATGACGACTAGTATATAAATAGAGAGCCGGTGAGAAAAAAATTAACAATCGTCACGTAAAAGCCTCTCTCATTTTTCCCACCTGATTCCTCAACTGCTTCGTCCTTCTTCCTTTGTCTATTTACAAACACACACGACTGTGATCTCCATCAATGGCGTTTCAGACCGTGACATACTGGCTCACGGAACATCCTAGCATCGTTAACTTCCGTTGGAGTCCAACTCAATCATACGCCTCCACGTGGTTTTTCCTCTTCACCGCCGTTTCATTTTACGTCATCGCCGCCGTCTCTCTCCACATCCTCCTCGCAGTCACCCGACGCCGACGCGGCCTCTCCCTCGGTCCTATCCCAGCTCTGCACAGCTTAGCCATGGCTTTGATATCCGCCGTCATCTTCGTCGGGATCCTCCTCTCCGCCGCCGCGGAGATTAGGGATACGCGCTGGTTATGGCGGCGAACGCGGACCACGGCGCTCCAGTGGTTCCTCTGTTTTCCCGTGGGAACACGCGCTTCGGGGCGCGTGTTCTTCTGGTCATACGCGTTTTACCTCTCTCGGTTCCTTCACTTGGTCCGAACGTTCATCGCGGTGATACGACGTCGTAAGCTCAGCTTCTTCCAGCTCATCAACCAGTCTTCTCTCCTCTGTATCTCCTTCCTCTGGCTCGAGTATTCCCAGTCTTTCCAGGTTGGTCATTAATTAACTTAACCGGTTCGGTCTTACAACAGATTTAAACCGAATTTCTAATTCGAACCGTTCTTGTTTATGTGTGCAGGTTGTGGCGATACTACTGACGACCGTTTCTTACGCCGTCGTATACGGTTACAGATTCTGGACAGCGATAGGCTTACGTGGCGCTTGTTTTCCGTTGGTCGTTAACTGTCAAGCCGTTTTGTTGGGGTGTTTGACGGTGTGCCACGTAGGCGTATTGTGCATACACCTGGTCAAACGCGGAGGTTGTAACGGCATCGGTGCTTGGCTGTTTAACTCCGTTCTAAACGCCGTTATCTCGTTGCTCTACTTGAAGTTTTACGTCAAGACGCGTTCGTTAAGCCCACGTAAACAATAATAATATTTTTTTTGTATTATTAAGAAAATGAATATATTATCAACCGGAAAAAGAAATCTACTTCAGGAAGAAAAAAAATAAAGACTGGAGATTAAGATTTTTCTTCTGATGTTGTATGATAATTAACTTACGTGAATGTATAGCCATAATTCGGATTTTGATAAAGATATTTAACAACTGAGTAATTAAAGTTACTCTTGAGACAAAACTATCAATGAATTTTTTGTTACGTTAAATTAAATTCTATAGCTACTTTCATCTTTTGAAGTTTCGGTCTCTTTTCCCAGGTTGCAAGTTAACAAAAGTCCGGTAGATTTGGTATTGGATTCGTTACTTTATAACATCTAATCAAAGAAAATTAAGACAACATGCAGAGTTAAGTCAAAGGGAATACCTTTTTATGAGTTTTGTAATAATATAAACCTGAGAAAAGGACAAAAGACGATTTGCACTATACATATTACAACTCATTAATCTCCGGCGTCCACTTGTTTCCGGTCAATAAGAACACCGTCTTCCCAAGTTTCAGAGTATCTGGAGGAAAAAGGCATTAACAATTTTAAAAAAACCTGGGGTTGTTCTTTTATCTAATGTAGTTCGAAGTGTCACTGACCTTGTTCCATCGACGTCTATACAGAGGAACTGTCCGTCACGCCATCCATCTTTGAAATGTCCAAAGAATATCCCACCGGTCTTTGAATAGAACCGTCCTTCCCCGCTTGCTTTTCCTTTCCAGAAATTTGCAAACCATCGATCTCCTTTGTGGAAATAGAACCAGCCCTACAAGAAAGAACCAAACAAGTTTTGTCTGTCTGATTACAATCTATAGTTATGTAGGAAAATAGTTTTACATGGCACTAGCTTTAAAAGGCCTTAATGAATTGGTGACACTAAACAGTTTCTCTGCACAAGTTTGGTCTCAGTACGCTAATACAAATCCAAAAGAGCAAAGACTGTAGTTACCTTTCCGTGTATTAAATCTTCTCTCCATGTGCCTTGAAACACATCTCCATTCTTGAAGTAGAATGTTCCTAGACCAGATCTTTTACCATTGTGCCACATCCCATCATATATGCTTCCATCTCCAAGTACCAAACGACCCTAGTGGGAACATTCAGCCATTACTTTGGGATCAATTAAGAAAGCTTGTCTCAAGCATAAGGCCAACACTACAGTTTACCTTTCCTTCGGGAAGGCCTCCTTGGCATCTTCCCTTGAACAATCCTCCTCTGTACTGCATCTCTTGAATAGGACTCCATCTTTTTGATGAATCTCGCTCTGCTTCCTAAAATGAATAAGAATTAAAAGTGGCCTGAAGTTTAGATAAATACAAAATGACTCTTGATCATGGTTGCAGACTCAACCCAGGAAACGACTTTGTGTCTCTAAGCATGGTAATAATTATATCATTAGACTGCTACATTGCTTACTTACCAGCATAGACGCTGCTCGAGCGGATAAGTTTCTTTGCTTTGTAAAGTCAGCATATTTCTCAGATAGCAGGCTAGATGCAGTATCACTAGAGCCTTTTGTCGAGCTATTAGAGTTGAAAAATGATTCATCTCTGGAACCACCCTTCCTAGAGGGTTTACTGGTGATATTGAGACTACTGTTCAAATTCTTTGAAGGTCTCACACCAACAGGAAGGTTGACAACACCCAAGCTAAGCACTGCGGTGTCTCCAGAATCAGCTGCCCGTTTCTGCTCAATCTGATATCCCGGATCCATACTCCAATTAGCAATTGGCTCCCTCTGGATAGCACCATAATCTACAAAAGATAATCTTATATCCACTTTTAAAACAGTTTATATCTGCAGGGACGCTACTTCAGCATCATATGAATAAACAAGCAATGAAGCATAATTTTTTAGAATTTGTACCTTCTATATTTTCATCTCCAAGACCCAAGCGACTGTTTCTAGATGGTTCCTCCTCTATTACTAGGTATTCACTATCGCCACTCTCAGAAACTTCCAGGAGTTCCTCAGAGTCAGTTTCAAATCCTTCAACACTCTGATTAGATATTTTTATTTTTACGTTGGAAGAGTCTGCTGATTCTTCCACTGCAACTGGCGCTTCTCCAAATCCACTACTTGTTTCCTTTTCGAGTTGTGATCGATATTTCTTGAAGATGTTCAAAACAAAAGGAAAAAGACCAGAAAGAATATTGCCTTTGCTGGAAGTTTCCTCTTCTGAACAACTGCGATGACATATGAGGCTTACATTAGTGCTTAACAGTGGCTATTGGAAATAAAATCTGAGTGATCAGAACCAGCATAGCTTGAAGTTGTAAACAGTCTCTGAGCATAAATATCAAACCTTAGAATAAAAAAGGTCGTGACGAGGACTTTAGGCTCCAGATCAGGTTCATGAACAGTGGATACTATGATGTCTCCAGTGTAGTCCATTGTTTGACGAAACGTACGGAGAATTGTTTTCACGTCCTTCTTCTGAAGAGCTACGGAGCTAGCCACAGTACATATAATAGCGTTTAGATCCTGCATAATGAAAAAGAAAATCCATGTGCTAAGATTAATTTATTCACACTACTGTCAGACCAATCTTCCATCTTTTCTAGATTTGAAAATCAAACCGAGAATTTTTTGTACAAATGAGTATTCTATGGAATGTTCTTTAAGAGATTAGACATACCTTTATACCAGGGCGAAAGAAAGGGCAGTCGTATATAGCTTGTAAAATAGAAGTCTTAAGGTTGTGACCAACTCCAAAACCAACCTTTGCTTCTTTGTAGCTTTCTAGAATCTGGATATAAGAGAGTTGAAAGGTTAAATACAAGTTCAAACTAAATTACTATCCTACGAGGTGTAAATATATTCTTTGCATTAAGTTAAACCACTGAAAGAAAAATTACAAGAAACTTACCGTAGTAACTTCTGAGTCTTCAAGTTCTTTAAGATCTTTCTGCATCACGTCGATAAAGTTTCCATGCATCCCCTGTATAAAACCATATATTGAAAAATGACAATAACTTTGGAGTATACTTATGAGAGACAAAAGTATGCTTACACTTATCAGAGCTGAGGCTGCATTTATCGCCATCGAAACAGCATTGTTTGCATTTCTTAGCGCCTCGTCCAAAGTTACCAAATCCTTCTGTAGTAAAATTTCAATGTCGATATCTAGAAAGCCCAAATTAAAGTCAGTTCTTGGTCAGTAGGACAACCAAAACAAAGGGTAACTTTGTCGGGAAGTATTTCATACTGCTAATAGAAATACCTATAAAAAAACTAGTGTGTTGCTGCAGTTTCCTAGCCAATTCGTCAACCTGGACACATCCTGAAGAATTAGAAAAAAGACTGCAACTAGAGATAGTAAATGAAGCTGGACTTGTTTGTAGATAAAAAAAAATCATTAGATGGACTGTTATAGACTTGTTTTACGAATATGAGATAATAGCACAACAACAACAAGAACTACCTCTTCAAGACGCCTTCGCCCTTCAAAGCTGAAAGGCTTTAACAGCACAGCAACAGCTAAGCTACCCCCAGATCTTACTGCGCTAAGAATATTAATAGCTTCATCCTGGTCAGAACCATATCCAGCACTGGCCACCTGGTAAGGGAATAGTTTAAGCAGAATCAGATGCACGACAACTACTGTTCCACAAAGAGAAAATATCGGGAGAATGAAAATCATTAGCATTTCACTAAGAGCCTATGCAAAACTTAGGAAGGATGGTTGTTAATTACCAATTCCACACACTGTATAATGCTTAGCTATGTTAAAAAAAACAATTTACTAAAACATTGTGGCGACATTGAAATGCAAAAGACACGAGATCTACTATAGCTTAAAACAGAAGAGAAACAATGATAGGCAAGAGAAGTACAAACAAGGATGAAGGCCTTTGGACGTGACTGTATCAGCTCAACTGGATTCATGGTCTTGAAAACATCATCTGCAAACACAAAGAGAGAGGTAATAGATAAGAAAGGTAGCATATGAATCCCTGTTATCTTCTTGAACAAACATATGGTGCACAAAATACGGTAAGACAGACATAACTATCTAACTGAAATCCACTGTCTCACAATTTTGAATTCAAGTACATTATCAAACACTCTGCTCCCTAATCTCTGATTTCTATAAGATGCTAATTGCTTAAGTATCCAATTCTCACTACAAGATGCTAAAGTATCTAACTTTCAAAACTCAAATCAATAAAGTATGGACCTTTGTGATTGAGCCTCTGCTGTAAGACTGAATCACCAGAGCTGTCTCTGCTAATACTCCTGAAAAAGGAGAGAACTTTAAAGTTAAATTTGGTAAATTTCGTGAGTACACAAAACATACATCACCAACATAAAGCTTTTATGAGGAATCCATGAACACTTATTATTACCAGAACCGGAGAGGAAGTGAAAGGAAAGGAGAATCCAAGCAAGAATCCATGATAGACTCCTTGCGACTACCGATGACGACGACCTCAACGAACTCAGACCCATCTCTAGTGGTTCCGTGTTCATCATCTCTCTCCACAGAAGCCGAATCTCTCACCAAGCACATCACGCAAACCCGACGCTCCTTTGGAACGGTGCAACTCAATCGCGATGTAGCAGCAGGGGATGAAAATGGAATGCCGAAAGAAGGAAGGGGAGGTGTACGAGAGAACAGTGGTGCTCGGAGAGTGGAGAAGACGGGAAGCTCAATAGAAATCGGCATTGCTCCTAAGGAATCACTTAGAATGCAAAAGAAGGAGAAGGGACATGTCTGAGATGATAATTATTCTGAAGCAGAGGCGACGGCGGAAAAAAATATCCGCCGGGACTATAAATTGGTTAATTATGTATATAACCCTCATTTTATTACTTATTTCTGTTTTGATCCCATTTTATATTGAATTGCATATATATCCCAGGGATAATGAATTTGGAGAATATTACTTCTGAAACGATCAATTACACCCGCGTATTTGATGTACTACCCATTTTCATTAGAGTTTACTTTTTGGTCAATGATATCATATAAATCAAATACTTTTTTTGTCTGACATAAATCAAATACTTTTGATGTAAAAAAAATAAAATCAGATACTTTTTTGAAGGTTATTATTATCATCTATAAAAACAAGGCATATTTATTTAGTCTACTAAAGTAAGTAGGAGAAGAAAAGGTTCTTTAATCAAAATTAGAGAAGACTACTAGACACGATTTTCATTTTTCAAGAAATGTTTATTTATATTTTGTTTTAGTCAACACATGTGTGTTTAAGAAACCCTTTAATCTTTATACAAAATGAAAGTAATAGAGCATGTTGTCACATATGCTTATTTAGGAAGAACTTGGGGGGTTCAAGGATATTCTTCTCATATCAAACCAACCTTTTATGTATGATATGTTTTGACTGATTTTTGTATTACACTAGTATCCTTATCTGATTAGCTGCAAGTGCTACATTGGATCATCTTTTTAGGTAGAGCACATCATCTCTCTCTCTCTTTCTTGTTTTCTTTACATGATTTTTGCTTCTTCATATGTCACATTATCTGACTAGGTGCAAGTGAGATCAGTTTAGTTTTGATCAAATTAATTTTGTAATTAGTAATCTCTGATAAAAGCTATAGCCATGGAAACATAAAATGTTTAAAGGGCCCAAAGCCGTGTAACAAGTTCAAGGTGGACAATGTAACTCTGAGTACGGAGACTAATAGAATTCTGGTTATTTGACATTGACCCATCAATGATAGATGTAACAAGTTCAAGGAAACCCATCGTCATGTCAGGTTTTAAGTAAGCCAATTAATCCTACTTTTCTCCATCACAAAGTTATTTCAAAATTAATGAACATGACTGTCTAAGTCAGCCTTCTCAACCCATTCAGATTCAAATTTACAAAGTCCCAGAAGATAAATCGTATCGTCACGGCAAGTACAAGTTAAGCCAATAACTCTTTGATCACACACAATGTTAGTTTAGTTCATGAACTTGTTTCTATTTTTAAGTCAGTCTTCTAAACCCATCCCCGGATTAGAGATAACTTGATGGGATATGCTCACCGTGAATTATGGGTCTTCGTTGGAGAAGAAGTCTTTGATTTGATTCCTCTCTCAAAGCATGTCCTTTCTGCATTATTGTTATTCATGATGAAGCCGCCAAGTAATAATGGACCTACAATAGTTTCTCTCTGTCGTCAAATTGTTTCTCCTCCACTCGTACTTAGATTTTGCCAGTTCCAAAATACGTAGCAACCTTTGTGTCCACACAACTTGAACTAAGCCGTTATCCAATGCTGAACCAAATGATATTTTTATTTCATACATCCAAATAATAAATGTCGGGTTGTCTCATTTCGAATAATATATCCGACATTCGATACTTGTAGTGATTACTATCAAAAGTCCTAACCATTTGTTCGCATCCTGGATTCCTCGGTTTGCTCAAACGGCATGGATGGAGGAGGAGGACATTGTCATTAGAAATAAGATCGCTAAATGATTTCTAAATGCGACATACAATCCATAGTGGAAGCAGTCGCAAATGGATTGGTTTGAGAATGCATTCACAATTACTCATCCAAATTATCATATGGAGATATGGGATAAAGTGATAAACCTTCAAATACAATACTTTTTTATATAACCAACTACAAGTCCTAATGGATAGAACTCTTGGATCACCTAGTCAGGGTTTAAGAGATAGCATATTTAATTCTCGTGTGGAAAGATTTATTTTTAGGGCCGATTCTGAACTACGCCTATCGTAACATTCATTTTAAATTTCTAAATTTTTTGAAAAGATTATATAGACAAAAGTTCCAAAAAAAACTTTTGACCTCCAAATTTATATATATATATATATAAATAGTTCTAATTTTTCATAAATCGCATAGTATCTCCTAAATATCAAGGTCGGACCTCTCTACTTTCATAAAAAAATTAATTAAATATACTTAAGATCTCTCCGTAAGAAAATGTACGGTCTTCTGATCTAAAACTTTCTACTCATTCGAGAAAAAAAATATATTCAATTAATTCTTATACTGCATGGGATGTAACATCTCATGAACCCTGAAGTTCACGTGTGGCATCAGCCATGGCTAAGTCACAACCGAGTCTAACGTTACTATTTCATGGAGTTCAATTTTTATACCATTTTTATAGTAAGGGTATCATTATCCCTAAAATCCCAAAATAAAGTTTTTAATTTTTTTTTTTTGATTAAAAAAAATTAAAAACGAACCAATCACAGGTCGCCACGTGTCAATAGGATCCGCAAATAGTGTAAGAAAGTCTTTAAAACCGGTTCTTATTTAATAGTTTTAAGAAGCGGTTCTTGCACTGTTTATGAATTCCACGTATCAATGAGGTCCGCGAACAGTGCAAATGCAGAAACCACTTTTAAGAGCCAGAGATAATCATGCTCTAACAAAGAACCATGTAGGCAACTAAAACTTACAAGAACGAACGTACATGGGATTCTGTAAACAACATAAACTTACAAAGAAAACCAAAAGATATAAAGTGTAGTACTATATAATTATTACACATACAAAAGAAAATATTACATGATACAAAAAAATTATTACACATGATAACACTACGTCACTATAGATGACCGCATAAAAGTGAAAAACACTACGTCACTACCTCGAACCTTCACTTATAAATGTGGGATCAGTGCCATTCATCATCCAAATCACTAAAACACAAACCGAGTAACAAAGAATGGCGAATCTCTCCAGTTTTCACATTCTCTTCTTACTGTTCATCACAAGTAACTACAAAAACATTCTCTGTTTCACTTCCTGCCTTGTCCTTCTCCTTCCGCTGTTACATTTAACATCATCTCATCTGCTCTGTTTCTAATGTAGCATAGTTATCAAATAAAACATTGGTCTATACCCTTCAAAATTTAATAAATAATTTACATAAATATCCGTTTCCAAATTTGTAACAAATTTTTTATTAAATAGTTTATAACCCCTAAAATTTAGGCACTTATTTTGTTTATTTAGCTTCCTTTATGTTTTGTTTATTTATTGTCTTCTCCTCGTATTTGTTGTAAAAATATTTCTCAATAATGTTAATATTTCGTCGCTGGTCAGTAATTTTATAAATGTTTTTGGTTTGTGTTGGAAACAATGCAGGTGGTGGTGTTGCTGTTTCCGCTACTGAGTTCACTTTACAGAACAGTTGCCCTTACACCGTCTGGCCCGGAACTCTCACAGGGAACGGCGGAAACACCCTCGGAGACGGCGGATATCAGCTGAATCCAGGCGCTTCCGTGCAGCTCAGAGCTCCTCCAGGATGGACAGGCCGCTTCTGGGCTCGTACCGGCTGCAACTTCGACTCCTCCGGCAACGGTAACTGCGTCACTGGAGACTGCGGCGGCGTTCTCAAATGTGCTGGAGCCGGCGGAGTTCCTCCCGTCACACTCGCCGAATTCACAGTCGGAGAAAAGGATTACTACGACGTGAGTCTCGTCGACGGCTACAACGTCAAGATGGGGATAAAACCACAAGGAGGGTTCGGAGACTGCAAGTACGCAGGCTGCGTCTCCGACCTAAACGCGATTTGTCCTAACGAGCTTCGTGTCATGAATCAGCAGAACAACGTGGCGGCGTGCAAGAGCGCATGCGCGGCGTTTAACAAGGAGGAGTATTGCTGCAGCGGTGCTCACTCGACGCCGCAAACTTGTTCTCCAACGACTTACTCTATGACGTTCAAGAAAGCTTGCCCTGATGCTTATAGCTACGCTTACGACGATGAAACTAGTACCTTCACTTGTGCCGGAGCTAACTACTTGATCACTTTCTGCCCCACCGGTTCTTAATATCCGGAGCTCCGGTTTAGGTTCTGGTCGAGTTTATCGATCTCTCCTTTTATCATGTTTCTTTTGGTTGCTTGCTTGCTATGTACGGAAGATGAATATCTTCTTCCTCTTGTATGATTTTCCTTTTGTTATTCAGCTGATTTGCATTGTGGCCTACAAATAAAATTAATTACTGGAAGTTTCAATCTAGACAAAAAAAATAAAACATTCTGTGTATTTTAACATGGACGTACCAAGCTTATAGTATACTTCTATTGCAAATTGCTAAGAAGTGATGTATTTTAACATTTATTTATACAACAAATTGAGTATTTCAAAACTTTTAAAATTCTATCATACATTGGTTATTCAAGTTTTTAAATATCCTTTTTTTTATTCTTTGTTATTATAAAATGTGCGCAAATTAAGTGATGCATCGACACGTGCATAATACAAACTTCATATACTTGGTTAAGAAAAGAAAAGAGTGCAGTAGAAATACATAAACGTAAATGATAAGTTTTTTTGCTTGCTTAAATTGAAAAATAATTTAATGTTTGTATTATATAATGAATCAAAACTGTGTCATTCATCATGATTTCTCATGAGATGCGTTCAACTTTTCAAAAACCAGCAAGGCAAAATAAAATACATTGTGCCTAAGAACAAGGGCTAACAGCCATATATATAGGTTTAAATTTGGGTCTGGTTTCTCTCCCACGATTCTTTTCAGTTGTTCAGTTCTTACAGTCATCTCATTTGCATTGCTAAATACAAATAAATAATATAAAAAAAATCCACAGACAAATTAAAGATTATTGTGCTGCCATTTTTTATTGTTAATTAGTTAATCTTTGAACTATATTAACTTATGAATTGTATTCAATGTTGTTCTATTGATTAACTCACATATTCAATTAACTTGTACGTATCTTAGTTTTGCATTTTTGGGTGCGTCAAAAGCTGTTTGTGCCTTGCAAATCCAAACATTTCGCCTTCAAAACTGACATTGTAAGATGCGAAACTCTTTAAGTTAGAAAACAACAACATGTCATTAGCCTTTTTGTTGTCATCAGAAAGTTTCACAACTTCATAATCAGTCGGTGAAAGAAGTTCACATCTGAACAAAACTTTGTCGGTGATGGAAGAAGCATAGAACTCTCAAAAGGATGATACCTTCTTTTTGCAGGTGATGAGAGAAAGAGAAAGGAAGAAGATTGTTGCTCGTGATCTTTAACTGCTCCATTATTTCAGGAAGATCATATATATATATAGCATCTCCCATTTTATTTACATTCCAGCCTCTGCTTGTTCACATGTCATCTTATCTTCTTATCCGAGTAGGTGCAAGTGAGATCAGGTTAGTTTCTTTTAGAACCAACTTTTGAACCTTTTTTTTGTTGGATAAGAGTCGACGAAGTACTCTATACCAAACAATGTATATATATATACCCATTTTGATCCATTTATTAAATTTCCATAACATATGTATACCACTAATTCAAGGAAACCTAATCGTCCATATTAAACCAATTATTCTCCTACAAAAAGATGGTAAAATTCATGAACATGAAGTGAAATATTCTGAACATATTAACTCTTTTTAAAAAAATGTATCCAATTTTGCTATATTTCTGAGCCTATTCATGAATGCACGAATTTTTGTACATGTTAGTTGTTTACTCTTTCGCACCAAAACAGATGATATGTTTTTATGTTTTAAATGATCGAATCTCATGGCATGTTTTCTAGAAACTAGCTAAAATAATGTAAATAATATATTAACATGTAGAAACAATAATTAAAGGGTACAAAATAAAAATCGAACAACAGAAAGAAGAGATGGGATCATGGCAGACAGTTTCTACTTGCGCGGGCGGTTCGTTCTTCTTTAAACAGAATTACATGCAAACGTGTGAAAATGGTTACATGATAGTATAATACACGTGAGGGGTCTCTTCACGTCTCTTTTATTTTTCCGGTTGTTTTATATTAAAAGTTTAAAACGTAAAATAAATAAGTATAAAATTATTTATATAAAAAAAAGTATACAATTATTTCAACAATGAGCAGTTAATTGGGCATGCTGTTTCACCATTACTGTCAACTCGATATTCATTTATTGTTTTTGAATCAACTTAATATTCATGAATCCGTAATAATGACCCACTTTATTTGCTTTAAACCGTCAATGTAAAAATTCATAGCAATTTTTTTTTAATTCATAGCAAATTAACGCACGAACGAACGGTTATGACAAAATAAAGAAAATTCAAGAGGCAAAGAAGATGGGCTAACAACAGTCGGCACAACAAATATTCACCACAATCATTTTCTTTTTACCATAAACTGTAAATTATTGATCAAAATAAATTAATTAATGAAAAATGGTAGCACTACCCTCGAACATGCACTTATAAATAGAGGAATGGTGTGAGTAACTGACATTCATCATCAGCATTACAATCTCAATCATCACAAGAATCATACACATCACATAACACACAGAAAAAAATAATGGCGAATTTTCACTGTGTTCTCATTCTTTTGATCGTGTTCATGACAAGTAACAACAATAACACTTTCTGCTCTTGCTTTTCTTCTCTGTTTCATCTTATGTTTATGTTGCACTGTTTTGGTTTTTCTTTTATGGTATGTTAACAGTTTTAATTCATTTGGTTTTATGTATTTCTAAATCTGCAGAGGGCATTGCTGTTTCCGCCACCGTGTTCACTTTACAAAACAGCTGTCCTTACACCGTCTGGCCCGGAATCCTCTCCGGCAACAGCAACACCCTCGGCGACGGCGGCTTTCCCTTGACTCCAGGCGCTTCTAAACAGCTAACCGCTCCTCCGGGATGGTCAGGCCGGTTCTGGGCTCGTACCGGCTGCAACTTCGATTCCTCCGGCAACGGTAACTGCGTCACCGGAGACTGCGGCGGCGTCCTCAAATGCATCGGCGGCGGAGTTCCTCCAACAACTCTAGCGGAATTCACCGTCGGAACAGGCGTTTCCGGTAAAGATTTCTACGACGTGAGTCTCGTCGACGGTTACAACGTCGAGATGGGGATAAAACCCCAAGGAGGCTCCGGTGACTGCAAGTACGCAGGCTGCGTCGCCGACGTTAACACGGTTTGTCCTAACGAGCTTCGGATCATGGATCCAAAAACAGGAACTGTTGCGGCGTGTAAGAGCGCTTGCGCTGCGTTTAATTCGCCGGAGTTTTGCTGTACCGGTGCTCACGCGACGCCGCAGACTTGTTCTCCGACGCATTACTCGGCCATGTTTAAGAACGCTTGTCCTAGCGCTTACAGTTACGCTTATGACGATGCGACAAGTACTTTTACTTGTGCAGGAGCTAACTACTTGATCACTTTCTGCCCCACCCGGTCTTGATAACCGGTTCTCCGGTTTAGATCCCGGTTTGATTTCTCTTTCATGTTCATTTTGCTGGTTATGTACTTTATTTATCTTCTTCCATTTTAATTTTCTTTTCTTCTAAGTATAACACAACTCATTTGCATTGTTGATTTCATTTGTATTCTTTTAAATTATTGATTTAGAAGACATTTTGCAGTACTTACATGCATGTTAACATATTAATATCTACACAAATAAAGATGGATGCTTGATTAGAGATTAGAAGTCTACTTTGTTTTTAGGTAATTGCTTCTTGGTGTAGTTACATGAGAAAGCAATACCAACATCTACTCTTAAACCAAAGAGAGAGCTTTAACTACTATACTCAACTTTTAAGCCAGGGAATGGTTAAAAAACTATGTGACCACGCGCAGATTGGTTAAGGAGGAGGGTTGGTTAGCCTATCTAGGAGCTTAGCTGTTGAGGTTAAGATCAGTGATTCTGATGTTCTTTTGATTTCCACCTGCAAGCTTTCTTCATTCCTTTTGCAGCTTGAACGAATCCCACTATAACCTGAAGCTCATCCATTTCCTATAAATAAACCAGAGAGAAGACAAATATCACAAAGATAATGTAGCTTTTTGGCTTCTTTTGATTTCAATTGTTAGAAGAAGAGGGACTGTTACCTGAGCCATGAAGTGTCTCTGAACAATGTCAAGTAGTTGCTCCTTTGATGGATTAGGAAGTGTATCAACCTTGCAAAAAGAGACTCACATCTTTGTCAACTCACTTCCTCAGTTTTACTGGTAACTAAAGAGAACAAAAGGATTGTTACTCTTGACTCACGAGGTTAAAATGTCGTATGTATCTCTGCAATGCAGGCATATCCAACTTGCTAAGATCAACCTTCTGCGTTAAAACCATAATACTATATCATTATCAGTAAACCAAAACATTCAAAAGCATATCCCACCCCACAGTTTCCAAAGGCATATTACCATGTTCGGACGAGGAGAAATAGTCGAGCTTTTTGAGTGTGAGTCACAAGATAAGGCCCTGCACATTGTCTTATGAGATAACCGTGCTGATCTGTATCCTCGTTGCTTCGACTTATGAGTCTTCAAAGTGTCATCAGATGCTGCAAAAGACAATCAAAAGAACATGTTTTAACTCAACACGGAGAGTTGACGATATATTACAGATCTCTGACAAGAAACCAAACTTACTCATATGAGAGGGATTCCATTGTGTATACTGCTGGACTTCAGTATCATCATCTTCTTCATTCCCTGTAGGAGCTTCAAGGACACTAAGTGCATTCCTCTGCAACTTCACTTCGATTCCATTTGTCAAAACCTAAAAAATTAAGACCATGAGGATCAGAACAAAGAGATTGCAATAAAAACAGGTAAAAGTTTGAGACTTTTTTGAGAAATGGGAAAGGCTGGGAGACAAGAACTGGTGGAATTTGATATCTATATTAGTAAAATAATAAACATTGGTTATGAAGAAAACGTACTAAAACCGGAGAAACGGTGAATTGAGTAATGATCAAAGGAAGGAATTTAAAATTATTAAAAACTAATTAAGCAGCCTAATGAAATTGAGAACATCTATAAAAGCAACTGAAACCAAAGGAGATAAAATTCGGTAGTGGGTGAAAATGACCCATCTGAAAAAGAATCCTGATTAATATTAAACTAATGACAAGTAAAACAAATGTAAAAGCCAGCTTGAACCCACAAAAGATGAAAAGAGGACAAGGATTCACAAGAAATTTTGAAGACAACAAATAAATATAAAAGTGCTGAGCGTTATTATGATGATATTTTAGAATAAAGTTTGTATTTTTAGGACAATCAATCCCATCGGTTTGGTCTTTTCGCTTTTTCTTTTTAGCTGAGTTGATCCGTTTTGAACCAGCAACATCAAACTACAATTGATTTACTTGCATTATTGAGCTTAAAAGCTCGAAGCTTTGATTCTTATTTTAACTAGAATCAACTCTTCTCTCTCAACGAAATCGAACACAAAGATGTAATAAGACAAAACACAGTTACTATTCAAGAAGGTGATGATATTATCCTCACCAGCCAATGCCAACCACCGAGTCCGACAGCTTTCTTAACGACGCCTTGGAGACCGACGAGGACAGATTTGGTACGGTTGTTTCCGGTTACGACCACTTTTGTATGAAGTGGAAGCACCGTTAGTTCCTCCTCGCTGCTGCAATCTCCGAAGCAGCTCTGAAGCTGAGAGAATCCTCCATTGAGGACGGTTGAGCTAGCTTCCAGCATTTGTTTTCTTCTCTTGAGAACACAGAACAGAACCACCAATCTCGAGTTTTTCACGATCTTCGAAATGGAAGTTGATGCATTTATCGGAGGAATTGAGCAGAGAAATTAGGGTTTTTTTTTTTTCTGATTGTGTGAGGAAGAAAGACAGAGTAGTGAGGGAGGGAAAAGCAGAGTCTATAGTAAGAAAGAGAAAGACAAAGAACGATAGCGACCGCCTTCCTAGCTCAACTACCAATGGAATTCCGCCACGTGGATTTATACTTTCAACCATTTGCACAATGGAAACTGAGCGTTTTTTTTCTGTCTTTAATGGTTACACCGAGATGTGCTTAATCAAAAATCAAAAGTTACATGTATATGTTTACTAAAAAACACAATTTAAAATGAAAAAGCTCAACTGGCATGGTAAACTAATTAAATTTTTAATATCTAGTGGTTTGTTTGTATCAAGAACATTTTATATTATGTTAATATTCATACTCTAGTTTGTATTGGAATCCGAAAAAAAAATCGATCATTTTGGTTAAATCCTTATGAACATTTTAAATCCGTATTTGTGTTGGAGAATATGACTTCTGTATACTTAAGTCAAGGGCCACACATTGGTAATTTTTGTGTGTAATGTATACACGCGATCGACGTGATTCTGAATGGTTGACTGATTTTTATGTAAGGAGACAGGGATAATGGGCCTATGGATTCTTATAATTACGCTGGTACCCCTCGATTTATGTGTGTTTCCCTTTCGTCTCCCATGAATTTGAACTTTTTTTGAATCACATAAATATCTTTTGCATCGTATTGTGTCCATGTAAAACAATTAACTAGAATCAAAAGTCGATATATGGAATGATTCTTAAGACACTCCATTTTCTAGGTTTGAAGGTTAAAAAAATGAAAAGATATTGTGAGTTTAGACAAAAAATAAAGCTGGCAAGCTAAAATGGAAGTAATCAGAAAAAACAAAACAAAAATTTAGTCAATGTTTTGGCCTAAAAGCCAAAAAGATGTTTCTATCACCAAACAATTGGTGATCAATACACTTAACAGTTCTATTTGTAAAATTTCAAAATATTTAATCTATGAAATTATAGATAAAAGAAAACTATTACCACTTGACATATAGTGAAGTTAATGAAAGAGGTAAGTGGTGATTTAACGATGTTTGATTAAGGAGATTTAGTATCATCAACTTATCAACAAGGTCGTTGTAGTATAGTGGTAAGTATTCCCGCCTGTCACGCGGGTGACCCGGGTTCGATCCCCGGCAACGGCGTTCTCTTCATTTTTCCCTTTAAACAACACTGAAACCCTCTGATTCGTTCCAAGAGTTAGTTATCTATTCGTTAGAGGTGTTTGTTTTATACTCCTTTTAAGACAATTCACTCCCCAATCTACACTTTAATAATTTAGAATCATATTTTTTTTAAAAAGTCACAAATAAATTAAGAATGACGTCTATCATCATGTCTCATAAGTCAGAACTGCACAATCGTTGACAAGAAAGAACATCCACCTTTATTCGTCATACAACTACATTTTTTAAAGTAACTTCTGCCAACAATTTTAAGATTACAGCCAAACATTCTTATTATTAATCTTATACTCCATTAAATTCCTATACAAATAACTTAGAAGTAAACTAGATGGTACCATCAAGCTTCTAATATGGGCGATGTAATAATCGTAGAAAATACATAAGAAACATGACGTATCAAAATATATTTTGGTTTGTATCATTGGTAAAAGTACGAAGAAGGTTATAAAAGTAAAAGAAAGGAACATTTGACAATACAAACCAGGCCGGACAAAAAAAGTTATTAATTCTTTATATCGAGTGAGATTTTCATGCCAGAAAAAAAAAACGAAAACTTGTATTAAATTTATCATTATCTTAAAACACGGCTTTAATCATTTGTTATTGTTAAGAAAAAACCAATCAAATCAAATGGTGTGTGTGTTTGGGACCCACTGTGTCTTTCCCACACCCTCTCTGTATTATTTGCTCAAGATTGTCTGTACACATTACAAACACACGCGCTATTATCATCTACAGTCAACCACACACCTTGTTATGTACACCATAGCTAATCTCATCGTGTCAGGACAAGTGGACAAAGTCTTCGTAATAAAAAAAAAAAAATAATGGTTCTTAAATGTGAACTCGCGTACTTGAACACACGACCCCAAGTTAATACTTACTTTTTTAAATTAAAATTTTGAGAAGAATTCTTCATCGATTCCAGCGAAGGTAAAAGCGTATTCCTCGTGAGCACTAACTTCTCACTCCTTCTTCAGTCTCCGTTCACACAAATCTTCACCAACCTTTTTCGAGGGGGAGATGACGTCGGACGGGGCTACGTCGACATCAGCAGCGGCTGCTGCTGCGGCGGCGAGGAGGAAACCGTCGTGGAGGGAGAGGGAGAACAATCGGAGGAGAGAGAGAAGGAGAAGAGCTATAGCTGCGAAGATATACACTGGTCTAAGATCACAAGGTGATTATAATCTCCCAAAACATTGTGATAACAATGAAGTCCTCAAGGCTCTCTGTGGTGAAGCTGGTTGGATTGTTGAAGAAGATGGTACCACCTATCGCAAGGTCAATTCTTTTTCCTAGATCTGAGGTTAAATCTGTGTATACATATTGAAATCTGATGACTTTATATAAATTCAATTTTGATTGAAGCTATCTGATCTTGGAATCTCATTGTGTTCTGTTTCTTGGAATCTTGAGCTATTACCACTGATTGATTCTGACATTGTTTGTTTTCATTTGAGTCAACAGGGATGCAGGCCTCTACCTGGTGAGATAGGTGGGACATCGTCTCGTGTCAGTCCTTACCAGAGTCCACTCTCTTCGGCTTTTCAAAGTCCCATCCCTTCTTACCAAGTCAGCCCATCTTCCTCATCATTCCCAAGCCCTTCTCGTGGTGAACCCAACAACAACAGCTCCACCTTCTTCCCCTTCCTCAGCAACGGTGGCGCTCTTCCTTCCCTCAGAATCTCAAACAGCTGTCCCGTTACTCCACCCCTCTCATCTCCATCTTCCAAGAGCCCTAAACCATTACCTAACTGGGACTCAATTGCTAAGCAGTCTATGGTCAATGCTAAACAGTCAATGGCCTCTTTTAACTATCCTTTCTATGCTGTTTCTGCACCTGCTAGTCCAACACGTCGCCAGTTTTATGCTCCGGTTACAATACCTGAATGTGATGAGTCTGATTCTTCCACTGTTGACTCTGGTCATTGGATAAGCTTTCAGAAGTTTGCACAACAACAGCCATTCTCTGGCTCTATGGTGCCAACTTCTCCTACCTTCAACCTTGTGAAACCTCCTGTGCCTCAGCAGATGTCTCCAAATGCTGCGTTCCAAGGGATTGGTCAAAGCTCTGAGTTTAAATTTGAGAATAGACAAGTTAAGCCCTGGGAAGGAGAGAGGATACATGATGTTGGTATGGAGGATCTGGAGCTTACTCTTGGAAACGGCAAGGCTCGTGGTTGATTGTGGATGTGAGAAGCTATTCTTCTTCTGTTCTTTATAGAGTCTCATATGTTCTTACTATCCAAACATGGGGGCACAAAACCTTCTTATCCATGGAAGCATTGGAACTTGGGGAGTGTTAAGTGTTGTTTGTGTGATTCGTGAATTTGGTTTCAAAAAGGCATTATTTGTAGATAAGATGTTATGATTGTTCTGTTCCCTTACAAATGCTACTGGCTTGGAACCGTTTTGTGTCTTGTCTTGTTAAATTGATTAATCATGTATCTGCTTCTCAACAGCAAAGATTCAATTGATGTTAAGGTTTTCTCGTATTTATGAGCACTTTCAAAGGCCAGTTTTTTTGCCTCAAGTTTTTTCTTCATCTTCTTCTTCAGCCTCTCATTCTTCTTCTTCTTCTGCCTCTCTTTGATCATTTTGAAGGGGAGACTCAGATTCTTCATTATCAATCTTCAAATTGTTTGCCTGGAACAAAAGCAAGTAAAAGCAAAAAATGAGAGCGGTGTCATAGTGGTTGTTCAGGCTTTCTATATTTGTTAATAACTTGCCTTGGTAATCAAGGTCTTCTCAGAAAAGTATTTTTCAAACTTCATTCTTCTTGCCTCGCGTTCATTCTTCACCCTCTCACTGTTCTTCTTCTTTTTCTGCATCTCCTTGATCATTTGAAGGGAGACTCAGATGCTTAATTATCAATCTTCAAATTGTTTGCCTGCAACAAAAGTAAGTAAAAGCAAAACAGGACATGAAGCGCAAGAAAACATATCAAAGCTTGTTGTTGTGTCCACAAGTCATCTAGTCTCCTCCTCCTGCACCCCTGAAACATTCAGTAAGCTAGACCTATCCCAGAGCCACTCTCCACCAAGGGAGACCAGTGAAGAAGGGTGTGGGTCTTCAGGTTCATAACTTGGTGGATATGCCAGAAGAAGATTGTATCCAATGAGGTCACCCATGTAAATTTCACAGAATGATTTAATCCAGGAGATGAGAATTGGTGGTTATGAGCATTATTGACAAGGGAGAATGATTTTATGCATGGGCCTCACTCGTAGGCATATTATCCGGTACCCGATTGTCTCTCATTCTGCTTCTCAGCCTCTGATCTCAGATCATATGCTTTTTTTTACAAAATGTTAAAATTCTTTAATTACCTTGCAAATTCAATATGTTTTTTCTTGTTAAAAACTAAACCATATCATCAAATAACTAGTTAGACAAAGCTAGCTAGAATAAAAAGCACAACCAATGAACACAACTAGCTATAAAATGCTACAATTCATAATGTATACAAACAAACTCTGGTCATCATCATCATCATCATCTTCTTAATACTCCAGTAGTTACATGTTGTTGATCAAACAAGTCACATGGAAAGCAGATCCAGTTCAGTCTTGGATTCCTCTTTCTCAGTCCCAGCAGCATTACATTCTTGGTATCTGAAGCAAGTGGTAAGATGATCATTCACAATGCCAGAGACCTGCAAGAAGGAATAAATAACAGTAGGACCAACGCAGCGGAACCCTCTCTGCATCATGTCTTTGCTAATGTACTCTGCCTTTGGGGACTTAACCGGTACTTGACGGCCATAGCGGTATCCATTTCTTAGTGGCTTGTGGTTCACAAATCTCCAACAGTAGTTGCTGAATGACCCAAACTCTTGCCTGACCTGTTTTCAATTTTACAATCAATAAGTCAATGTTCACAACATTTGTAGCAGACACACACAATCTATCTGTCTGTCTACCTTGAGAACTGATTTTGCGTTATCAACAATGGCTCGCAGTTTCTGTTCGGACAGAACAAGACATCCGTTTACTTTAAGAGACATCAACCTCTTCTCTGTGAATTCTGAAATAGCTAAAGGATCGAAATCTTCAAAGAGCTTCCTGCATAAAAAGTAAACCAAAAAAAAAAACTTGTGCTCTTACCCAAAAACAAAGGAACAATCTTTCTCTATATTCCATAAAAATTAGAGTTACCTAAAGGTTTCTCGTTTGTGAAGAATGGAAGGCCAGCTAAACTCAGCCAATGCTTGTGAGAAGACAAGCAGCTCAAAGAGTTTCTTGTCGTCACGAACTGGAACACCCCACTCCTCGTCATGAAACTTCACGTAGATCGAGTCTGTTCATCAAATATTATTAACCCCTCAAGTTAAAATCCATCAGTCTTGAGCAATTATTTTGTATTTATTCTCAAGTCTCAACAACAACACCTAGTTTTTGCAGGGTGCAATTAATATGTTGTTGACATGTATGAAATAGACTCTTACCAATAATCTTTATAATCACACACTCAAACAAATTACATTTCTAAAATACATACAAACCCATGTGAATGGCTTTTTTGAGTAAAATTTTAATTTTTAGCAAAAAAAAAAAAAAAAACAGCACCTCCTCGTTATTCACGAAATTATTGCGTTATTTACCCAAAAAAAAACAGTATTTTTAGCAACAAAATAAACAGAGGAAAATGTGAAAAATTTAAATTAAAGTTAAAATGAGTTAAAAGGGGAAAAAAGAAAGTTGTCAGACAAAACAGACCTGAGTTAGGTGTGATCCAGTGGCATCTCTTGACCGGTCCCGGAATCTCAGGAGGAATGTTTCCAACGGCGGTGACACTGTTGACTGATCCGTTCCGTTTCGACGGCGTTATCACTTTCCCAGAGTTTGTCGTCTTCACCGACGAACGTTCCGAGGATGTTGAAGAAGAAGAAGAGGAGTCATCAGTTGATGCTGAGAAATTGCTCAAGGAGGAATCTGGCTTCTCAGGCGCCGGAGACTTCGTCACCTTTGGAGGCTGTTGTGTCTTCTTCTTCTTCTTCGTGATCTCTGTTTTCGAAGCTTTGAATCTGTTCCCGGTGGAACAGAGGATAGCTCGTGGCTCAACTATAGGTTTAACCGGAGAACGAAGCTTAGTGAGTGCAGACATCTTTGAGAGGGTGGAAAATGGAGAATTTGAAGGGTAGAATGGGAAATGGAAAATTGAGAATTGATGATAAGGAATGTGATGGGATCAGAGAGATGGAACAGAGTAGGAAGAGAGTTGGGAGGTTTTTAAAAACAGAAACGGTAACAAGAGAAAAGAAAAGGACTTAAAGGGGTTTTGATGTAATGTAACCGGTTATAGCCGGTGAGTGTTCTGATTGCGTGTCGGTTATCTACCGTTTTGTTACTGATAGGGACACCGAGAAAAATGGTTAAAGCCGTAAGAATTACGTTTTTTTTTGTGTGTTTCATTAATTAACTGATTAAGTTTGCCGCGCTTTGTCATTTAGAATTAAAAATAGTTTTTTTACTGTGGGTTAACTGTAGATCTTTTTAAGAAATAAAATAAGGTTTTGGGGAATGCACCAAATGCTTTTATGACTTTGACCCCCCCATATACAGTAAAAAGTTAACTAAACAAGTACATTTATTTTTTACTCCAACCTCGAATTAACTGCTTCAGTTGCTCGTGCTCAGTCACAGCTTTTGGGCTTCCTTGAAGAAGAGCAAGTACAATGATTGTAAATAAACTAATTTGATTTGACCCCTCTCTCTCTTCTTTTCTTGTGTTATTATTACTTTGTAATGTTCATTATTTATATTAGTCTTTCTTTGTAGTGTTCACCAGTTAATCCAAAAAACTTAACACAAGAATATCTTATTAGTAGTTGCCATATAACCCTGTAGTATAAACCATATATAAATGATCTCTTTGATGGGCTAACAGAGTGTATAAACGTCATTAAGAGGTGGGCAGAGAGTCAGGCTCTGATTTGGTGAAGTGTGTGTGGTGTTGGAATAAGAGCGAGGGAAATTGAAAAAGCTTTAAGTAGAAGTTAAAAAAGTAGCTTACCGTTAAGTAAAAGCCATCTCATCACCAACTCCACGTCTCCTTGTGGCCTGCCTTTTCTTTTTCCTTTTCTTAACGGCTAACTACTCATTCCTTCTTAATGGGCCTAAATAGATTAAATCATACGGCCCAACTCCCTACTTAGACTCTGTAAAGCCTTCCATGATTAAGGACAAAAATTGGTGCAAGTAAGCCTGTGAGGCTGTGTGACAAAATTTAAATTCTGCAACATTTTTTTTATTTAGAACCACAATTGTACTGTACACTTTTAAGAGCCTTTGTGTAAGAACTAAAAAGACTAAAGATTTTGTCTTCCCTTTAAGCCGGTCCGAGAGTGTTGAAATGGTCCCATGCTTCCTAATAGATTGAACCAAACAAACAAAAGAAAGGACTTAAAGATTCCAAAAACATAATCATCATAAACACTTATTAGCTTGTGATTCAAACCTGTAACAACTCGAAAACTTTCTCAGCCATGTATTTTTGGTTTGAAGAAGCACCCTTTTGTTGCAACTTATCTGGATGAAGGATTAGTAATGCCTTCTGATACGATTTTCTAACTGCGTTTCCTTCGATCATATCCATGAGTGGAACTGCCTTCCATCCACTCCCAGGCCATAGAATCTGTAAAGTAAAACCTTTTAATAACTTGTGCAAATGCATAGACTCAATATGTTAACGTCTAGTTGAATATACTTACATATTGCAGTGTGGACAGAAGAGACCGAATGTTTCCACTTTTGCCGCTTGACCACTTGCGGATTTTAGCATCGATTTTCTATATATGTTTGCATTTTGTTTTGAGTTTTTTTTTTTGAATTAAAGAGTATATCTCTTTGTATTATTACCTGGAATTCTTCAGCATCATTTCTTGTTTCTTCCATTTTATTCTCATCTTGTGTTATATCCTCCACCTGCTCAGAACATTAAAAGGAAACATAAGAGCTAAGGTTGGTGAAAACTTGAAGGTTGAAGTGCATGTAATGCTATGTTTACCAGGAAATTTACATGGAAGGGCTCGTCTATGTCCTCTGAGGTAGCATGTGCTGACAGAAAAATACATAACCGATGAGCTCAAGGTTTAAATCAGATACACCAATCCAAGAAACTACCTGTGCTCGGTTCCTGTCCTTCCTCTTGTTCAGTAACACCACTAGGCTTATTACTCTTTACACTCACCCTATCTGGAACCTTTTTCTGAGTTGCTTGTGAAGGTTTCTGCTCCTGGTCCTGCATGAATATTCACAAGCAAGGAGAGTCACAAACCACAAAACACAGTGAAACATATAGGAAGGTCTTGATTCGCAGAAACACAAACCATTGCTGGTGTAACTGGAGTTTTTTGATCAGGAACCTTTGCAGTTTCTTTGGCCTTAGCACCGTCTTTATTGGTATCAGTCACGGGAACTTCTTTAGCTCTCCATCTAGAGCTCTGTCCAAGAGCTTCCCCACCTGCTCCTTGACTGAAAATCTTAACAAATTCCATCACTACTTTCCCTCTGCCTCCATCTTTGCCAACTTGTGGTGCTGAGGATGTACTTGCGAAGCGGGGTGTATCATCAGGCATTGGACTATCAAAGGAACTTCTCGTGCCTTGTGGTTTCTTTTTGCTTCTTGATACTCCTGCAGAGCTTCTCATGCTCTTTGCTTTGCTTTTAACTTTTCTTGTTTCCTTCTCTAACACTATATCCTCGCCTGCTATAACAAAGAACTTAAACGAAAGTCCACAAACCAAACAAACATACATGTGTCTAAAGAAACCAACCTTGTTTCTCGTCCTTCTCATCTAAAAACGAATGTAGAGGTTTCACACTAGCCTCACGCGCTTTCGACACAGTGCCAGAGAAGGCTTGTTCAGACATCTCTTCTTCTTTCTGAACACCAGGACGCTTTTGCGGGGTCTTCTTTTCCTCTCCTCCTTCAACATCTTTATGAGCTTTTTCAACTGAATCACTCGGTGTTGTCTCTTCAGCTTTAGCCATAGAGCTCAATCTAGAACTGCCCCAAATAACAACAGGAACTCCTTTATTAGGCCACTTGTAGATAGAGAAGTGAAACTGCCTCCCTTTCCCATTAACACCCTTTGGAGCAACTGAATCGGATTCAGCAGTAGAGCCTACCATATCAGCTTTACTCGAAGTTCTTGACAAAGGAGAACTCGAAGCAGCTTCCTTGTTCCTGCTCAAACTCCTAGCAGCTGAACCAAACGTGGGAATCTCTGTCCCTTTGATTAGCTTTGCAGGAAGACTGAGAAAACAAACTCAACTCAAAAAACAGATAACATTTTGCATCAATGATGTACAAAAGCAAGTAAGAACACAAGACCTGAACTGTGCAGGAAACGAAGTCCCAGGAGACTCAGCTTTGTGAGGGACAGGACGAGCCGGGCTAAGGATCCGAGAACCCGCAAGTGATGATCCGAACGTTTCTCCTTCGTTCTTTAGCTTCCTCTGCGGCGAAGATGATTCATTCACTCTGAATATATCGTCAAAGAAGTCGTCAGCAGTAAAACGACGACGGAGAGATGGGTCTTCTCCGAACACAGGCTTCTCGTCTCGGAGAATCAACGCGCTGTTGTTGCCGATGACGTCACGCCGCCTGATAGCTGTGTCGCTGAAGCTATGTCTACTGGGTTCATTGACTTTGGACCGTCTTTTAGGAGGACCACCAAACACATCTCTGAAGTCTATGTCCACGTCATCGTCCCCGTCGGGACTACGCAGGAGAGGTGGTGAGTTTGGTAGTGTCTGCATAGTAATAGCACAACGGAGAACTTGAGAGAGCAAACCAAAACAGAACACTGCAGGGTTGTTCAGACAGGAAGAGAGGTAAGTGTGGGGTCCATTTGATTTGAAGCCACAGAAAGTCGTTTTGAGTTATTACAAAGAGAATATTAACGTCTTCTTTGTTGTGGATAAAACACAGATATGTCCAAAACCTAACACTCTCTCTTCTTTCTTTCTTTTTTTTTCCTCGCCCTCATAATTTTTCTTTTTTGTGGTCAGAAGATAATACCCAGTCAAACGTTTGGTCAGTTTTAAACTAAAGACTAGGTTCTAAGGTTTTATAACCACAGTGAAACTGAGACTACCTTGTTTTCTTGCTTAACAAGCAACTATCTCTGTATCTACACCAGTTTCAAACTTCTTCAGTCCATGACTCGTTCTAACAACAGTCCATACCATCTATGTAGAGGCTAGGCGAAAATGCATACCATTTATAACTAAAAATCATACCAAACCAAACCATTTAAGAGGATACAAAAGGTTTTGAAATCACAAAGATGATTAAAATCATACGCCCAAGGAAGATTCAAAGGAGTCAACAGTAAACCGAGATACAAACCGGTACATCTTCGTAGTCAATTTTTTTGAACTTTAAATCTTACTAAAGAGAAGATGAGCACCCTTCTGAGGCTGCAAGGTCACAAACAAAACAGGAGCATGGACATAACTTGGAGACAACCTGAAACTGTAATGCCTCAAGATCGTAGCAAGAACCGTTTTGGCCTCAACCACAGCTAGATTCTGTCCCACACAAGTCCTAGCCCCTAACCCAAACGGCACTAGCAGAGCTGATTCTTTCCTGGTATCTTCAAACCTACGCGGGTTAAACTCCTCTGCGTCTTCTCCCCATGTTTCTTTGTCGTGGTGCATCGCGACAACTGATAGATAGAGTTGAGTTCCTTGAGGAATCTCGAGGTTTCCAAGCTTAGCTTTCCTAAGTGTGTCACGGTTTATTGTCATCGCTGGAGGGTAGAGCCGGATTGTCTCATTGATTATCATACCTAACTGTTAGAAAGACAACAATTTAGGAATCGATCTCTTACAAAACGTTGCGGAGCTTAATGACTTACTGTCTTGAGGTCTTGTAAGATATCTGGAGTGGGTAACCCGGTAGGTCCGAGGACGCGTATAACTTCTTCCCGAGCAATGTTTTGCCATTCTTGATGCATAGCTAACATGAGTAAAACCCAAGTCATAAGATTAGCAGTTGTTTCCTTGGCCGCAAAGTAGAAAGTCTTGCATTCATCTATAACTTCTTCAATCCCAAGCTTCTCTTCTTGACCATTCTGATTGATGTAAGGAGACATAAAAGCCTGAAGCAGAGTTCCTGCTTTCTCCGTGTCTCTTGTCTTGTTTTTCTCGATGAGTCCCAGGATAGAACCACGGATTTGTTTCTCAATCCTCCATATCTCTCTATTAGTCTTGGAAGGCAAGAATCTAAAACCAGAATTAAGGTTTCAAACTTGTTCTCTTAAACTAGTGGAGAGTCCCTAGAAGACTTACCTGAACCCAGGGATGTAAATGCTCCATCGAACTAGATAGAAGAGACGCATCATACGCTCCTGCAACGCAAAGATTTGTTTCCCTTCTTCCACGTTGTTCCCAAAAGCTGTTCTTGATAACATATGTGCAGACAAACTGTGTATCTCCTTGTGTACATCTAGCTCAATCTCCTCTTCTCCCTTTCTCATCTCCTCCCACTTCTCAACAAACATCCTAGTACTTGCCACCATTTGTGGCACCCACCTCTGTGATAAAGACCTCACCTTTGAATCACAATCTTGAAACCAAACCAAGAAAGTTCAAGCTACATCTAGATTTGATGTTGTACCTTGACTTTGTCCATGGTGAAAGCTTGAACAGCGATTCTTCTATGGAAAGCCCATTGATCACCTCGAAGACCAGGAAGACCCTGAGCATAAAGAAGCTTAGACAAAGGGTTATGTCCGATACGATCAAACGACTTGCTCTTCAAAGCTTCCCGGATTAGTCTCGGATCCGACGTGGCAACCACCGGTTTAGACCCGAACCAGTAGAGGAAAGTCTTCCCGTAGGCAAGTGACCACTTGTGGTAGTGAGGCGCCACACGGTGGACGAACTCATGAGGGTTGTCTCCGGAAGGTATCGGCTTTGACTTCGCCTCCGCCGTTAAACGGGTAACTTCCTTGGAGTTTCCGGAGAATATCCGGTAACGAGGTCCCGTTAAGCGCAGCTTGTTGAAATGACATTGGAGTCTCCAAGGGATCCATAGATTACTGTAAACGAATCTGAAGACGAGAAGCAGTAAGAAACAGAGGAAGAAGATGAAGGGCATTGCCATATTTGATGTACAGTCTCATCTCTCTCTCTGTTTCTTTCATTTATTGAATCTTAAAATTATAATATTGAAAAATATTATTTTTAATCTGATCTCGATCTTTCTTGAGATTTGCCACAAGAATATTACAGCAGGATTCAAACCGAGAAGAGTTACTAAAATAAGATATAAAAGACAAAATTTTCAAGCGTTGACGGGTAAGAAGAAAAAGGTCTCAACTTTGGTCATATAAACTAAAGCTTTGTTATTACCAATCCAGTGTTCTAGCAACAGACTCGAATGACTATCGAATCTCCCAATATAATCACTGTAGTTACAGCAACAAGTTACGTACTTTGAGAAATGAGACTTGAATCTGATCAAGAACATGCCAAACCGCACGGTCCTACAACAGTTTTGAGTAGAGGCCACACAAACACAAAGCGACACGATCCAGGGATTCACATTCACCACACTTGCAGTTTCATTGCCACGGTTCTCTTTAAAAAGATGTTTTATCTGACTTCATCTCTGTCCCTGTTAAATATTCGTTACATCAAAAACAGTTAATAAACAAAATGGAATTTTTTTTTTTTTTTGAGAATTGCTTTAATAAGAATAGATTCGATAAGAGGAAGGCATTTACTTGTGGATTCGCCTTAACTAGTTTCGTATCCAATTTGAAGGCAGCAAATATAGACTCAGTGTGGCTGCTACTTATCACTGTCTCGCCTGAAGTGAAGCTAGTTTTCTTTGAAGACATCTTTAGAATCTCGTACAAGGTTGTTCTTTGCCTCGTGCTCTTCTCCTCCTCTGGCGTCGTTGCCTGTGATGTTGTTGATCTCTCCTGTGACTGTGAGGCGGTGAATTTTGCTGGAGCTCTTCTCGGTTTGCTCTTTGCTTGAACAATCTGCAAAGGTTATCATGAAAGTTATTTATGTGTGTAGCAGAAATCGTGATGGGATGTTGTGGCTTTTTACTTTATATAGAGTGAGAGCTTTACCGTCTCTGGAACTGAAGGTTCTTCTGGCACTGAGTTTAAGCTTTTGCTGTTACTGTCATCACGTTCGAATATATAGCCACGGACAACGTTTGATCCGCGCTTACGAGATCCTTCCGATATAGAACTACTCTTTGTAAGTTTACCCAAGAACGATGACTGCAAAAAGATTCATGGCATGGGTTAGTTGCAATACTTGTCCTGCCCTCTAACTAAAGTCTTAAATAGTGACCTTTCTACGAACTTGAGAACTTCATTGTTACATGAAAGTAACTGAAGAAGGCTTATATATACCTTGGATGCAGCGGGGTTTTTGTCTATTCCCAAGAGAGCCCTCTCTTTAAAAGCTGAAAACAGTTTAAAGAAAGTGGTTTTAAGCAATAGAACTCAACTGATGATTACGTATAGAGGGAGAGACTTTGGGTGGTATCATACAGGTGGGTTTTGCTTTCTTTCCGATCTCAGGCTTCTTGATGTGACGAAGAATTTCTTCGGAGTTTTCATCCCCGGTAGATGATGAGAACTTAGCCTTTTGCTCCTGTGCAAAACAACAGTTATTGGGATTCATAAGGTAGCACAATGAAACAGAGCTTTTCAATATTCAAATTATAGAGGTATGATAGATAAAGTGACAAAATATGAGGACCTACCATTCTTTTCTTGTACAATCGCTGTTGCAGGAGCTTCTTCTCCGTTTCCTCATCGTCAGATGAAACATAAACGTCATCTTCATCTGTGAACATTAAAGGGATCATTTCCTTTATTTTCTTTATCCTCATTCGCATGGAGGTTGCATGACTCGGATCTTCTTCGTTTTCATCTTCACTGGCTACAGGTTTTGTAACTTCTTCATCATCATCAGCATCTTCAGCCATCTCTTCATCATTGGCGTCATCGTCTTCATCTTCAAACAATGATGTTTTGTCCTGCTGTAAACCTCGTTTTAGCTTATGTAAGAGCTTCTCTGTCCCTGCAGCATCTTGTTGCTCAAGCCATTTCTGATGCAGTTCATTACGTTTATCTTTGTCACTTGGATCTTCTTTAAATTGACTGGCAATCATATCCCTGAGATCGTCATCTTCTTCATCCTCGTCTTCATCATCATCCTGGAACCGGAGTAAATCGTTGTCGCTGTCATCTTCCTCTTCAGCAACCTCATCGATAAATTTTCTAACAGGGTCTCCAGGAGATGAATCATGGGTCTCAAGATCAGAACTTTCCTTGGTGTACTCTGCTTCTTCAGAACTGCAGATATTAATTAGTTACTGTATAGAAAGAAAGCCTAAGAATACAATATGCAACTGAACTCTACAAGACAACTGCCTTTGCTGATTATGGCATAAAACACGAGAGATTCATGTACTGAACTAACATCTTTCCATAAATTATTATGACAGTGTTATTGGAAGCTTTCCAATATCAGACAAACGAGCATGTACAATGTTATATCTGATTATATTTCCGCATGTAACCAGATCTAAAGACAGACTCACTTGTCAGGTGCAGGAGATGGGATCCGTTTAAGGTTCTTTGGAAGTACTGATGGTGTCATCACTTCTTTCACAGATCTGGTTGATGTCTTCTCTAGAAGTTTTTCTCCAGAATTAGCCGTTTGAGAACTCAACGATGGATCCTAACCCCACAAAGATAAAAAAACTGAGAGTCAGATCTGATTTTAAAAACTAGCTTTTGAACCACTGCATAAACTTAGCATTTGTGAACTGGGAATAAAATGGCCTGTTCACATTCTTATGCATGTAAGAATTAATAGAGTAAATTGATTTTGCAGGTTTATACAGCTATCCTAAAAGGTTTGAATTTAAAATGGAAAATCCAAAATCAAATCAACAAAACAGAAAACAACTTCCTATTTGTACAAGGATCTAAAGAGAAGTTAACTTACCTGATTAGTAGAGTTACTTTCAGCTTTTTTGTTAGATGGACTATCTGAGTTTCCCATTGGACCTGCAGAGTCCTCCATGCAATCTTTTTCGTCAGGGTTTTGCTTGCTTGCAAATTCCAAATTCATATCTTCATTCTTCTCTTCCATTACAACTTCCTCAAAACCATTCACTTCCTCCTCATAAAGCCCGTCATCTATGTCCTTCGATTTGGACTTCTTCCTGCTAAGGAACCTGCCACTCAAACGTGGTTACTAAGGGAGACGGCGATAAGTGGGGACAGTAGTCAGGGAAAACATCAAACTCACTGCTTTGAAATCTCCTCTTTTCTTCGTCGAATCTTCTCCAAGACAGACGAAATGGGCTTACGCACAAGAGGGACGGGTTCAAAAGCAGCATCTCGAGTTTCTATAACAGCACCAGTGAAGAGACAATTTTCACACAAAAAAAAAGTTCAGTTCCGTGGAAAAACATTGCAAGAACTGATAAAAGTGCATTTGATAAGTCTTACCTCGCAAAAGTCTCTGGTTTTCTGCACGAAGCTGGTCAAGATATTCTCTTCTTTCCTATGGAAGAGAAGAAGAACAATGAATATCTTGCAGTAGTTAGCTTAAGACGAAACTAGTAAGAAGCTAGAGAGCTACCTTCTTAGTCATGTTCATGGAAGCAGTAGAGGTAGGCAGATCATCAAAATCAACAGTCTTCTTGCTCCTCTTGTTGTTGTTTCTCTTCGTCTCTTTTCCTTCGTTATCACTGGCCTCGAGAACTTGTCGCTTCTTTCTAACTCCCTTCGATCCCCAAACATTGATTTCCTCTTCTGTTTCCATTTCAGAGACTTCGTCTTCGCCTTTCTCGCCCAATTCTTCAGATACAATCGATTCCGAAACCCTAGTTTCCTCTCTTGTTTCCAAATCAGGGATCTCTTCTTCACTCCTCTCTCCCAATTCCTCAGAAGCGGGATCGATCTCAGGTACAGTCGATTCCGAAACCATAGTTTCCTCTCTTGTTTCCGAATCAGGAATCCCTTCTTCACTCTTCTCGCTCAGTTCCTCAGAAGCGGGATCAATCTCAGGTACACTGGATTCCGAAACCCTAGTTTCCAAATCAGAGATCTCTTCTTCAACTTTTCTCTCCAGATTCCTCAGATGGGGAATCGATCTCAGGTACGCCCGATTCCGAAACCCTAGTTTCCAAATCAGAGATTACCTCTTTACTTTTCTCGCCCAAATCTTCAGTCACGGGATTAAGCTCAGGCACGGAATCGAAGTCAAGAGCCTTCCTCGCGTTAACTCCATCCTCCTCGAGATCAGATCGCATCTCTTCTTCTTCTTCCTCAACCCCATCCTTCCCCAAATCACCACCTTCTGTTTGAGATCCAGGACACAAATCGGAGATTGATGTAGCCTTCTTCAATAGCCTAAGCATCCTGTTCGGAACCGGGACGCTCGATCCTCCGATAGGAGAAAGCTGCTTGTCGGTGACCATCTCCGATTGTAATCTCCGGCTAATGTGATAGGTAAAGGGTACCCAATGGATATGTTCGTTCGAAAAGGAGAAGCAGATATATCTCTCGAGGATTTTGCCGCCAAAAGATTTGATTTTTCGCGCCTCTATTTGTCTGAAAAGAGAAGTCCGAAGCTTTCTCCGCGGTCTTGGTGGGAAATCTCCTTGACAAAATCTATCTAAAAAGGAGATCCGTTATATCCTAATGGGCCAAACTAAAACGGGCTGAGTTATTAATATCCAGCCCATTAAAATGACAGTTAGTCGGTTTAAATAAAGAAACCCTAGATCGCGAGAAACAAATAGATCTCCGCTATATAAATACTGATAAACACCTGTTAACATAGAACAGCCACCGTAGCTTTTGTCCTAACCTAATCACTCTTGTTTTTTTGTTGATTTGTTTTTTTTCTTTGTGTTCATGACAAAATCTATTGGTTTTCATATACATATATGTTCTAACGTTTCTCTAGTTTAGTTGATTTGAATGCATTTGTTTTACCCACTTGTCTACCGATGAGTAAAATCACAAAGAATGGGTAGAGAGGTTAAGAACGGGTGCAGAGATTGAGATGGTTATCTTACCAACCCATCGCATAATTTCTTTTGCTTTGGCGTCAAATGAATCGACCGAAACTTCTTTTAGGTTATTAGTATTTGTTTTCGATTTGGCAGATGATGAATTGATTAATCTATGCTTAAAAACACAGAATAATAGTGTTGACAAACAATCTCCGCTTATTATCTGATGCCATGCCTCTTTTTTTTAATTAGATTTTTAATAGTTTTTGTTTTCGTGTGATTTGAATTGGGATGAAACAGTGATGAGATATTAGCAGACGGGCGGTCTGAATTGATGCCATGTAGATTGTCTGCCTTGGCTACAACTTTGTAGCTTCTCTGAGTATTAATCCTTTTTTTTTATTTATCTTGCAGATTATTATATTGCGATGATGAATTTGCTTCTATTTATGTCTGGACATATGAGATTATTCAATCTTTGATCTGACTTGTGCAAAACATTCTGAGCTATTGTTTTTTAGTTGACTAGTTAGTTTGTAGTTTAGCATATTCATTGACATTCCAGTTAGTTATCTAATTCTAATCAGCTGTAAGCCTGTAGCTTGCTTGGGTAAGGCGTTGGAGCTTTTGATTTCTGGTTGCACCGTTGGTTTGTTGTGGCAATCTTATCTGGAAAAAGTGTCCTATGGCTATGATCATGATTATGAAGAGTTGAGAATCTACTATCGTTGAACTATTTGCTAATTTTTTCATCATTGATAACACCCCTGAATAACTTATATGGATCTTAATCACTCTAATTTAGCAAATGGTATACTATCTATTTCTAATATGCTACAAAGTGGAAAGAGTAATTATCCAACAATGAAGGGATATAAATATATTAAACTGCAAGTTGAAGTTGCATCAACAGGGGCAAAGCATGCCAATAAATTGAATAAATGGCCATGTTTTTTTAACCAATATGACCCAAAACAAATTGATTTCATATTCAGTGAGTTGTATACTACTCTTAAAAATGCTAAAAGCACAATGTCAAGGAGACTTGGTTTGGAGGGTCCACCTGAATAATCATGTAGAGGCTTACAGCATGATTATATCAAACTCTTAGGAGGGGTTTTTGCACTGTTCGTAGAATCTACTTACATAAGAATCGCTTTTTAAAATTAATAAATAAGAATCGGTTTTAGAAAGTTTTTTATAATGTTTGTGGATCTTATTGACACGTTGCGGCACGCGATTGATTCGTCGCTGTTTTGGATCTTTGTTGTTCATCGTTGTTTTGTAATTGCTAGCATTAGTGATTGCGTTTAGCACTATTTCAAAATCAAAAATCACCATGTATGTAATTAAAAAAAAATTAAAATCTATTTTAAAATCAAAAACTAACATCGAAAGACCAAAAATCAAAGATCAAAAAAATATTTCAAATTTAAAACAATCAGCACTTAAATTTTACTCCAAAAAATTCCTAGTTACCGAATTTTCGTTGAATAAAATTTGAACAATTACAGAAAAATGTTTCATATCTAATTCCAGTTCAACCAAATAAAATTCCGAATTTTTAAACTGTTTAAAATCTAATTCATTCGAACTCTCTATATTTTATTTTGTACAGTTAGTTACCTGAAATATTCGTGTAGAATAATCTAAACCACTGGATCCCAATGGATTAGGCCCAATATTCTATTATTCAGCCTACGTAAAGAAGCCCATTAAAAAGCGAAACCCTAATAAGGAGGAAAGAAAAAACATGTCCACTGCTCGTCCTGACAAATCCTTCAAGAACAAGTCGGTCTCGCTCTCATCAGCTTCCGGTATCTCGAGATCTTTGTCTCACTTTGAGTTATTAAATATCGATTGATACACTCCTTTATGCCAACACGTTTTGTGTTTTTGTATTACAGTTGGAATATTAAAAAATGGATTACTCATCTCCGTCACCGCCTATGGGTAACGGTAAATCACCGGAAGCATTGATGGAACAGGTGCAGGCGCAGCTAGCTCAAGCTTACGCGCAGGAGTTCATCGAGACACTAAGAGGAAAATGCTTCGAGAAATGCATAACGAAGCCAGGATCAAGCCTAAGCAGCGGTGAGAGTAGCTGCATCTCTAGATGCGTTGATCGTTACATGGAAGCTACAGGAATCATAAGCCGTTCTCTCTTCTCCCAACAACGTTGATCAGCAACACTCTCTTACAATCTATTTGTTTTACTTTGCTCGAGTCCTTTGTCATTAAGACAACCATCAGGTTTGGTTTCTTTATATGGTTTTGAAGAATGATATATATATATATATATAACTTTATTACAGTGTTGTTGACAAGAAATTATCTCGGACTTGTCTCTGATTCCATGTCTGAAGAGTTATTTGGAAATCAAATACTAATCGATCAGTGATATGATAAATGTTAAACGGACTAGATGTTGTGTAGATTTGTGTGTGATTTGTTACTGTTAGTAGTTTCTCTGGAGTATTCTCATCCTCTTATTAGCTTTCAATCGATGTCAAACTCAATCGCTTCCAATGATTTCGTGTGCGTATTCTCTTTCCTGATATATAAAGCGAGAACAAGTAGAAGCAAGCTCTCTTGGATTCTTGGGGAAAAAAACAAATATGATTCAATTTGAACACTTTTTTTTCAACGTAGCATGATGGTAACCTTTGTGTCATGCCCTCTTCCTAGTGGAGAAATTTTATGTGGCTACTTTTACTATATATAATTTCACTTAATTAATCCAAAAAAATAAAAGTTCAAATGTTGAATACAAACTTAAATTAAACCAAATATTCTAAATCAAACATTACGATTCTAGTTTTGTTCTGTCCACCATCCAAATACGTTTCACTAGAACTCTTCGATATCTTCAGAAAATCATTAATTGTATTTTATGTTGTTGATGATAACCATTCGAAAGATGATGTTTACTTTTGTTGCTTAGACTGTTAGTTTTCTCGTATCATTGTTGGAATAGTTTATCTTTAATGATCATTTCAAACATTTCTTATTCACTGACATTAAAAACTAAATCTCAATAGAAAAAAAGCCGTGATAACATACCAAAACCTCAGACATCAACAAAAAACAATTGTATAAGGTCGATGTTCCGAAGGGCACCTACAAAATCCAACCACTTCCAAACAACGAGCTGTGATGAAAGCTCATCCGAGAACAAGTATTCCAAATCCAACAGAACAAAAAAAAGAAGAAGAGAGATGTATGGTTATTGTGGTTTGCCTCGGGAAGAGGCATGGTTCTTGAATGGTACTCATACTTCACAGTATCCGAATTAAATGTGGATGTCCTTGGGTGTTTTTTATGGACCTGATGTAAACCCTTCAACATATAAATGTAATTGAGAAAACTCTTCACACATATGTATGAATGGTACTTTACCTAATCAAATAATAAATCCTAAGATATAGTTTTTTTATATAAGTGGTTGTTAACGTTTCAACGACGGTAGCTAGTCTAAGTCTTCAAACAGGGTTTGGTCATCTCCAACTAAAATTTGTCTGGTCTGCGTAGTTGACACGGTGGTAATGTGTGAAACTTCTACCATTAATACCTTCTTTCTTACAAGACATGTAAACACGTGAGTCGCACGTGCCGGAGATATTTTAGTTTCTGTCCAATCGTGAATCTGTCCGTAAAGCTGCTCAGGAGAAGAGAGCAAGCACTACGTTTACTTTTCTCTCGAACCTTTGCTTCCTTCTCTCTCCATTTTAACAGAGTTTCTTCAGCTTTGACTCACGACGACCTCTCACTCTATAAAGATCTCTCTCTCTCTCCCACTCCATCTACGTTCCTTGCTGCTCCTTCGGTCTTCTTTACTAGGTACGCTCCTTTTCTCTCCTTTAAAGTTTAGATCTTTGGTGTTGTTCTTTTGTGAATTTTAATTCCTAGGTTGTGGTCCAAAATTTCCGAAATTGGAATGATCTTATTGATTGAGATTTGAACAACTTTACCCAAAATCTTGTTATTCAACAGCAAAGGTTGTCTCTTTCTCTGGTTTGATCCTTTCTTCCACCGATCCTTTTGCTTTACAAGACTCAATTCCACCTTTAAGGGAGTGAAAAGGGTTTTGCATAGTAGTAAGTAGCCAACTGGGGTAGCTGAGTCATGCTTTGTCTGTGATTCAAGTCACATGAATCAAATGAACCCTTTTTTTTTGTAATAGTGTCCATTGCATGTCTGTGACTTCTCTGTTGTGTTGTTCTTCTCTTCATGAATGCTAATTGTTTAGAAGTTACTATTATCTTCTGATCTCTATGTCTTATTCGTTGTTGTGACTTTCACAAAATAATAGATTTTGTTACTGAACAGTATTGTGCTATTCAAAATGTTTCGCCGCAAGACTACTTCGCAAGCTGAACAAGAGAATAATGAGGCTGCTCTCAGAGAGGCAAAGGTAAAACTTTCAAGGGCTTGTCTCATGACTCTCGCTTATAAACTGAATAACTGATTCCTAAAAGGTCATTTCTTTCTGTTCTTTATGATCCAGATCAAAGAGCTTAAGGCTCTCATAGGTGAGCTCTCTGGAAGGAGTTCACTGTATTGTTCAGATCCTTGTCTGAAGAGGTATCTTGAAGCTAGGAACTGGAATGTTGGCAAAGCCAAGAAGATGCTTGAAGAGACCCTGAAATGGAGATCAACGTTTAAGCCTGAGGAGATCCGATGGGTAAGTATCATAAACATTCTTTGAGAGGATTCATCTGGGAACTTACCAAGTTAAAGGCTTGCTTTGTTTTTACTAGGATGAAGTTTCAGGTGAAGGTGAGACTGGAAAAGTTTACAAAGCTGGATTCCATGACAGAAGTGGAAGGACGGTTCTTATTCTCAGACCCGGCTTGCAGAACACGAAGTCTTTGGAAAACCAGATGAAACATTTAGTGTATCTCATTGAGAATGCTATTATGAATCTCCCAGAGGATCAAGAACAGATGTCTTGGCTCATTGATTTTACCGAGTGGTCACTGAGTACCAGTGTTCCTATCAAATCTGCCAGAGAAACTATCAACATACTGCAGAATCACTACCCTGAGAGACTAGCTGTCGCTTTCCTCTATAACCCTCCAAGGCTCTTTGAGGCATTTTGGAAGGTTAGGCAAATCACTGCTCCTATCTATTAGAGTTGGACAAAACATTAGTTAATGAGGGGTGTTTGTTTGTCTAAACAGTAATGAATGATGAGCATTTTGTTTTTGTTGTGTTGTTACGCAGATAGTGAAGTACTTCGTTGATGCAAAGACATTCATCAAGGTGAAGTTTGTTTACCCAAAGAACCCTGAAAGCGTGGAGCTTATGAGCTCATTTTTTGACGAGGAGAACCTCCCAACGGAATTTGGAGGGAAAGCTTTGTTGCAGTATAACCATGAAGAGTTCTCTAAGCAAATGAACCAAGACGAAACTAAAACTGCAAACTTTTGGGGATTAGTTCACAGTGACAACAATCACCAGCAGCAGTCGAGCAGCGGATTCTCTGGAGCCGAGATCGCTCCTGAGCCAATACAAGCCAACCCTTAACTGGCTTTGAAGGCTATGTATTGTTGGGACACCCTTTTCAAATGGGGACTAATATAGCTCTTGATGCTAAGAGGAGAGGATGTAGACACGGCTGTGATTGAATAAAAGGATTTGTTACAAGCAACTCTTGCAGGGCTTGCAAGTGTAGCCAGAAAACACTTTACACTCAAAACCATTTATTTACAGGAAGCAGATGATGCTGACAGCAAGCTTTGTTTCTTTCAGTCTGAATTTCTCAACAAACCCAAGAAGAAGAGAATGGTTTCTTTCAAAATTTTAAGGCACAAGGAGAAAAAAAACACACATGAAGAAAGATTATAATGCTACACAGCAGTATTAGCTATTAGACTCTATAGCTTAGAGATCTGCAGTCAAAAGAGATTTGCGTTGGTGTTGAGTTAGAGAGAGACAGAGAAGGCAATCTAAGTGAAACTAGATGAGTCTTCTTCTGAAGGTTCTGGTGGTTGATTGATAGGTTCGCACCAGAAGGCCAACACCAATGCCAAGACCTACACAGACACCAAGACCAATTCCCACACCAACCCTCACACCAGCATTAAACCACGACATTTCGCCATCTTCAACATCTGCGTACTCTCTTCCCAAATACATGTCGCCGTATTCTCCTTCATAATCTTGTTTATAGCTTCTGTATTCTGTTACCTACACAATTAAAAACTCCCATGCTTAGGACAAAACACTGCAAAGAAGCCAGCAACAGAGAAAATCCGTGCATGTAGTACATGTCTCTTTCTAAAAGGAAAAATAAGAAAAATACATTCAAAGATATAATCATGTAAAGAATACAATGGCCATTCAACCACTTGTAGAATCGAGGCTAATGGGTTTTTCTATTCCAATCAAGAACAATTTTTTAAGGATTGTATGCATCCTGGTGTTCGACCTCAATGAATTTGGAAGTTATTGGTGTATAGTTAAAGGGAAGCTATTATCCTACAGTGAGTTCAAAGAACCATTCCAATAGGTCAACTGCAATAAAACTTCAAGCATAAGCTAATCTTAACATTTGACTTATCATTAGGGAAACGTTTTCCTCCGTAAGTAGTCTATGCGTAAATTAAAGTTGATATATCGTGGCACTAATGTAATAGTCACGATGTTTCAAACAATGTGTCACATAAGAACTGACTGTAGCAGACAGGAGGATAAGAGCTCATTAAGATCACAAGACAATATGCAAATGGGGGGAGAGAGAGAGGGAGCTTTCTATTAACTAGTATAATATGTCAGGCCCCATACATCACATGATCATAAGATCATTTATCACGAGTTGGTCCACTTCAGTATTTAAAGGAATTATCTTCCTAAAAGTACCAAGAAGTCTCAAGATATGAAATCTCAAAACCATGAAAGATTTAATGCTCATACTGCCTACACCATGACCAATACTATAAAACTATTAATGAATGAGTTGAAGTCAGACAACAAACAATATAAAACTATTAAAAAGCATTGTATGATACAGTGAAGGAGCAAATGAAATATACCTGAAAATCAAGCTCGGAAGTGTTCCGTTTATGAGGCTCACCAGTTTCATACTCGGGAATCGAATCTAATGCAGACACTCTATTGTGCTGCTTCTTCCTAAAACCAAGCTGTAGCGTCTTGGTTAAGATGATGGGTGTTCCTGAGAAGCAACCAGTGACATAGACTTCAACAGTTGGCAATGGAGATGATGATAACTCCGAACAACCAATATGTTTCTCCTTCAAAAAACCAGACCCTGCAGTGATCTCAGCTTCACAGTTCATGCTCCACCGCTTCACGCTATACTTAGACTCCCCTGTGAAACCATTACTACCAGACATATCTAGTGTCCCAGACAAAACCAGCTCTTCCTTGTCATATACCTCAAACTTCACACTACCAGATAACCTGATATTGTCTGTGCTGATAAAAGTAGCAGCTTCTGAGTTCTTATCAACACGATCTCGCCTTAGCTGAGAGGAAAGGCCTTGAGAGTGAATGCTCATTCGAACACCATTGATCTCAAGAAGAGAATCAGGATCAAGAGGGATATGAGTGATTGTGAGGACCTCAGGTGTGGAATCATCCACCTTGAAGTTGCTGATTCTGACATAGAACACTCTCAAATCGAGTAATTGCGATGATAATGACGATGATGATGATGATGTTGTGTTGTAGCCCTGATGATATCTAACCATCTGATATGGTTCACCGTTGTTGTTGCGTGTCTCGTAAAGCTCCACCATGATTAAGAACCAGAATCAACCCCTATGTCTCAATGAATCTAAACATTGGCATAGAGAAACGTATATGTTGGATTTGGATCAATGAGAATCATTTACAAAGAGAAAGCATCCAAAAACAGAGAATCACATCATCCCCAAATCGTAACGAAAGAATGTAAAGATTCAAACTTTAAGTAGTTGCCGAAAAACAGAGAGATGGGTCAAAGAATACTGATGCAGAATCACATCTTAGTATGAAAACAAAACCAATTAACAAGCTTTCTAGATTCTGGAGTTTTAAAACTACGTTTCTATCAGAAAGGAACTATCTTTAAAATTAGAAAAATAGAATTTTCTAAAAAAAAAATCAGAAAAATCCGCAGAAAAGAAAGCTTACACAGAGATGTTCCATCCGCGAACCCCACACACTTATAGTCTGATGATTTTTGCACAACAGAACTTGTGTTTCATATTAATCTTCCTGTCTGCGTCTCCAATATTTAAAAAAAAAAGGAAAAAAAAGAGCTTTCTATGGCCAAGTAGGATTTTGATTAGATCTCTCCTAGATCATACGTTTCCATTAAACTGCGAGCTCGGCGCGTGGCAACAAATTAACGACGAAGCCCAATTGATTTTTACAGCCAAAAAATAAATATCTTTATGAAGAATAATATTTGTTTTTATTCAAAAAATAGATAAATCAGGGGAAAATATATATAATGAGAAAATAAAAAAGAGTGATGGGAAGGATTTGAGTTGTCTCGTTGCTATGATCCAACAGGAAGAAGAAAAGATGGGGCTCTTCTGACTTTCCATCACGTGATCATCCTTATCTTCTTCTTCTTTGGTTCTAAGAGCAAGATTATCGGAGGTCTCCACAAGAGGTCCTTCCACTATTTGGACTAAAAAGAAAATTAAAAAAAAAAAGAAATTGGGTGGTCCGGTCCTTAATTAAGGTCCTTTTGGACGAGTCTCTTGAGCGATGTGGTAGCAGAGGAGAGAGGTCGAAGAGGCCCTTGCACTATTTTTTTTTTGTTTTAAATTTTAATGTTCTATATATTTTAATTTCTATTTTCTCTAATAATGTAATTAATTATAAAACTAATCTGTTTACAATATTTTTTAAAAAAAAATATTTACACTAAGGGACTTTCATAAGTCCCACCAATAATGTGTGTTCTGAGCGAAAGTCCCTTGTTTGATCCTTTAATTCAATTATATTCATAAACTATCGTAAGGGATAAAACCCTTGTTTGATCTCTTAACTCGATTATATTTATAAACTATCGTAAGGGATAAAAATTGAGGTCCACCACTAATCTTGCCCTAATGCCAAGTCGCTGTTTACGACACACACCGCGTCGGTTACTCTCACCAAAAACGACGCAATTTTTCTTGTTCATTTCTCGAAACGGTAAATTTTGGGCTCTGTTGGGCTTTTACATTTACAAACACTCGGTTAACTGTCTTGATTGAAAAGTGAACATCGTCCCGTTTCTGTTCTCGAGTCATAAATTACATTTTCTCTACACAAGACTGGAGCTAGCAACCAGTGATGCTAGGTATGCATGACCCTTTTTAACCCAAGTCCAAATATCTACTTATATCTAAACTGAAAAAATAGTAACCGAATCCAAACCATTATACAAAAATATCTAAATGAGATTTATGAATTTAGTATTTTGAAGTTTGGAAAACATGAACTGAAATTCAAACTAGGTACGAAGATATCCAAAATTAGTTAAATATGTTAAAATGTTATATAGTTTAAGGTAATTTAGATATTTTATAGTATTCAATTTTTTTTGTAGTTTATTTCATTTGTTATTTTAATACTTTTTAACTAGCTTAGATAATTTTTTTAATCAGAATTGTGAATAATTTATATATTTTACAAAAAAATGTCAATTTCTCAAATTTTTTAAAAATATTTTTAGACATTGGTTACAATCCGATCCAAACCAAACTCAATCTGATAGTTAGTAAAATCTAAATCAAATTTATAAACACAATACAAGAAAATCAAAAAATATGAATTAACCGAACTGAAACCCACATGGCCTCCGAAATCCTAACGCGCAGTCCTAGTGCTAAGACATCATATATACTTCACTAGATTACATTTTTAAAATTCTATGAAGCTATACAATTTGATATTTGGCACTTGTATAATATATTAATAATACTATAGTACACTATACTAGAAGGATAAAATATATTACTATTAATGTATATGTCATTACATGCATGTATTAAATTGGTGGGTGATATAGAGAAGAAAACATAACCAATGGACAAACATAAAATCTGCTTTTTCTTCCGAAAATTTTATCCCAACACCAAAGAGTGGGTGACTTTTGATATCGAAGACTGTTGTCTTTTGTTTCTGTCTGAATAACATTAAAAAAAAACAAAGAAAGCATGAGAATAATTATTGCCCGTGAAGATATTTTTTTATAACTGCTCCTTAAGATATTAGAAACAGATAAGCTGTTCAAAAATTGTATTCTGTTGAACAAAAAAAAATACCCTTATGGGGAAGAGAAGGTTTCAGAGAGCAAAGGAACCTTCAGAGACGGCTATGGTAACAGAAGCTTCATCTCCGTTAAGGAGACGAAGAGGAAGGCCGAGGAAGAATCTTGAGAACCCAGAAGATTTCAAGAAGGAACAAGACGAAGACTATGAGGAGTACGAGGACGAAGGAGAAGAAGAAGATAAAGATGAAGTTGAGATTAGTTACAGAGAGAAACAAAAGAAGAAGAAGATTGGAAGTAGCCCTAGCGTGGAAGAAGGGCAAAAGTGGAAACGTGAAGAACTAGCTCAGGAGGAGGAGGAGAAGCCGGATATGACGGTGCCACGGCTGTCATATAGACGGTCAAGGAGGAAGAACACACCGGTGAAGAGCTGGTAATACCAATGTAGTCTTTGGTTTTATGTGAGTTCATGGATTAACTATTGTTGAGTTATAAATTAATTAAAAACCCTCATCGGAAGAAAACACCTTTTGATTCTTGGATCGGTTACACAAGTTTTGGATAATCAAAGCTATTGTCAGTGGGGAAACAATACAAGTTTATGGCGACCTTAAATTAATTTGTTTCATAATAATGTTTTTTAGGTTTAGTTGTAGTAGGTTGTTTAATTTTTGAGTTAGTGTAGTTGATGGTTACGTCCCTTTCGGATTTTTGAATGATAACAAAAGATGCAAATGCACATGGTGAATAGATAAGTTAAAGAAACCAATGGATATTAAAACCACAACAAAGCTATATATTACGTAATATGACCTTGCTGTAGTTATCCAATCAGAGTAAAGAAGGTCGCAAATATAAACTTACTAATTTCACGCAGGACATTATGGACCCTGCAAATGTTTCACGTGCAAAACCCATCTTTGTCCCAAGAACATCGAAACTTTTATCAAAATTCAAAAGTTTATTACTAAAGTATTCAGTTTGATATGATTTCAAAAAGTCTTCCCAAGAGTAACTTGTATCACTGAAGTAGACAAAAAAAAACAAAAGGTTTTAGACCTAGACGGAGAAGCCTTTAAAGGATTTCTAACAAAAAAGACATGAAGCTTACTTCTTCTCTTAAGCTTTAACAGCCTGTGGTTTAGGGTGATGATGCCTTTCCTTCTTGTAACGCAACTGCTCTGGATCAAACCCTCCTTCCTCTGCTCCATAAACTGCCCATGATGGTGTTTCTGCCATATAGTCTTTGCTCGTGAACGCTTCTCCAGAAGCCACCTATGCGAAAAGTGTCAGTACATAAAATCATCAAGTTTTGACTTTTGAGATTGATCAATGTTTTGGATTTGGTTTTAACTAACTAACCAGATCGTGGAACTTTTCATAGTCGATCCAAGTGAACCACTTTCCATCCACTTTGAACTTTTCGGTTCTCCCTAGAAGAACGCAGCATGAATGGGCGTGCTCGCAAGCAACCTCGTACTCTCCGTTGCTCTTCAGAGACAGAGCTTCTGAGAATGCTTTAACATCAGCGTGCCATGGTACGTTCTCCATTGTTAGCTTTGATGTTGCAGATCTGTTTATGTTTCCACAAGATTAGCACATATGTGATGATTTGTAATCTAAAAAGAGTGGAGAACAAGTGAAACCCACTCACGATCCACAATATGTGACGCCTTTGATCTCTATGAAATCAGGTTTCCCAATGCTGAAGAGATTGAAATAAGCATCTAACTCCTCTGTGTTCCATCCTTTGACTAGTGTTAAACGGTAGACTGTTCGTTGCTGCTTCTCCTGGAGAGCTTTCAAGGAGTCCTGAGATACAAATGGTGCAGTTATTATATACCTTTACCTTACTTAATATTCCATTTCTAAGATTTATATTCCATATAGGAAGTTATTTTAAATACTCACAATAAATCGCTCCCAGAAGTCCGCAAAGAGAGGCCTATCAATAGCTTTCAAGCTCTCTTTGGTAGCAGCATCTACACTTACGTACAACTGTAGATATCAAAGATAATGAGTTAGGCAACTTGGTTCCGCTAAGTGCAGAAAGAGCCTTCGAAGCTGGAAACAAAAAATTGTACAAAATAGACATTACGGACCTGGGTGATAGGCTTCATCATCAAAATCTTTTCAGGGAATTGCGCATTAGTAACCAAGAATGTAGATATACGCTTTCCATGTAGCTCATCTACAAGTGCATTGATCTCTGGATACATAATTGGCTCACCAACAAGTGACAACGCACAATGCCTTGGTGTTAGACCTTCTTGTAACTTCTCTGGAGTTACACCTGAAGAACATATCCGCCAACAAAGCATCAGCATCTGACATTCAAGTAACCAAAACACGCAGATTATCTATGACTTCTAGGAGTTTGATGTCACAGCTTCTTGGTGTAAATTTTTAATTGGCTATCACAATACATGCGGAACCTATAAGTAATGAGGTTGAGTTTCATAAAGGATGATATATGTAAACTACGGATTCTCATAAACTATCAGAGACCTGTACGAAAATTTTAAGAATGTATTATCCGCAAACCAAAATAAGAAGGAAGATAAAATCAGACCTGGAACTCCTTTCATCTGTTTAATCATCTTTGTATGAAGATCAAGAGCACCTTTCACAATCTCTTTAGGATCGTCCATCTTCCACTGCCAGCTCTTTCCCACAGGATTTGTGTGATGCCTCCAACAGAAGACACATTTGTTCGCACAAGCCAAACTAGGTGTTGTCTCCATACACCTTGCTTATTCCAAAACCCAAAATACATCTCAACATAAGAATCACAACCTACAAGCATAAGGCTAGATGTAAATAAAAAGTACAGTACTTTCAATCGAACCTGTGACTCTCAATGCCATAAAAGGAGTGCTTGTAGCAACCTCCCCTGCCCCTGAGCTGTGACTTTGTCCATCTACATATTTTAACCCCACTATGCGAACCAATGATCTTATAGCCCTGCAAGTTACACAGAACTTCAAAAACTCTGTAGCAATATCACAACCCTGCTTAAAATCTCAAAGCAAGAACTACCTGTTTCGTTAAGCTTGCTCTAATCACAGGAGTCACCATCTCCTTCTTCCCACCTTTCGCAACTTTCACCACACCATTTCTCTTTGAAGGAGCTTTTCCAGCAATATCTTCAAGATCAACAATATCATTGTTATCTTCTTCTTCCTCTTCATCTGTTGAATCAATATACTCTCCGTCGCTCTCAACAACACCATTTTGAGAAATATCATTGGTTTCTTGAACAGAGCCTCCCTTCAGAACTCTAATCACTCCACTACACCACTCCTGAAACACTCCGTCTAATTCTCCGTCGTCAACGTCACCTTCTCCCACCGGAACCATCTCCACTCCACCCAATCCCACCATCCTCCTCGACAACTCCTTCGCCACAGCGTTATACGACTCACCATAAGCACGGCTCCCGACGCCGAAAACTCCGAATCTGCAATCGGAGAGAAGAAGCGAGCCAACCCTGAAATCCTCTGCGCTCTCGGATAGCCAGTTGACGAGAAACTCTCCGTCGTGCGGCGGTTTTCCACCATCCCAAGTCGACGCGATGAAGATAGCTAGGGTTTCCTTGGGGAGATCCTCAGGCTCGTAGCTCCGCGGATCGACAAGATCGAATGCGATGTCGTTCGATGCGAGGAGGTCATGGAGACGTTGAGCTAGGGCTTTGGATGTGCCGGTTTGGGATATGAAGAAGATCTTCCCTCTGCTGCTAGGGTTTAAGGAGAGGCTTTTGATACGTTTTAGGCGGCGGTATTTGTGGATGCAGTAAAAAGTAGTCGCTGAGAGTAATGCGATGAGAGCTAGTCGAGTATGTATGGAGGAGGACGAAGCCATGGGTTCAGATTCAAGATCACAGAGGCGGCGCGTAGCGTTCACTCGACGCTATGAACAGATATAGTGTGAGAGGGAGAGAGACTCAGGTTGACAAGAACCCAGAAATGGCGGAGACGGTAGGGTAAGTATGAGGTTTAAAGGCCCATTTAGTTTAGGTTTACGGCCCATTAGTATGGTTTAAAGACCATTAACTCTCTGTCTCGGAGATGAGAAAGCCACGACCACGCCTTTTATTTCTTCTAGGATTTTATGCCACGTGGCGGACCATGTTCTTCTGCAACACCCTTGTTTTCACTCTCTATTTTCTATACGGCAGAGAGGGAAAAAATAAAAATAAAATAAAACAAACGAAACAAAATTGAAATAAGAGAATATTCCACGAAGAATTACCTGTAAAGGTCTCAAGTGTTTATGTCTATATTTGAAACCTACTTTCTCGGTAATCACTACGTAGCAGTTTTATTATCTCTCTGGAATACTAGTCGTTCCCAATTTCATGCCTATATATGCACTATCATCCACCATGCATTTTCTCCACAAGCATCAATTTTCTCTGTGTATCTCTATATGCACGAAGACAGTTCTTCTGTTGGTTAGTCTTCTTCTTCTCCCTTTTTTTTATTGAGTATTTGATGAAACTTTCTGTATTAGATTTAACCACGTTTACCAACGTCACTACAATTGTTTTCTTAACTATGTGTTTGGTTTTGGTAGTAGTATAGTGTTATAACTGTTTTTTTTTGGTAAGTTTCTTAGCAAACCTTTGGAAGAACTTATGATGTACATACGTGGTGCAAGTTTTTATCTTTTGATCTGAGGTAACTTGTTAGGTTTTATTTGTTACCTTTTTCTCTTTTTATTTTTGGTGCTAGTGTATCATGTTGGTGCGGTCTTAGTGTTGTATGACTCGTTTTGACTAACCCTAAACTTTGTATTTTCTCTAGAAAACGTGTCGTCAGGTAGTATTATCTTCTTACGTGCGTCTATATTAAGCCTCGGTGGATTCTATTTTTGACTAAACAGCAGCTACGTCTGTGATTGTTTATTATATATATATTTTGTACAGTTGCGTGTTGCATCTATGTTTATATATCCTATTCAGTTTATTTAAATAACAAAAATGAAGTTTCTTTTACTTGTTCAACTCTCAGGAGCAAGTCAGCTGTGTTTCAAGAATTCAATGGAAGAACAAAGAGTTAGTGGTCTTAGTGATAGTGTGGTTCAGTTTCACAATGTGGGCTCAATGGATGGATGTGAAGCTCCCCGTAAGTTGTCATCCCCTGTAGGAGGAAAAGAAATCGATATAAGAAACCAGATCTTCTGCAATAGATCATTGAACATGAAGAATATCATTGCTGTTGGATTTGATATGGACTACACTCTTGCTCAATACAATTCTGAAACTTTTGAGTCCCTTGCTTATGAAGGAACTGTTAAGAAACTGGTATACGATCTGGGTTATCCAAGAGAGGTTAGTATACTATACTGTTTTAATGTTTGTTACGTCCAGAAAACTTTTACTGATTGTTCTATTTTATGCGGTTAATTTTTTTCCAGCTGCTGGAGTGGACATTTGATTGGAACTACATGGTTAGAGGGTTGGTGCTAGACAAAAAGAAGGGAAACATCTTGAAGGTAAACATCGTGTATTGGATTGGACTTATAATAATTGCTGCTTCGTTTACTAGTTGACTGTTGATCATGTTTCAGATGGATCGTCATAAGTATGTGAAAGTAGCTTACCATGGGTTTAAGGAGCTCTCTAAGGAAGAAAAAGTTAGCATCTATGGCACTAGCCTAGTACGAGATTCTTTTGATGAGCCTCACTATGCTCTCATTGATACTCTCTTTTCTTTGGCCGAAGCCTATATGTTTGCTCAACTCGTTGATTTCAAAGATAACAATCCTGATAAACTTCTCAAGGACGTTGAGTAAGACAAGACAAGTCTCCCATATTATTATTTTGTTGAATGTTATGATCATGTTTGTGATCTTGTTAGCATACTTTATAACTAGTTTGTCACTAACTAGTTCCTTCTCCAATGGTGTTCTTTTAGTTATGGTCGTATTTATAAAGATGTGCGGTCTGCTGTTGATTTGTGCCATCGTGATGGAACTCTAAAGCAGATGGTGGCAAAGGAACCTAACAAGTAAGGCTTCATTACTTTGTTTTTAATTTCTTTTTCTATCATAGGTTTTTAACTTGCCTTTTTTATAAGGTATATCAACGAGGATGCTACCATTGTACCTCTTTTGAAAATGATTAGAGATTCCGGACGCTCTACATTCTTGGTGACCAATAGGTAATGCTACTGACATATTCTTTAAATTTAAATTTTTATAGTAAAGTTGCATGCATGTACTGTATTATGCTCCAAAAGCAACTTGATTATTATAACATCTTCTTTTGTCCTTGTAATAGAAACTTGAAACATAGGGAGTGTTACAGAACCTTTGTTATTATTCTGTTATGGGACAGACTTTTAAAAAACGTGATTTGTTTATTATCACATTCTGTATAATCAGTAATTTTGAATGGCATTATTGCAGTTTGTGGGACTACACAAATATTGTGATGAATTTTCTCTGTGGAGGTCGCACTGTTAATGGCCCTCTTACTTGCAACTTTGATTGGCTCCAGTACTTTGATGTTGTGATCACTGGCAGGTACTTTGCTCTTTCATGGACACAAGTTTATGTGCTATTGTAGATGATTATTTGTTTATCTGCATTCTTCTTTTCTTATCTCATTTGTTTGCTATCTGAATTGGATATATGTTTGTGAAGTGCAAAACCTGGTTTCTTCCATGAAGAGAGTCGTGCCAACCTTTTCGAGATGGAACTTCAGTCTGGAATGCTCATTAATACTGACAATGGAACACCTATGGCTCAGGTTTGATTGTCTTCACGAGTTTGTTACATTCATGATTGATAGTTGCAACTTATCTTTTATTTTTATGATTGACAGTTGGGAGATCCTTCACCAAACATTTCACTGAAGAGTAAAGATAAAGGTTGTCGTGTCTTCCAAGGTGGAAATGTTGGTCATCTTCACAGTTTGCTCTCCATTGAGTCAAGTTCACAGGTACTGCGCATTGTATAGACCTATCTATAGTAACTGACTAACTGGATGTGTGTACCGTGACATATCTCATGTGTCACTTATTCTATCTTGTTAGGTTCTTTACGTGGGTGATCATATATACGGTGATATCCTGCGCAGCAAGAAAATACTCGGTAAGGTTTTCTTTTTCCAGTTATAGATATGTTGATGAAGATAGTATCATAGTTGTTAGAAGAAACTGGTAAAAGGGTACTTTAAATTTTTTTAATTCTTCAGGATGGAGAACTATGCTTGTTGTTCCGGAACTTGAAAAGGAGGTTGAACTTCTATGGGAACTGAGGGACACACGTAAGGTGAATGGATCCTCTCTTCTATTCATTGTATTATGCTATAGTTTTTCCTTTTCTCTCATTCATTTTAATTTGATTAATGCTTTTGGTTTGCAGAAACTGATGTTGATGAGGAATGAGCGTGACTCAGTTGAAGACAAGATCCATCACTTGAACTGGTCCCTGAAGTAAGTGTTGTTTAAATTATGAATTGAACCAAAGAATGCCTGTGTAAACCAATCGTATCATTTAGGTTTGAGGATATTAAGGAGAATGACAAGAACGAAATGCTATCAGAGATCAAGGACTTAGAGGTAAGATAGAGTTTGTTACAACTCCTTAATCTCATATTGTTGCATATTCGTTCTATAGTCAATGTTTTTGGTGGGATTCAATAGGCTATGAGAGATGAAGTACGACTAAGTCATCAAGAAGTTCAAAGGAAAAGTCACCAGAAGGTAAATGTAGAGTGTTATCAGTGCAATAACTAGTTTAAAGTTCCAATGCTCATGTTGTTGTTTTTTTATTTTTGGTTGCTGCAGTTTCACAAGGTCTGGGGACAACTAATGAAAACTGGTTACCAGAGTTCTCGATTCGCTCACCAGGTTGAGAGATTTGCATGCCTGTACACGAGCCAAGTCTCTAACCTAGGGCTGTACTCACCAGACAAGTACTACAGACCGAGTGAAGACTTCATGTCCCATGAGTTCCACCTTCTTCCTCTTTGACTGATCCTATCAGTGAGATAGCTTAAGCAAGATCCGGCATTGAGCATTATCTAAGTACTTTTCTTTTGGTTTGGTTTTGTGTGCTCATTCTTATTTTCTCTGAACTTCCTTTTATCTCTTCTTAGTTCTTATTATTATCTCTATTGAAACGTTTTCTTTTTATCTTTTGCGGCGAGTTAATGTCTACAAAACTCATTAATCTATTATCTTATGGTTTTTTTCTATTAACGTTTACTTCTGTTACATTCCTCTTTATCACCTCAAAGCTTCTTTTACTCTATATGGAACTTTCTAAACTCACAGGGGAGTTCAGTTCCTCTTTATTGTTCTTTTTTATGAGAAGAAAGTTACGTTCTCTGAAGCTATGCATTCAGTTCCTTCAAAACCATCAATGGCTACTGCTAGCTTCACAGAGAAGTAGCAGAACACGTCTTTGTTTGGTGCTTTAGGTAACCTTTTCTCCAACATTATGTAATCCTAGTTGTATTCTGTTTAATCCAAAACATCTTCACTGTACTTTTAAGTGGTAATATCAATAGGAAAAGATGCGAATCATCATTGTTCATTTCTGGCAATTTTGGTGTTCAGACTCGTCTCTGTGTTGGCATAATCTTTACTCTATGAGAGAAGAGTTTGATCAAATTACAAAAAAAAAAGGGAAAAAAAAACTTGGTGTGTTCATATACACATAACAGAAGATTATTGACACTACAAACAAACAAACAAATCTTTGTAACTTCTCTGCCTAATTAACAACAGCTGGAAACTCTAGACATTACTTTGTTTCTTCTTGTTCTTGGCCAAAACAGAGATCTCGTGAGAGGGAGACAAAGAATGCTACTGTTTTGAGCTTTCTCATCTGAACAAAGCTTGAAGTTCTTCAAGCGTTTTCCCTTTGGTCTCAGGTACCCATAGAGTCACGAACACCACTGTGAATGCACACACCCCCGCGTATAGAGTGAAAGTTGCTGTCCAAAATTAACCAAAAACCTCATTAGCAAAAATGATCTATCTAACCTCATGGTGACAAAGAGAAAAGAGTCGAGAGAGAAACCTCCACTGCTCCAAGCTAAGAGCAAGTTTGCAGTCATGGTGATCAACCAAGAGAAGAACCAATTGGCTAAAGTTGCTATACTTCCAGCTAAACCCTTTATGTTCACAGGAAGGATCTGTTTATCATAACAACAACAATCAAAAGGTAGTTTAATAAAAGTTTTTTCGCTCTTCGGTTCTTACAACACTTTTAACTTTTAATCGACTTGATACCTCAGACATTATAAGCCACGGAATTGGTCCCATTCCCAATGAGAAAGAAACAACCATTGCCTGTAACGATTCAACAGAGTTAAAGCAAAGTTAACAGCTCATTGCATCAAGAAAGTTTCAATACATAGCAAAAACAAACAAACAAACTTACCACTACTCCAACTACTGACAAGATGCTCAGCATACTGTATACGTCTGAATCATGGGACACAAATCCCTAAACAAGATATGTCAAACTCAAAACGTCAGACCTCGGGTTTGTTGCAGAAGATAAAGAATGCTGTTTAGGGAAGTTACAACTTAAAAAAAAAATACCTTAAGGTAGAAAGCAGCTGCAACTATTACTAGGCTGATCGTCATCCCAACCGAAGAGATCTAGAAAACATTTCCATTTGCCTTATTAGTTAATCTTGAGCATGTCCTGAATCCTATAGATATGACACTAATGAATACTCACAGTAAGAAGAAGCCGACGACCTGCTTTGTCCACCAACCATGTTGATATTGCAGTCGCTACTACTTGAATAGCACCGACCCCAAATGTTGCTGCATTACTCGATGTAACTCCTAAAACAAAAAAAAACACGAAAAATCTTGAAGCTATGTAATAATCTGAGACAAGAAACATCCTGTATTCTTAGAGCAGGGGCCTACCTGCAGATTCAAAGATTGTACTGGAATAAAACAGGACGCCATTAATCCCACCGAGTTGTTGAAGTACAAGCAACCCTATACCAACCTGTTACACACACAAAAAGAAATAGAGTTGTAAGATTATGTTTTCATGGTAGACAAAGTATATTCTAAGGGAAATATTCAATGTTTTATACCATAAGTGGGAAATAGTATCTCCTCCTCTTGAGATCTACAAACCGAACTGTAGATGATCTCTTAGAAGATGATACCACAGATCTCTGAAAATTTGCAGAAGATATGAAAAATAAGCGTTTGAAAATCATTCATGTATCCTTTTAGAATGAAGATTTTTTAGTGGTGACAATACCTTGATTTCATTAACCTCAACGGTAATATCAGTCTCAAATCCTCTGAGAACTTGTAATGAAGTTTCAAAATCATCAGTCATACCCATTTTTGCCTACAGTTTAAAGTAAAGTATCTCATGAGAGTGGATTAACCAAAATATGCACTGACTCAAGAAAAATAGTATAACTTACCAGCCAGCGAGGGGATTCAGGAATGAAAAAGAGACCTGGTATCAATACTGTGCAAGGCAGTATCCCTAAGGATAAAGGAAGACAACAGAGAAAGTGATTAGCGCAGGTCAATGAATCATTAATCAGGAAAATGGTTTCAGGCTCACCCAAAACTGCAAGAATCCTCCATGGAACAAAGAGGCCAAGTAAATAAGCCAACATTATTCCAATAGTCACAGAAAGCTACATAAAAAAAGTTGACCAACATCTAATGTTCAGCATTAAGGATCTGCTCAGAAAATGCAAATGAAGAATCAGTCAGCTAGCCATGTCAAACCTGGTTAACTGAACCCAGTCCTCCCCTCATATTCTGTGGAGCTATCTCAGCAATGTATACTGGCACCTACAACCACAAACCGAGTTGCATAAATTTTCTGAATTCCATAAGCAAAACAACAACTAGGTGAGATCAGTATTACCGTGTAAGAGATGATCCCAACACCGAAGCCTTCTAAAAGTCTTCCCATGTAAAGAAAAGAAGTATCCTATAAAACCAGGATGATGTAAGGTCAGTCTAACATTTTCAGATTGGCATTTCAAGTCAAATATAGAAACTGGAAGACAACAACAAACACTCACTCACTTTTGCAAATGATATGCAAAGCCAACCAATGATATTGGGAATTGCAGCAATCATCAGAGACTGTCCAAGAAACACACACAATAAAGGGTCTAAGTAAAGCAAGTAAGATGTCATTAGCTTGATCAAGATCCAAAACAGAGTAATTTAATAGTCGTGAAACTAAGCTAAACATACCCCTTTACGTCCAATGTATTCTGCAATCTGACCACTAGCAATTGCACCAACCATAGCACCCACATTGGATAGAGAACCAAACACAGAGTACTAATAAATGGGAACAAGAGATCAAAGTCAGGCAACGGTAAAAACCAGACAGCTCAAGACAAAGAGATTCGTTTTATTACCTCGGATACAGTTAAACCGAGATCCTTGGTGATTGCAGCTTGTGTTGGAGAAGAATAACCACACTGAACCCAAAAGATACAAATCAGTCACAACTTTCTACAAATGGAAAAGAAAAAAAAGGTTGGGACTTTTCTTCTTACAGTGAAACCGAATTGAATAGGACCAAGAGCAACGATCAGAACACATGCAAGAACAGAGATAGAGCTGTCTCTGATGACTTGAGACGAACCCATCATACTCGACTGTCTTGAACCCATCCGGTACCAACTACCTGTGTGTATGAAAGGTCGACGCAGATCATTCCTCGCCTCCTCTGTATCACTCATCTTTTTGGATGATATCAAAGCTTCAAGCTTTAGCCTCAAGGCAAGAAAGAAAACTCCTTTGGACTTTCCTGTCGGTTTAGAGGATCTAGAGACTGTTTTTTTTTATATAACGAAGCTTGGATAAGAACGGATTAAGAGACACCGTCTTGTTATTAAGAAAAAAACGAAGAAGGAAGAGGATTTGGGATGTATTATGGGCTGAAGTGTAGTGATTAATGGTTGTAGAGACAAGAGGAGACTTGTTCAGATCAGTTTTTTTTTAAAGATCACAACAGGTAGAGTCGTCGCATAAACCAAATTTGGAAAAAATAAAGGTTCTTTTTAGATTATTTCTTTACTTATTGCTAAAACTAGTATATATCTTCTTCTTGGCGATGCTTTTGTTAGATAAATAGATTTTTTTTTGTGCTAAAACAAAAAACTATTTAGACTGGAGCTCTAATTGTTAACTATGAAATGAATATGAAAAATAAAAATAAAAAATGTTGAGGAAAAAAATAAAAGAAATATCTATTCTTTATATTTATTCTTAAATTCGAAAAGAAATAAATATAATTTATAATTGTTTAAATATAAAAATGTTAAGAATCATAAATAATAAATATTCTTTGTAAATAGTGTAATTTCTAAGAAATAATAAAAGAATTAAGTATTCTTGTTCATTCCTTTGTTTACTATCTAGAATCTAAACGAATAAGAGAAATTTGTATATTGTGTCATGTGCTAAAGATAATTGCAATGTTTTTGGATGATGAATAATCTTTTGTTAAAACTAAAAGCATACTATAGTCATCAGAATTTACTAAAAGCTTGATGCAAATTTTGAATAGAATGTACTGGCAATAAATAAGAACTATTTTATGGTGTTCTGGATGATTTATATCCATTTTTAATAACCAGCTAGTTTTTGTTTTGGATATTTTTCTTTTTTTTGTTCAGTATTTCACCATAGTTAATTACTGCATTTAATTTTGGGATTAATAATAGAAATACCACAAAAGGCAATCAACTACACTAATTAATCAAAATTGGAAATTTGTTCTATTGGATAAGACATCCACATCTTACTTACATCATTAATAGATACTAAAATAAGTATTTATACTGAAGGTTATTATTTATATTCATTCGTTTAACAAATATTTGTACGTAACTATTATCTTTTCTCATTTTCCTCATCTTTATGTTAGTAAATGCACCACACCGTATCCATATTATGAAAGTCCAAAACACTTTATTTCAAATATTAATTCAACTTAAGTCTTCAAAAAAAAATCGATTTAAATCTTCTATTTGTATCTTCGCATCCACATAAAATGCCAAATTATTAAAGGATGGTCTATACTTTAGACTAAATCAAACTGTTTTTTTTTTAAATTGTCGTTTGGTAAGAAATAGAAGAAAAAATAAAGGTAAAACGAGAGAAATGTGAGGGCAGAGGTGGGCAAGGGCAAGAACACAAAAAGACAGAGTATCATATCATACCAAACACGTCTTTGTGATCTGATATTCCTTTCTAACTAATTTTTTAATTGACCACAAATTTTATATATCTGACCTTAACATAAAGTTATAGTATTTTTGTTGTTACCACCTCGTTTCTCACATGTGTAATATAATCTACAAAATAGAAGAAAAATAAACATCAACATTTACCTAATCAAATCTCAAATTGTATGAAAACAATAGATCAAAGACCGTCGGTGTTATCGGGCCCAACTAGAACACCCAAGCAATTCAGCATGGGCTTATTAAATAAATCAACCTTGATTTTAAAATTAAAAGCCCATATAGAGGAAAGTCGGAGCGTGAGGGCCAAACATGGCTTTGCTTACACACTTTAAGTTGTTAGTCTTTCATGACGTTATAGGGATTCTGGTCCAGTTCCGCATACAAGACTGATAAAGACCTTATAGCAGAAACCATCTTAGCTGAGTGAAGAATATGTAAGATTTAGTTTAGTTAATGAAAAAAAAAACTCATGAAAGGAGGAGTTTATGTCATTGTTGTGTTGAGTTGTCAGAACACACTTGACAAATCATACTCTCATGGAAGAAAAAAAATAAGAACACTTTTGATGATACATCGTTCTTGGGATCTTCTATAATCAGTTTGAAGACAAGAGAGTAGATGAAAAACTACTGTTTGGTTTCTTGCATCTGTCACTGTAACAGAAACACACCATATTCATCATTTCTCCTCCACACAATTTTAAAAAATATGTTTTAGTAAGTAGAGAGTTGTGTATGAAAGTGAAGTATGGGAGGGAGAGTGATGAAGACGTGAGAGGCAAACAAACACTCATTAGTAGAAAACAAACAAAGCAAAGTGTTCTGAAACAGTGAAGTAAGAGTTGTTCTAGTTTTGGCTACAATTCAAGTTGGCAACACAAAACTCTTTAAGTTTTGTTTTTCAGAAAGAAGAGAGAGCTGATAGGGACAATTCAAACCACTGCTTTCCCTTTCATTCATTTCATTTTCCAGCTATTTTTTTTCTTATATATATACACACAATATAAATTCTTAATGGTTGCCTAAGAATGTTCAATGAACTAATCAATCCCTTGAGTATCATTATGCAACTCTTTTGAATGCATTTAATTAACCAGAGATCGGTTTAGATGAACCGATTTAAATTGAATACTTGAGTGAAACCAAGTTGGTGGAATTTGGAAATTCCAAATCCCAAAATGTCCCTACAACACCATAGAAGCTACACTTAGGTGTAAAAAAAACATACACAAGAATAAAATTGAAAAAAAAAAGTTAAAAAGAAAGAAAGTAAAAAAGGATTGCTTGCGGGGAAGCGTGGAGGGTGGCAGAGAGAGCGAGAGAGATTCAGACATTGTTGAGTTCTACAGTTTTTACTACTTCGAAACTGCTTTTTTGGTTTTGATTCTCTGTCTGAATATAGACATTTCATATCTTCACAACCAACTCTCACCATGAGTTGCCTCTTTCATATATATTCATTAATACTACATTGATTAATTAAGTCTACAGATATAAATGTTAATGGGATCTGATGATATAAGCTTTATAATCTTATTAAGCATGATATTTGTATTTGACTTTGTGTAATGTTCAATTTTGTTGCTAAAGAATACTGAGACATGATGATCTAGAACGAATCAGATATATACAACTTCGATTTTTGTTTGGACTCGTCAGAGAACGTATGATGTTTCCAAGATAAATTAAGTTGGTAAAATTAGTGGTGGGTGAAGTTGTAAAGCAACGTTCATATTCGTCGGCAGTGGCAATATCTCACCGTCTTTTATGTTTTAAGAATATTAACAAAGATTCAAGTCTATAATAAAGGTTCATCAATTGATAAACCAGAGTTTAGACATTTTGAAATTTAAAGATCTAGAGAATATAAATGATGTATTAGTATATAACTATTATATAAACTAATAATTGGCTTACATTTACTTATGGATTTCTCGAGATTTACAAACCTAAGTTCAAGAGTTAAACCGGAAAACATTAGTTCGGGTTTTGAAGTTGGAAATTTTTTTAAATTAAAGTCAAAATAAATTGTTAGAAAGAGAATGAGGTCATAATGCTAAAGGGGACAAAAACATGTTATGGTAGATAAGTAATTATCGTGTGACAGGCTGTCCATGAAAAATTCTGCAGAAGCTATGACGATTACTTTTATTTTATTTTATTTTTATCACATAAATTTAAATAATTACCATAATTTCTTACATTTTTGCAACCTTTTAGTAACATTTATTCACACGCATGGATTGTGTATCTTATTTTTCAGAAAGTACAGTATATTACGTCATGCGTGAATGAATGAATGGATATCTATTTGCATTTTAGGCAATTCAATCAGATAAATAGATTAAATAGTAATATGATTTTGTATTGAAAGATTATTAATATGGATGTTCTTACATGTTTGTATTAAACTCATAATGTCTTTTGTGCTCGAAAAAGCTTATAATTAATTAATTATGTATTCAAAAATGAAAAGTAAAAGAGGAGATAATAGGTAAGATAGGAAGATACACTTTTTTGTTCTCATGTATTGTCTTAAGTAAATGAAGTATGTTTTGAGTTTTTTTTTTCTTTAGTTTTAAAATGCAACAACTAAACAAATAATAAAATAAAAGTAAAGGTAGAGAGTGAAATAGGAAAGAAGAAAAGACATAAGTAAGGGTAAATGGTGTTTGGACAAATTAGGGTTTAAGGGTTTGAAAAAATCAAGAGAGAGAGAGAAGAGAGTTATAATAATGAAGGAGAGAGAGAGAATGGGCGGGGCCCATAATGTGGCAGGGCATGTGGCTGGGCTTCCAACTTGACCTTGTCGGTTGTTCTCTGCACTGCCCTTCTCTGCAACCCACACACTATAAAGCCTAATTTATTTTACTTTTTTTTGTTAATCTCTTTATATTTTTTTGCACACTCGGAAAAAACAGTATGGTAATTATTTTAGTTTGAGAGTTTTACGGAAATTGTTGTTATACATTGTTTAAAACTTTCAATACTATAGATTTCACTTCTATTCTGCAGAAACAATGGTATGTTAAATCATAGCTAAAAACTACAATATATATTCAGCATCGATCTTAAGAGATTGACTGGTTTTCCCACTACCACCCGCAAACGCAGCTTTTGCGGTTGATAGCGGTTGTTGGCGTTTTGTAACAATCATGCAAAACGCAATAAATCGTTTCAAACCGCTATAAACCTCTAAAATTCAAAAGCTGGTTCCACCTAGCGTTTGCGGTTGCGGGCGGTTACGGGAGGGTAAATATTTTTTTTTTCAAAAAAACTATATAATAAAAAATAAAAATAATCAATTAAAATTTTAAATTAAATAATAAAATACCAAAATGTATACATTATATTGTAATTTATATTATAAAACTTTGAAGAAAAATATTTCTATAATTTTAAAATAATTTAATAGTATAATTTTATAAATATAATTTTTATATTTAGTATAATAATATGATTTTTAATATTATTATAATTATATAAAATATAAATATTGTTAATTTATTATCTAACCACTGCTGCATTTAGTAGTTAACCAGTCATAAATATCCCGCAAACGCAACAATTTTTAACCGCTTTACCAGTCGTCCAAATCTCTTAATAACACATAAAACCGCAACCGTTCGCATCCGCAAACACCCGCAGTCGCAAACGCAACCGCTGCGGTTACACCAGTCAGCCCCTAAGTAAGCGTAAAACGCAATGATTTTAGAAGTTTACTATACATAGATTTTATAATTTTTAAATAATATTCTCTTGTTAAAATTCATCTTAAAATATTTGTGACTCTCCAAAATCTCAAAACCAACGATAAGATATAACCGAATTTATTGAACAATCAATTTTTTATACTCAAAGCAAGAAAAATATTGATTGCATAAACTAAGTTCTGGTAAATTTATAATTTATGTGTTTATGTTTACTTTTATATAGATGTAGTGCTCACTTACTTCCATCTTGACTTGTAAAGTAAATGATCTCCTTTTCTAAATTCACTGGTAAGCAAAAACACATACGTTAGAATTCCAGTTTAAAGCAATCAAAGACCTTGTTGACCCCCCAACCCCACCCCACCAAGATCCAACTAAGATCTGTGCACCGACTTGGTTAAAGTTCTCAGGTAGATTAATTAAGATCGTTTGGAATAGTTGACTACCTCAAACGCTCTTAATTCTATTAATGGTGACACAAACAGTGCAGAAAAACAGCACTTAATGCATAATGTCCACAAAAATATAGATTGAGAGCTGTAGGTATTACTTGAATGCATAATGTCCACAAGAATATTTGTAACAATATAGTACTCTCTATGTTTTATATAAAGTGTCATTTTATCTTTGTATATATGAATTAAGAAAATAAATAATTTTATATATTTTATATATATAAACATAATTATTTATATACTTAACCATATTTAAACTAATAGAAAAATAAATTATACCAGAAAGTTTATAAAATGAAACGAAGAAAATATCACTGTTTTTAGCTGAATAGTAATACAGTAACTTAGACGGAAGACAATAAATGATACATATCTATAACAAAGATTACGTAATAAGATCATCCGATTACCAATGTACATATGATCCACTGGCACAAATTACAATGCTATGAATTGATTATTGTTAGTGTTTATTTAATCATTGTTATCAGTTGACTTATATAATTATTTATTATGCTCAAAGGGGATTAACTGTCTGAACATACAGACAACAGTCCCTTTTCAGGCTGATTAGCAATTTAGCATTATGCAAAACAACCGAAATACAAAATTGATATAAGTAAATATTTTTAATTCTGTATTTTTCAATTTCCTCATTATCAAAATAAGTACTTTTTAAAAAAATTATACGGATTAATAAATTATAAATTTCTATTCAATATTTCTCATTTGTCTAAAAACAGCAATAATTACAGTTAATTTAATTAATAAAAATTATGTTGCAGGATATAAATAGTCATAAATATCAAATTGTATTTATTTTTTACATAAAAACTTTAAAACACCATTTTAATAAGAAAATTTTCCTAAAACATCAATTAAAGTGATAAGGAGGGAGTTTAATCTTCAATTGTATTTTTAACAGTTTAAACAGATCAACGTACACATTAATGGCTTACTACTGTGCACGGTAAAAAAGTGAGCTCATAAAAACTTGCGGTCAGAATGTCAATAATTGCATCAGTTTCATGCGAGTTACAAATACTATGAAATTTGAGCTTCAAGTTACCATAGAATCATGATGCATTTATAAATTAACTGATAGATGCAAAAGAAAGTCTATAATTAATTGATAGAACAATCAATTTCATTCAAAGAAAATAACCCCCCATAAGCAAAACTACATACATATACTAATAAAAGAAAAACATCTCCTTCACAAATTTTTAAGAATTAAAAAAAAAAATCTCAATTGTCTTTGTTTAATATAGAGTAATGTTCTCGTCTGTAGTTTGGATCTGCCGTCGGATTAGATAAAACGGCGATTTGGTCACTAGTTTGATTTTGATATAATGCCAAATCAGCTAATTTGAAATTTACTGTTAACATTTAAAGAAACCCAACAAAATCTGAATTAACCCATGATTTGGTATTTCTGCTTAAACCCATCATGTTTTTAAATGTGGTTTTGTTATATGGTTTGTAGAATTTTGCAGAATAGTGATGGAAATAAATCAAAATAGTTGGTTTAATACATTGTTAGATTATTTTTATCGTTATACAATATACACTAATTTAATGATTATTCGTGGCCTAATTTTGAATTAGAATTTTCAGTCACTATCATTATTATGAGACATAATATCTTATAATTATCAGATTTAAATTTTTTATTTTATATTTAGAAAATTAGCATATAATGTATAAGATTTTAATCAATTAATGTATGGTCCATCCGGATTAATTTGTTGATCCAGTGACCTGAAATCAATCGGATTTAAAATATTTAAATCAATTAGCCTAAACAAAAAAAATTTGCATCTCTGCCCAATATTTTAGCTTGATAAAGGGTTATGATACGTTTTGACAAAACTATAAATGATGTCCTTCTATAAACTACTTAGATTATAAAGATAAACTTCATGTAAAAGTTATGTTTTGTTTTCACACTTATATATAAGTTTGTACATTTCAATTCCATGTTACAAATAATAATACTAACTTTAAAACAGCTTTTGTTTAGATGGCTAATTTCTCAACATGTAAAAGAAAATGATAAATAGCTCAATAAGTATGATAAACATAATAGCATAATATATAGTAGGGTATGCTATTAGTCTTATCTCTCAAAAAAACAAAGGTGATCGTCTCTTATCTCTTTCTCATGGCCTCACCACACGCAACCAAATTGTCTCTTATAATCGGATCTCAAAGGTTGGCTTGTTGGGAGCACTGAGACATCAAACATGGTTTCTTCTTCCCTTCACCCTTAAAAAAAAAACCAATTAACCCTAAAAATCCCTTTTAAAGTACTATTAATCTTAAAAGTTCCTCTATCATCTCTTGTCTCTCTCTCCTCTCTCTCCATTAAAACCATTCACAAGCAAAAAAGCTTTGAGCTTTTAATGAGAGTTTAAGATCCTCTTCGGTTCCTCCTGCAAAAAACTGTGCTGTTCCTTGTGTACTTGCTCTCATCTGTAAGTCTCTGGATCTCACTGTCTTTAATTTTATTTATTTCCTTATTAGTAATCTCATTAATATGTTCTTTTTCAGACATAAAATTAAAACAAACTTCAGTTCTTAAGCTTATGTTAAAAATCCAGAAAATTAATTAACCCTTTTTTTCTTTTGTTAATCTCTTTAATTGCAATTAAAAATCATTTCCAGGGTTTTAATTTTAATTGAACACTGAGAAGAAGACAATGGATATGAGAAGCCATGAAATGGTAGAGAGAAGAAGAGATGACAATGGCAACAATGGTGTTGGTAGCATTGCAAATGAAGATAATGTCAACGGTAATAACAACAACAACAACACTCGTGTCTCTTGCAACTCTCAAACCCTAGATCACCACCACTCCAAGTCTCCGTCTTCTTTCGCCATCTCCGCCGCCGCTAAAACCACCGTACGGTACCGGGAGTGTCTCAAGAACCATGCGGCCAACGTCGGCGGAAGCGTACACGACGGATGCGGCGAGTTTATGCCGAGTGGTGAAGAAGGAACGATCGAAGCTCTCAGATGCGCTGCTTGTGATTGCCACCGTAATTTCCACCGGAAAGAAGTCGACGGTGTTGGAAGCTCAGACGTAATCGCTCACCACCACCGTCATCACCACCATCAGTACGGTGGAGGTGGGAGAAGACCGCCGCCGCCGAACATGATGCTTAACCCGCTCATGCTTCCACCGCCGCCGAATTACACGCCGATGCAACACCACAAGTACGGAATGAGTCCGCCTGGAGGAGCAGGAATGGTGACGCCGATGAGCGTCGCTTACGGGAGGAGGAGCTGAGTCGTCTAGTGAAGATCTGAATATGTACGGACAATCAAGCGGAGAGCATGGCGGAGGAGGAGCTACGGCGGGGGGACAAATGGCGTTTTCAATGTCTTCCAAGAAAAGGTTTAGGACGAAGTTCACGACGGAGCAGAAGGAGAGGATGATGGAGTTCGCGGAGAAGCTGGGATGGAGGATGAACAAGCAAGACGAAGAAGAGCTCAAGAGGTTCTGCGGTGAGATCGGAGTGAAGAGACAAGTCTTCAAAGTGTGGATGCATAACAACAAGAACAATGCTAGGAAACCACCACCATCATCAGTAACTGGGACTACTCTCTAATGATTAAGCACTACTTAATCTAGAGATTATCTCTTAATCTATTGTTGTTGTGTTCTTTTTTTTTTTTAATGTTGTCTAGGTTTTTGTAGCTTGTACGATCTTTGGATCAATCAATGGATGTTTTGTTTGCCTAGTTAATGTTTTCTTTTTAATTTTAATTTTAATTTTATGTGTTTTGTCAGATCGTACTTGTAATCTTCTTTTACTTATTAGTTTATGTTTCTGTTTTTAATACGTTTAAGCCTAACACAACGATGCTGTGTTGTTGCAAAGTACAAACTTAATTTTACCAAAGAAAAAAGAAGTACAAAGTTAAATACCCAAATACTATCGACATTAACAGTTTGATACCAATCTTACGAAAGAAACAAATATTACAAACGTCAAATGCGAACATTCTAAATTTGTGTCTTTCTTAATGTGAATATAAAGAAATCTTATAGATAAGCATCATTTGCTGTCAGCCCACTAAAATACAGATATACAATTTAAACACAACATTTGTAGCAGGTTTTATATATATAAATATGGCCAAATTTCTCAAATAAAATTTTTAATTTTTTTTGTTACAAAACTAAATTCAAAAATATAACTAAAATATTTTTTATTTTTTTTTTATTTTAATTTTAAACATCACTTCCAAAATTTGATCACATAACTCTAAACTATAAGATTAGATTAGTTAACCTAAGGAGTATAAATGTATATTTACACATTCAATAAAATATATTTTCTCTTTAAAATCAATTTTATTGACAAAAAAAATTTTTAGGTCGATATTACTCTATATATGGAGAATGTATTTGGAATAAATAACCCTAATATATATATATATGAACATTATTTTTCTTTATTATGATTTGGCCTCCATAATTTTTTTTATGTTATATTGCTAAATAACCTGAATTTTAGAATCATGTTCTATAGTTAATAGTCTATGATAAATATAAATGCATACGCAAGCGTTATGATCAATGTTGAACTTTTGTATAAGTTTGATGTGAAATATCTCCAAAATTGTAACCATATGATTTGAGTCTACTGTAGATCTGTCACATTCCAGCTTTGTACCAAGACGAAATGCATGAGAGAAAAATCTAAAAACAAATTGTTTTTTTTGAAGATTCTCACTGCTGAGTATATCACAGATGAGGCCAAACTTATATAACTGACGACCTATGTATCTTTTTCTTTTGTGTCGTCAAGACCTATGCATCTAAGCTACTATTATATATGTAATAATTGCTTATATAAATACTTTTCTGAGTTTCTTTTTCTTTTGACAGCAGTTTCTATTTTCTTTTGTGACCATTTTAACTGTTGATAATTAATTAATTACTAATATTATAAAACATTAATTATTTTCATCGAAATTATGTTTCTTCCTTTTAAAAAAACAAAAGAAAGTGGGCCAAAAGATTATCCGAAAAAGCTTCCCATATCAAAGTCCAAGTTCTGTAAAATACACAAAAGTAAATAAGATCCTTCTTCTTCCGTATGTCACGCTCACGACGTCGTTTCATTTTTAATCACCTCCCTTGTTCACCTTTCAAATGGGTTCGATGAGTTAAAGGCCTCACTTATTTACAACAGTTAGCCCGGGAAAGCCCATTAAGATCACGCAGTGTATTATTTTGAATGTTACCGAATAAACGATGTTGGGTTTCGTCGGAGTTTCTCAAGTTCATGTCACGTGTTTTCTTATTTTTGTGACTTTGTTTAACTTTCAGACATTTCAAATAAAATGCAAGGAAGATTAAATAAAAATATTCGCTTTCGAAATAAATAATGTTCAAATATATCCTCAATACATGGAAGAGACAACAAAAATAAATAAATTTAAACAGAACTCGCTTGATCAATGATGACCAAGTCGAAGACGGGGACATGCATCAGTCTATTGTATATTCTTCGGAATAACATTTTAATATAAGACTAATTTTGAAAATGGAAACGGAAAGTAATGATTATGAAGATAGATATTGCTTAATTAAGCCAATTCCCAGCTTGTTGTTAGATTCTTCTTTCGGCACACTTTTTTTGTATAGATGACTCTTCTCCATTTGCTAAAATAGGAAAACACAATATTCTTGTCGGCTTTCAAAGGTTTATTATATTCTCCAGTTGATTTAATAATTAATTCAGTATTTGACCGAGTTTTACTTTCTTCAATTCTCTAATTATATATACTCCATGTTTTATGAAAATTTTGATTTTTCAATATAGAAAATGTTTTCACTTTATACGTAACTTTTAACTTTATTAAAAACAGTGTAATCAATAATACCTAATTTTCTATTTTGTAATTGGTTAAATAGCTTTTAATTTATATTTTACTGACAAAAAAATAATGTATAAAATATTGTGTATATGTCTAAAACATTATACATTTTGGAATAGAGGGAATATAGTACACAACACACACAAGATAGAAGCAAACGATCAATACAAATATAATAACTAATCAGAAGAGTCACATAGTCTTCTGAATCTTTACAATTAAACATGAAAACTTTGTTAGATCTTCAAATTCTTCATGATCCTGTAAAAAACCAATAAAGTATTAATAAGAGCATGTGTAATTAAATGATCGGTCGAAGCATGTTGATTAGATTCCAATCATATATTAAATTAGCAACTTGAAGATATCGTTAGTTAAAGGTTTCCCAAACTCGAGTTTTGCTTAATTAACAGCTTGTAATATAAATAAACACTATGTCGACCGCCGACCTTGGACAGAAGTAGAAATAACCAAAATTTCTATTTATGTACATCTTATCATGATATGGTTTTATGAGCTTCAAAAATATTAAAGATAATTTGCATGTGATCATGTACAAGAAGATATTAAATTCATGTGATTTATCCCTTATGTGTTAATCGATGTGTTCTTTACTAATATTATTATGTATAGATCTTGATTGTTCTACATGCAATAAAATTTGATTCGAAATTTTAGTAAATAAGAAATTGATTTAAGTTTAAACAACATATTACAAGTAATTTGTAAAACTAATTTCCCTTTTATTTCGTTTATGTTTATAATATTGGAAAAATAATGTTTGGTAAAGAAAGAAACCATCGTGTTGTGTTTTGAAGATCTAACTAAACACACTATTTAACATGTAAAGGCAAATCCAAAGCGAAGCATTTAATCAATATTCCAAGGTGACATGATTAATTTATCTGGACGAACGAGACATAGGCTTGTTAAAGTGGACACACAAAATATAAGTACATGTCATAGATTTTAGCTAGTTATATACCTCCTGTTATAGGCATTGATGCCTCTGGAGTTGGATTCGAAGGTCTTGTAGTTGGGCAAAGGGACACGACCAGTTTCGATGTTGATGAGATCTTCCACGAGGATGTCATAGTGACGCTTCACTTCCTCTGCAGATTTCCCTCCGACAGCGTTTGCCACATTGTGCCATCGTTCTGGTGTGTCCTCGTCGTAAACTGCCAAGGCTCTCTCAAACATCTTGTTCTGTTTGAACGTCCATGACGAGCTCGAGCTTCTAGAGTTTGACGCCATTAATGTTACTTGAGGAGAGAGTGAGAAAGAGAGAGAGTGAATGATGAAAGTTGCTATAAAATGAAATAGCAATGGAGGGTTCCTTATAAGGAGGAGAAAAAGAGAGTTCCTAGATTCTGCAAGTTGGAGAGTTTTTTAAATTTGATTTTATTTACTTATTCTTTCATGTTAAAGTAACCAATTTATATTAATGACATTTTGTGACACATTAACATTATATATATATGGTCTAAATAAAGCCAATCGCAACACTGGTCTCTTTTAATTTGGGATTCAAGCAATGTATCAATATCTCAAGTTTTGAAGAATGTATTCAATTTTTATGTTTTTAATTGTGAAAGAATGGTATTGTAAAAAGTGAAGCAAAACTGATTAAGAGCTGTGTAATATATAGCCCTATATACTCGTATGTCGCGTCTAAGCATGCATTTAACTAATAGGTAGAGAAATTTAAACAACTACAAAATAAGATGATCTTATAATGAATAAAAGAAAAAAAAAGATGATCTTATAAGCTTGCACGTTTAAGCAAAATTATTGAACTGAGCGATCAGATCGACAACCAGTTTAAACGTAGAGTTAAGTTGGTAAGTGGAACAACTTGGCCTAATACTATATATGTGCTAATCATAGACAGACGATTATCACTATGCTATACTAATATAAGTACCACTACTTGCTTTCTTATATACTTATATTACATATCTATTATTTCACAGTTTTCGACATCATAATGCAAACCATTTCTATACTTTGCGTGGTGATTGATAGGTTTAAGAATATATTATTGACAATCATAGTGGACGTATAATATATATCCATGGTATTATTGGTATGAAAAGGTTATGAAATGGGGACGACTGGCCCATTATAAGAAAATGGTTAGATACTTATATTATGCAAAGTTTAATCGTATGTTCAAAAATGCTTATGACTAAATAATGATAAGCCATTATTTGAGCATCGTTTCTGGCTAAGTTTACCATATTCCAAAGCCTATTACAAAAAAAATCAAGATGTTTGATATGGTAAATTTAAGTTCTCTATCTCAGCATCAACTAATAATTAAATAAGTCAAAAATGCTTAAATTCGAACAAATAAAGGATTCAATATGTCATCATCATCATCACCTTAACCATAGATGGTGGATATTTTTTTATAAATCATATTCGTTACCAATTTTCACCAATTCGAAATGATCAAAGATAAAACATTATTCTCCGGGACCTTGAATCTCATGACTTTATGTGTGATGTAATGGAAGAGACCCATTTAAATGACAAGTAATTTTACAAGAACCACCAAAACTTTCATGCAAAAGAATAAGGGATATTATCGGTTTCTTTTTGTGATAAAATTCCTATATCCAAATCTAATCTATTTTCTGTAATATATGCTTCATGTCTAATGTCGACCAAATGATAAAATAAATTAATAATATTTCATGTCTAACAATGACGTTAAATTTGTCCAATTTCTCATTTTGTTAATTAGAGTCAAATGTTTTTTGGAAGGTATAAATTGGTTATTTTAGATTCGACCTTTATTACAAAAATAATAATCAGGTATACTCCATTGTAACACTATTAAAACGAAGTTCAAAACGCTAGATAGAATCTGGGAAGAGGGCTCTTCATCCTCTCTCAAAGTTCAGTGGCTCAACAACAAGTAACCATGGGATCAGGTCCATTAACAGGTCACAAAATAGAAGTATTGTTTTAAAATTTTACAAAACAAGGCCTTGTATTGGAGAGATAATACATTGCATAAAAATAGTTCATGCATGATAGAATTACGTCAAAATCTCATAATTAAATATTAATTCACTGCAGACATAATAATTAATTAAATAGCTGCACCATCTTGCAGTTTTCAAATTAATAATCTATTGAACAGTTTAATGATCACATGTTTGATCAAGAACTTCACGTAGACTGTTGCTTTAGTGACGCTAAACAAATATTTCAAGATCTAGGATTTTGTTGAAACGTTTAGGTTCATTATGGATTAATCACGAGCCAAAATATGGTTAGGGTTCTTTATGTGCCTTGAACTTATACTCAATGCAGTTCTAAATTGGAGAATTTCGATAAAGGTCAGAGCTCATAGCTACAAATATAGAGAACTATAATCCAAGTCTCTGATTCATTTTTTCTCTCCCAAATCTGTCAATAGAGGCTTAGGTTTGATCCAAAAAAAAAAAATAGGCTTAGGTTTTGGTGGGTTTCTCTATTGACTTGTCCTCTCTAATAGGGCTAAAAAAACTTGAGAAGCCTGAAATATGTTAGTCACTATGTTATTAAAATATGGTTTTATTTTATTTTTGCTAAATATTTTAATTTTAGATAAAATCTATCATTTGAACTATGGTTTTATTTTGCAATAGTAAAGAACTGTTTCAAGAAATTAATTATATTGTCTTCAGTTCAAGTTTCCTGTTTGTTCTTTGCTTCTTCATAAAGCTCTGGGTAAACCTAAGTAGCAGAAGCATCACTCGAACAGAGATTCCAAAGATAACTTCAAATGGATAAAACGATAACTTTTCTTTCCCTGCATGAAAAGTTATCTTTTCCTCTTCACACACAAAACTACACATATACATACAAACACACACACGCAAATTAAGACACATCAAGTATTTATCTTTACTCTTTTTAACATTTATTTACCCACTTTGAGATCTCTTTTACCATACCATCATGCCTCCTTTCCGTTTTAACATTCCTTTCTTCTCCTACGGCTCTCCTTCTCGTCCCTCTTCAGGGACTTCTTCACCATCACCACCACCGACTCCTCCACCTTCACGCCCTCCTTTTCGTCCTGGTGGCATTGCTCAGCCGTCAAAGCCAGCCACGTCGTTAGAAACAAAGCCAAAGGTGTCACCTTCTCTTTCTAGGGCTAAAAGCAATGTTGCTGCCACTGCACCTTCTTCTTCTCGCAGTGCAGACAGGCCAACCCGGGTGGCGAAACAGAGTAACCAGTCTGGTTCTCAGGTGAAGAAACCTGAGTCTCTGAGAGCAGAGGAGCAAAAGGTGGCGATGAAAGACAAACCATCGAGAGAAGTTAGAAAGGAAGCTGGTGAGACTATTAATACGGTAGTAGAGAAGCCTCCGGCTGCACGTTTAGAAGCAAAAGAAGCTCAGGAACAGAGGAAAAGGAGAGAAGTAGAGAAACTTGCGGCGGTAGATAGGGATTCAAAAACAGCTAAGGAACAGCAGAAGAGTAAAGAAACTGAGAAACTTGCAGTGGAAGAAAAGAAGAAAGGTCTTCTAAAGGACATGGAAGAGAAAACAAAAGCAGCTAAGGAACAGCAGAAGAGCAAAGAAACCGAGAAACTTGCAGTGGAAGAAAAGAAGAAAGGTCTTCAAAAGGACACTGAAGAGAAAACAAAAGAAGCTCAAGAAACCGAGAAACTTGCGGCGCAAGAAAAGAAGAAAGTTCTTCACAAGGACAAGGAAGATAATTCAAAAGCAGCTCAAGAACAACAAGCAACAAAAGAAACAAAGAAACTTGCAGCGGAAGAAAGACATACAGCCCTTAAGACGGTGGGTAGAGAAGATGCGACGCAAAGCAAAACCACACAACATATAACCGCACCATCACAATCCTCGAGAGGGTCGACGCAAAACAGAACAGAGAATCACACCAATGACAATCATCAGAAAGACAAAGAAGGATCATCGTCAATGAGCAGAAAGATCAAAGAAGACATCAGAGAAGGACTCAGCAAGCTTACTTGGGGAAAAAGCAACAACGACAACGAGAAATCCGTGAGTGTCTATACCCTAACAGGGGAAAACAGAGGAGCCACAATGGCAATAGGTTCTGAAAAAGACAAGAAAGATGGTGAGGTTCATATTCGCCGTGGATATAAAAGTAATCCAGACGAGAGCCCTGATACTACAGAAGGAGGAACAAGACCATTCAACGGCAAGAACCATAAAGACGAAGAAGAAGAAGACGCTAGGGTTAGGGCATACGTAAACGGAAACAGTCAGGGAGTCAACAATTCGATTATATGCGATAGTTCAGTGCAACAGAATGATCCAGGAATTCATATGAATATGAAGTTTGAAAAATCATATAAAAAGGATGAAACTATTATTAGTCCACCGGAGAACAGACCGGCGACGGAGAAGATGAAGCATGAGCCGAGGGTGAGGAGGAGATGCTTGAGAGGGTTACTTGCAGAATCGAGTGAGTCGGAGAATCAGTCGAAGCCACGGAAACATGGTTGCCGCTTTACCTGTAAAGACAAAGATATAGAGAACACTTAGTTATGTTAATGCTCAATTTGATCATTGGCAAAAGGGAACAGAACATGGAGTATGAGTTGTACAAAATGTTGTTGTTTATTCAAGAATCGCACCATTGAATGTTTAAAACGTTTATCATCTTTTTATTTGGAATATTTTTAGCTGATGACATTAATTTCACAAAACCATACATTAATTATTAGTAAGATTATGCAGTACTTGTATTGACTAAAGTGTATGGTTTCGTCTGATTTATTATCACCATTTTGTGTGAACATTTTTATTTTTTAACTTATACAAAAGTAAGGTCTATTTGTGACATCTAGAAATCCAAATCCTATTATGTGATTTGATAAAAATAGATATCCAACCACCAAAATAGAATCTTAGTTTGAATGTAAACAAATTAGAGGTTGTTGTCAAGTGATAATCAACAAATAAATATCTTAGAATTGAAGCAAAGGTTTAATTAGGTCACTGTAAATAGCTAATATGATTTTACATTTTATTTTAAAAGAATTTAGAGTTGTTAGGAAGGATTAATAATTAACCACAACATAAATACCTATAAAACAAAGGTCCGGTGAGGAAATTTCTTGATTCCAAATGATTCTAGAAGTAGAGACAGATAAGTAGTCAGAGGACTAGAAACATGGAATAAAATATCTTAGGATTGAAGCAAAAGTTTGGTAAAGGCTATAATTGTAAATCAAAGAAACCATTGTCTGGTCAATAAATAGCCATTCCTTGACGCACATTCCTAATCATTCTATCTTGTATTGTATCATTCAAACCGCACTATAACATTTGAAAGAAAACATGGCAGCTGAGAAAAGCAAGATTCTGGTGATAGGAGGAACTGGTTACATCGGAAAGTTCATCGTCGCAGAAAGCGCTAAATCTGGTCACCAAACATTCGCTCTCGTTAGAGAAGCCTCTCTCTCGGACCCGGTCAAGAGCAAAACCGTCCAGTACTTCAAAGATCTCGGCGTGACAATACTACAAGTACGTGTGAAACTCTATTTTCTCTGCTAGTTAATGTAATGAAACGGTTTCTAGTGTTAAAAGCTTACGTTTTAATCTGATCGTTTGGTTTGTGCAGGGAGATGTGAACGATCACGAGAGCCTAGTGAAGGCCATAAAACAGGTCGATGTTGGTGATATCGAGTATTGGAAGTATGCAAATCTTGGATCAAACCAAGATCATTTCCGCTATTAAAGAAGCTGGTAACGTCAAGGTTGGTATTTGATTCAAACATATAATCATTGAAAAGGGTATGGTTATAGAAATTTTTTAATTGTTACATAGTTTCATACTAGAATTGTTTGTTGTTTTGTAGAGATTCTTGCCGTCAGAGTTTGGGACGGACGTGGACAGAACAAGTGCAGTTGAGCCGGCAAAATCTGCTTTTGGAGTGAAGATTCAGATTAGGAGAGCCATCGAAGCAGAAGGAGTACCATACACTTACGTTGTTAACAATTGCTTTGCTGGTTATTACTTGCCTACGTTGGTTCAGTTCGAGCCTGGTCTCACTTCTCCTCCTAGAGACAAACTCACCATTTTGGGTGATGGAAATGCCAAAGGTTCAAAACTTTACAAATTAAATCTCATAACAAAAAAAAATCTATCAAAATGTTTTTATAATGATACTTATAAACCTACGTTTTTTTTTTTGTTGAAGCTGTGATCAACAAGGAGGAAGATATTGCTGCTTACACAATCAAGACGGTGGATGATCCGAGAACTCTTAACAAAATCCTTTACATTAATCCTCCTAAGAACACTTTATCGATGAACGAAATGGTCGCCTTGTGGGAGACCAAGATCGGCAAGTCTCTTGAGAAGACTCACATCCCAGAGGAGCAAGTCCTTAAACTCATCCAAGGTTTAGTATCTATTTTTAGATTTCTTTTAAAACTGCATTTTCTATTTGCTAAATTAAAAAGGATGTGTTTCTTTTTTTTTTTTGGCAGAGTCTCCGGTTCCTATCAATGTTCTTCTAGCCATAAACCACTCGGTTTTCGTGAAGGGAGATCAGACTAATTTTACTATAGAGCCTTCGTTCGGTCTTGAAGCCTCTGAGCTTTACCCTGATGTCAAGTATACGAGTATTGAGGAGTATCTCAGTCACTTCGTTTGAAGAAATTTCATAAATAAAAACGTAATATATATATATACCACGTCCATGACGGCCAGCCTCATGATTGTAATGATAAAAGTCCGTTCCTGTAATGGCGGAGTAATGTGTGTTAATGTTTGTATCCGTGTATGCGTGTGTGATCATAGAGTTTTACCTCTATTTTCGAACGGATATGAATTAGTGTTATTATCCATAAGTCTGTTGGACCTATAGAAAATGGTTGAGTCAATTTGTATTGATTTTTGCTATTACCTGAAAATTAAACTAATGCTACTCTATAACTAAAAAAGATTGTTGTTTAAGAGGATTTCCCTTTTTGTATACGATACTAACATATATTATTGTTAAAACAGCTTAGTAAACATGTGGCTGAGTTGTCGATTGTCACTTCTAAGGACCTTGTTGACAAAAGGTTGACCATGGAGTAAGTTTGAAGAATGTTTTGACATGCTCAAAAGGTTACTGAAGCTTAAAAGATAGCTAGAAGGAGTAGCAAATCTGTGAAGCTTGCTGTCAAGAAGTAGCTTAATGAGTTTAGAATTGATAAGGTCCCGAAGCAATAAGAAGACGAGACTGACATATCTCATTGTCTGTTTCTAATTTGGGAAGTGATAAACATGGAAAGTTACTCATATTCTAAGCAAGAGTTTATTATCTGAGTAACAATCACTAATATTAATGCAAGAAAACATAATGAAGAATTCGTAATTCGTAATTCCACGTCTGTTAGATATTGTTCTTACATTTTTTTTTCTTATATCTTTTTTGTGTGTGTGAATGATTGGAATCTCAACACAACAACAACAATATTCTCTGACGATTTCACATCTGTTGTGCATGCATATAATGGGTCAGACGTGATGTCTTTTTCTTTTTTTTTTTGGTCAAAGGTTGTTCATTAAATATATAATAAGAAAATACAATCTTTTTAATGATCGAATTGGGTGTCTTATTCGTGTAGTTTTGTATTTTACGAGCAAAACATTTATCATGTGGGAGGGAAAAAAATTGGTACACATTATGTCTCTTTGTATATTCGAATCCTACACACTCCCTAGTAGAGATGAGTGCGGATCGAATACCACATAATTTTCAGTATTTGTGATTTGATTTGTATTTATGGATATTTGATTTTTCGATTTGTTTTGCTTCGGAAAAATACAAATATCCGGTTTTCTTGATATCTAGATTCTTTTTGGATATTTGTGAATATTTACGGATATCTCTTTACTTTTTTTAATACAAATAAATCTAAAAAAAAACTATACAAATTTGTTTTCAAAATATATTTTTACATAATATAAAATGAAAAATAAAAATTAATGAAACTATATGTTCTATAAATTAATCAATTTTTTTGGAAATTAACGTTTTTATAAAAAAAAAATATAAGTAAATTCTAAATAAATTAATAAAATAATATGTTAGTATAATAATTTTATAAAATTATACATATAAAAATTTATATTTATTTGTAAATATATATCTATTTGTATAATATCTGATCGGATCGGATATCCGGATCTAAATTTTTTAGTATTTGTAGTTTGCTTCGTTTTAACAAATATTAACTTTTAATATTTGTTTTGCTTCGACGACTTACGAATATCCGGACTTTACAGATCAAATCGAAACGAATAATGAATCGACTCAAATTTAACGGATATAATGCTTAGGCCAACTCACTATTCATTATACTGCGCGTGTTAGTACGGTAACATGGGTTCGTTCGGTGAGGGTATTACCGTAAACAACTAACTAATGTTATGGGTCCATAAATTGCCCTGCCAAAGCCATTCCTTCACTCACATTTCAAATCATTCTCTGTAGCATTCCTATCCCATTAATGGCGACGAAGAAAAGCAGAGTTCTGGTGATAGGAGGCACTGGTTACACCGGAAAGTTCATGGTCGAAGGGAGTGCAAAAGCAGGAAACCCAACATACGCTCTTGTCCGAGAAGCTTCTCTATCCAATCCCGTCAAGGCCAAAACAGTAGAGAGTTTCAAACATCTAGGCGTTACAATACTACTTGTACGCGTGAACTCTCTCATTTTTTCTAACGGTTGTTTCTTAATTAAAATCAACAGTTATGTAATTTGGTCAGGGAGATTTGAATGATCATGAGAGCTTAGTGAAGGCCATAAAACTGGTCGATGTTGTGATATCAACAGTCGGGCGCATGCAACTGTTGGATCAAACCAAGATCATTTGGGCCATTAAAGAAGCTGGCAACGTCAAGGTCGGTCTTAGGCTCAAACCCTTTTGCATATCCATTTAATTTTCACATAGTCTCAAAACTGGATTTTTGTTTTTGCAGAGATTCTTGCCGTCTGAGTTTGGAACAGACGTGGACAATACATGTGCGGTTGAGCCGGCAAAATCATTAGTTTTTGGAGCGAAGAGACTGATCAGGAGAGCCGTAGAAGCAGAGGGAATACCATATACTTACATAGTTAACAACTGTGCTGCTGGTTTTTACTTGCGTACGTTGGTTCAGTTTCAGCCTGGTCTTACTTCTCCTCCTAGAGACAAAGTCACCATTTTGGGCCACGGAAACGCCAAAGGTTAGGACCTTACCAAAACAATTTAGCATTAAACAAAACAAACAAGATTCACTATAAAAGAGAGAGAGAGAGAGAGAGAGAGAGAGAGAGAGAGAGAGAGAGAGAGAGAGAGAGAGAGAGAGAGAGAGAGAGAGAGAGAGAGAGATAGCATTAGATAACATTATATCATTTTTTTGTTCAAAAATAGTATGTAAAGAAAAAACACTAAAATATCATTAATTAAATTTAAACTACATTTTTTTTGGGTTTAAGTTTAGTGATTATTGTTTAGTATTTAGTGGGTGGGGTTGAAATTATGATTTAAAATGTATGATAACTTGGTATTTTTGTGATTCATAAATGTTATTTTGGAAAACTTTATTTTGAAGTATTATTTTTGTATATTTATGATTTTTTCCCTAAAAACGTTTTGTTTTGTTTTTGTAGTTGTGTTCAACAAGGAGGAAGATGTTGCTGCTTACATGATAAGGGCAGTGGATGATCCAAGGACTCTGAACAAAACCCTCTACATCAATCCTCCTAAGAACACTCTATCAATGAACGAACTTGTCGCCTTGTGGGAGAAAAAGATTGGCAAGTCACTTGAGAAGACGTACATGTCAGAAGAACAAGTGCTCAAAACCATCCAAGGTTTTTGAAAGATTAAAACCAGATCACTATAGATATGTTCTTTTTGCTTATTAGCTGAATATTAAAAAAGGATATGTAATTATTTTGGCAGTGTCTCCGGTTGTTCCTGTGACTATCCTTCTGTCGATAAACCACTCGGTGTTTGTGAAGGGAGATCAGACCAATTTCACTGTAGAGCCTACGCTCGGTGTTGAAGCCTCTGAGCTTTACCTGATGTCAAGTACACAAGCATTGAGGAGTATCTCACTCACTTCGCTTGAGAAATTTAGTAAAACGCTTAAATTAAATTACCACGACTATGACCTGAGTTTCATATTGCAACAACTAAATGTGAATGTGTTGTTCTACTACTTTTTTTTGGTCAAACGCAACTTTTTATTACTATAATAAGATGATGTTACCAAAGTAATT